>JAJQXH010000030.1:3197500-3247500 GCA_022343465.1 Oscheius sp. G VE-2021 | reverse complement strand
ACTCCGTCTCCAATCTGGACGCCTTGTAGGTTTTAAATCGATTTAATGTTTTAAAATTTTTGGCATTCACCATGCGACAGGCACCTGTGGCTAACGGGCATTTTAACGAACTACTTACACGGTGTTTATGCGCCCGGACAATCTATTGGTTTATCGACTTTTTGGTCGTCACTTTCAAATTTTCAAAGTTCCCGCCTGAAAAGACGCAGAAAACTCCGGTTGTCAGACATGGTAGCGCCGCGAGTTTCACACCCGTACGGGATCGGCGGCCGCGGAAAGGGTAGTCCAGCTGCATACCGTAATGAACACCACAGACAAACACAATTCGCTAAGAAGTCCGACGGTTATTGAATAATTTTCAGTTTTCGGACGATTTCCCGTTTTGAGAACGCCTGTCGGTGGAATGGATGGATGGCGGAGAAGACGGCAGAGACGAGGGACAGGTAGAGAGAGAGAGAGAGAGAGCTAAATTATTGGTTTAGACACAAGCTCCGTCTGAAGTACTCCTCCTCCCGTGGACAGTACCTCTTTCAGGCCAGGGATCTCAACTACAGGGCAGCCTTGAAAGCCCTAGGTACGGATTTGGCTTTTTGTCAACCTTAGGCCGCTTTCTGCTGCCGCTTTTTCCAAATTATGGTAGCCGCAGGCCGCTTTTTTGCAGGGTTTAGTGACCTCTGGCCGCTTCCGCTTTTTCCGGTGACCCCAGGCCGATTCCGCTTTTTTTGGCGACCTCAGGCCGCTTCCGCTTTTTTCTGGCAACCTCAGACCGCTTTTATCTGATCCTGGCAACCTAAGGCCGCTTTTTTCAGCCGCCTCTCCCCTGCTTCGCCGGAACATCAAACCCTGGGAGGTCCTCGGCGCCTGTGACTCCTTCGACTGCGCCCTCCAGGTGGCCATCGCCAATGAAAGAGTCAGTTTTCTTTGCAAAATTCTAATTTTTCTTCAGATTGTGAGCCAAATTAGAATTTCAGGACTTTCACGTCGACGTGGGGGAGACTCTCCTCACCCTGGCCAAGAACTGCGTGCTGAAACTCACCTTCGTCAAGTAAGAAACCTATGTTTAAGGTTTAAGGTTAAGGCTAACCTTAAGGTTAAGGTCGTAACTCTTGTGACCTTGATCTAAAGGCCCTAATTCTTAAATAACTTAAGATCTTAACTAAGGTCTAATTTAGGTCGAAGAACCCGGTGCTGAAACTTCTGACGGAGGCCATGACGACGGCCATGGCGCAGGGAGATCGAGCGGTGGCGGCGGAGATAGCCAAATTGGAGGAGAAAGTGGACAAGAAAGTGAAATACATCGATGTAAGGGGAGGGAGAAGCGGTCCAGAAGCGGCCTGAGGTTGCCAGAAGCCATTGGAAGCGGCCTGAGGTTGGCTAAATTCATTGAAAGCGGCGTGAGGTTGCGAAAGTTCATTTCAAAGCGGCCTAAGGTTGCGAGTATCCCTTAAAAGCGGCCTGGGCTGCCACGATTATTTTAAAGCGGCCTTAGGTTGCCAGAAGCGGCCCGAATCCACAACCAATTTTCAATTCCAGGGAATGAACCTGCTCTTCGCCTACCGTCTCCTTGAGCGCTTCCTCTCCTGGAAAAATCGGGGCCTAAACGTCACCACAATGAACGACGTATTCGCAGAAGAGCTCGCCGATCAGTTCAGAAGTACCTTTTAATTCTTTAAAATTAATTTTTTTTTAAATTTCACTTTTTTGTTAAATTTTAAAGCTAACATTTTTCAAGTTTAAAATTTTAAAATCAATGGCAATTTTCAGTTTTCCCGGACGAGAGAGCTACCGTATTTGTGATGGCCACCGTGATCGTCTACGCGTCGATCGGAAAACATGGACCGTTGTCAGTTTTTCTTATATTTTCGGCTGTTTTGGCGTTTTGGAGGCTATCTTTCAATGCAATATTCAAATTTCAGGATGAAGTTGGTCACCCAGTTCATGAGGACCTGCCCAGGAGCCGTGGGCATCATCCACCAGCTTTTGGAGAAGCTGGACCTGACGGACGAGGCCGATGTGGCTATTGAAGCGGTGGGTAGAGTTGTAGGCAACCTTAGGCCGCTCTGGGAGTGGACGGGCGGCTTTTGGCTTTTTTCCCATAAAGCGGCTAAATGCACAAAAGGCAGAGGCGGCCTATGGTTGTCAAAAGCGGTTTTTGAGCTGGCAACCTCAGGCCGCTTGGAATCATTCCTAATCTCCCATTTTCAGGCAGGAAACTCCCAGGAACAACAACTTCACCCGAGTGACCGAGCCTGGCTGCTCTGGTGCGAAAATCGCCTCTCACAGCCCACAAAGTGAGCTTTTTCTTTCTTAATTACATTTATTTAATTTAATAAAGTTAATTAAATTAAAGGTCTAATTATTTCTTTCAGTTACGGTCCTCTGAAAGAAGTCTTCCTCGGCTGCGTCCGGGTGCTCTTCAATTTCCTGGATTTCGGAGAGAATCGGCGGGAGGAGAGGGCCTGGTTCCTACTGTGGACCTTCATTCAGTCCGTCGACGTGGCCAAGTGAGTGGTCTCGAAGCGAACA
The DNA here is from genome assembly GCA_022343465.1 of Oscheius sp. G VE-2021. NCBI lineage: Eukaryota > Metazoa > Nematoda > Chromadorea > Rhabditida > Rhabditidae > Oscheius > Oscheius sp. G VE-2021. The sequence continues at coordinate 3,244,974 of JAJQXH010000030.1, read as the reverse complement.
AGTTTCTTTAGAAAACCATGCGGCATTCGGCACAAGTTCTTTAAAACCGTGCGGCAATTGGCATAATTTTCTCGAAAAGCGTGCGGCAATCGGCAGTGTGTACCGAAAACCGTATGGCAATCGGCGAGTTCCCTTCATACCAGGAGTCCAGGACACCAGATGCTTGCGGAACCTTATTTTGTTGAATACGGGTTTCGCTTTTTGGCAACTAAAAACCGCTTTTTTGGCAATCAAAGGCCGCTTGACCTGCTTTTTAGCAATTAAAAGCCGCTTTTTGGCATCATGCGTCTATCGAATAAAATGCGGCAATCGGCAGATTCTGTCTAAAATCATGCGGCAAACGGCAGTTTTTTTTCTGAAAACCGTAATTATCCCTTAAATTCAGTGTCGCTCCCCTGTGGAAGGAGCGTTCCTCCTGGTGGCCTCGCTTCCACTCGACCTCTCTCTCCCCGCAGGCCGAGTCCCACCGCGATCAGGTCCTCGCCGCCCTGCAAGTCGAAGCCTCCGCCCACCTCTAGCCGAAAACCGTGCGGCAATCGGCAGATTCGACCGAAAACCATGCGGCAATCGGCAGTTTGTAGTTTGATCCTCCCTGGCCGTCCCTCTCTTGTACATTCCCTCGGGTGCTCCGTGTCCGCTCATCATTCTAATCTCTTGTTTGGTCACTGTTGTTTTCCCGCCCACCTCCGTCTTTTCCCCCGATTTCCCTCTCAAACCTCGCGAATCTCACTCCGATTGTTGACCTTTATTGTTTTGTATTTACATTGTTATTCTGTTATTTTTACTTCTTTCAGTGAAAAATGACTTGTCCGGGTCAGAAATCAGAAAAAAGAATTCAGGGTGTTTTATGGGAGATTTCAGTGGTTCGATCCATTATTTCTTGTTTTTTGGATGTTTTTTTTTTTAATGGAAATAACGTCGATATCGAGCAGTTTCTATCACAAATTGCGGAAAATCGCACTGAAAACTGTGGATTAACCGAGTTTATACCAAAAATTGTGCGGCAAACGCGAGATTCTCTGAAAAACCGTGCGGCAAGTGGCTGTTTAATTGAAAAAAAATATTAAAGAACAAGGTTTTCAGCAGGTTTTCGTTAAAAATGAATGTGGATAAGTCAATTTGGAGTTGAATCATTCAAATTCTGTATTGTTACGGTATTTTTGAGTCCCACAACGAAAAGCCTCCCCATCAATACGCCTTCAAACCTTGGCGCATTTCCAGTTCGAAAAGCACCCAATATGCGCTAGTAATGCCTGTTTCCGTCTCGTGGAATTCTTCTTGGATGGCTGGGGTGTATTCTAAACTTAATTGCCACTTTTTGCACTAAAAAGCAGTTAAAACTAGTAATTTATGATCTAGGGCGCCAATTTAAGTAAAAAATATTAGATTTTACCGCTATTTCTACACCTAAAAACTTGAATTTTGATTAAATCATGATTTTAAGCAAACTAGGTTAAATGTTACACAGATGAAAACCTATATTTACGATTAATTGTTTAAAATTTTGGTTGTGAATACTTTAAATAACTTCTAAACCACTTTTACTGGCTTGAAAGATCTTTATTACGTAATATTACAAATTAATCTTACATATAATATATTGTTGTAAAATTACTGCTTTTATTTGGTGGTAAAATTATGAAAAAATGACTATTTTAGGGGTTAATACACGTTTCTGTCAGTTTTGCTAGTTTCTATGCATTTTATACATTAAATTATAATTTATAGTCGATATAGTAGATCAAACAAGGTGAAACCGGAAGAAAGGGATCCATTTCCCCTGTGGGCAGTCATTAAACAGGGCTGCAGCGGTCACACTGCGTGTAGGTGGCCGCCGCGCACTCTACGGCCGGTATTGATCGCTCTCCCCAGCCCAAAGCCCTTCTTCTCCTTACCCGCACTGTCAGCTGATATCCCGTCGCGTTTGGGACACTTCTGCCAATTCAGAAGCTTAAAAACCCACCGAAAAATAACGAAAATGTGTCAAAATCACCAGGAAATGCCCAAAAATTGCTTAAATTTGGTTTTTAACTCATTTAAGCACAATATTTCATTCATTTTATTTGCAGAAACTTAAATACTAATCAATAATTGTCACATTACTCCAATTGAAGCAGAAAGCACCGAATTGATCTTCATCAAGTGATGACTTTGACTCGAAAACAGCTGAAATCGATTTCTCCCGGCCGATTGCTCTCGATTTAGTGGACCCTTTCGCCATATTTCAATTCGAAATTAAAATTTTAACTAAGTTTAACCATTTAAATCGATTTAAATTGATTAAAAGTCGAGTTTTACGTAAGAAATGTTGATTTTAAGCTATTAATTCTATTTTTTATTGTTTAAAACATGTTTTTGATGCAGTTTCTCATCGATTTGGCGGATGACTTGTCAGAAATATTCATTTGACGTTGAATTTACAGGTGCCTGTTGAAATAAATCGATTTTTGATGCCTCAATATTGGTTTCCTGGTAGATCCAATTACCTCAATATCGATTGTCTGATAGATCAAATGTTATTACGTAGTTCAGTCAAATTGTCATCATTTTCTTTTTTGTATCTTATTTTCTTATCTTAAAATGTAGTTTCAGTTGAATAAAACTAGTTAAAAATGGACTTTTCTACTAAAAATCCACGATTTTAGCGATAATTTATGAATTTTCATCTATAAATCAGATTCAAGACTGATTTTAAGGCGGTTTCTCATCGATTAGACTGCTGACTTGGCAAAAATATGATTTTAAGAGCGAGCTGATTTGAACGATTGATGTTGTAATAGTGCGATTTTCGAACCCTAAATTCATTATCGACTAATAAATTTGTATTTTGAATTTGAAGTGTTTATTTAGTTTAGTTATTTGGCCACGTTCCAAAACACAATTAAAGCTTACGTAAGGTAATACCTATTAGTCGGGCTAGCCCGGTTGGCGAAAAACTGCTTTGTTCCTTCCATTTCTCACAATTTCTCCACTATTGATCCTTTTTTTGAGACCACAGGGTCTTCAATCGTGTTTTGAAATGACTAAGAAACTTTCTAAGACTTCTGAAACGAAAAGAATATCGTAGAAATCAATTTTTGAAGTGTGAAAGTCTATTTTCCTACCGAAATTCCCGATGTGCATCTATAAATTATATTTAAGGTAGATTTTACGGCGATTTCTCATCGATCAGACTGACGCCTTGTCAAAAATATCTGTTTCCAGCTGATTTTAGTCATCAATTTTGTTGAAATTTTGGAGAATTTTCTGAGTGGACTTTCCTTTGTTCTGGTCCCCAACATCACTCCATTTTTTTTAACCATAAATTTTCATGATTTTCTCCTGAGGCTATGATTTCGTAGTAAATTAGCATGCGAGTATTCTCCACGCAGGGGCTTTTACCCTAATTCCTCTTCCGCCCGCCAGAGGCGCCGCCAGCCATTTTCTTGAGCTGGCCTGGCTGTGGCGGTCGATGGCCTCTTGGTTCTCCTCCCCAAATGAGTCCGTTTCTCTCCCTCTCTGGCTCTCTCTCTCTCTCTCTCTCTCTCTCTCTCTCTCTCTCTCTCTCTCTCTCTCTCTAATTCCCCTTCTTTCAGGATGGCTGCCCGAAATGGAAATGCGCCGGGCAGCGCCAACTCCAACAGTCGAATGCGCATACGTGCGTTTCCCGTGAGTTTTGATCTTCATTCTTATTCTTATTTTTATGTTTTTTTTAAAGTTAAAGGACTGTCTACTATTCAAAAATGAAATTCAGTAAATTGCTTAAAAATCGTGTCAGGACCATGGGAAACTATTCTTTTTATACTTTTAGTCACTGTTTCACATGTCACGTTTGAGATCATTCACGCCTTGAAGGATAAAGAACTGCCAAACAATCGAAAATTTCTCAAAAGTCGTGTCATGATCATCGGAAACAGTCCTTTAACCTGAGCCACGTCAATTTGAATGTTAAAGGACTGTCTATCGTGTCAGGACCATAGCCCTTTAAACTTTTGCCGCTATTTTGATGGACTACCTATTTAAGATCGTGTCAGGATCACCGAAAACAGTCCTTTAACCTGATATAAGTAAAACTGTTTAAAAACACTAGTTTATTGATTTTTAATTCTAATTTTAATTTCTTCAATTTTAGACAAATGTGGACGACAAATTCGTCACTCAGATCTGGGCGGGACTGGAGAAGGCCATACAGGAGATTCAGTGCAAGAACAACTCAGGCCTCAGTTTCGAGGAGCTCTACAGGAACGCCTACACCATGGTCAGTTTTACCTTTCTTTCAGGCCGCTTTGGGCCAGGCAGAGCGGCCTGAGGTTGCCACAAATGATTTTCTCTTCGATCTTGAAGGCTAAACTAAACCCCTTTCTTTCAGGTCCTTCACAAACACGGCGAGAAGCTCTACACCGGTCTGCGCAAAGTGGTCGAAGACCATCTCCGTTCGGACGTCAGTTCCGCAATATTCAGAATCTCCTAATTAAACTGGTTTAGATCTGCCCCGTCGTCGTTGGCTCCATCGCCGGTGGCCGCTTCCTCGAGACGCTCAACGACATGTGGACCGACCACACCACCGCCATGGTCAGTACTGCAGGATTCTAATTTCTGAGGAGGCAGGCGGCCTTGGCTCCAAAAAGCGGCTTCTTTTCGCATCTAAAATCCTTATTTCAGGTGATGATACGCGACATACTCATGTATATGGACCGAGTCTACGTGGCCCAGCAGAACATCGACAACGTCTACTCGTTGGGTCTCGTCATCTTCAGGTAGCCATTTCTTTCAAATTTTTTTTTTGATTTTTTTGAATTCTATTGATTTTTTTATTAATTATATTTTTTTAAATTTAAATTAATTTTATTGATTTAGGGACGAAATCATCAGACAGAACAGTGTGAACGACAACCTTCGGGCGACGCTTCTGTCGCTGATTGCTGAGGAGAGAAACGGAAGCCCCGTCAACTGGTGAGGGAGCCTTTAACTGTCTGGTTCTCTCTCCCTGTCTCTGCGTCTCTAACCACCTTCCAGTCTGCGTCTCTAACCATCTCTCTGTCTGCGTCTCTAACCATCTCCCTGTCTCTGCGTCTCTAACATCACTCGCCTGCATCTATATCCGTCTCTCTCCCTCTCTAACTCTCCATTTCAGGATCGGAATCAAGCACGCCACCCAGATGCTGGTCGCCCTGGGCATCGACTCCCGCCACGTGTACGAGGAGGAATTCGAGAACCCGTACCTGCAGGAGTCCAACGACTACTACAATCGCCAGAGTCAGAAGTTCATCACGGCCAAGAACGCCAGCCAGTACATCCGCAAAGTGGAGACCTGCATCGAGTCGGAGCAGGGCCGCGCCAGGCGCTACCTCGACCCTCTCACCGAGGCCAAGATTCTCGATGTGGGTCCTTTTTTTACTTCTTTATGGATCATCTTTCTTTATTTCGTCTTTTCTTCTTCCTTTTATGTGGTTTTATAAGAAAACTATTGAGTTTTAGGTTTTGGACGATGTGATGATCACGGCGCACATGGACGCCGTCGTCGGGATGGAGCACAGCGGTGTGGTCCACATGCTGAAGAGTGACCATGTAAGTTGGCTTTCTGAAGGCCTTTTGCCCTGATGATCCAAGAAGAACACGAAAGATGGACTTCTGAACTCTAAGTCATCTGAAATATGCCATTCTTCAGGTGGAAGACCTCAAGCGGATGTACCGCCTGCTGAAGAGGGTGCCGAACGGCCCTCCCACGATGACTCAGGCCATGAGCAGGTGTGACTGGCGCCATATTCCGATTGCTTATCAAGTCGTTTTTAGATATCTCCGCGAGCAGGGCGAACAGATTGTGGCCGAAGACGGGGACCTCACCAAGAACCCCGTGCAGTACATTCAGGTTTGCACGGGAGACGGAGACATCAAAAACAAGGAAATCAGCCAAATAATGGAGAAAGTGCTGGAAAATCGCGGAATTTTGGGCGGATTAAACTGAAAAAGCGGCCTGAGGTCGCCGGAAAAAGCGGCCTGCGGTCGCCAAAAAAGCGGAAGCGGCCTGAGGTCGCCAAAAAGCGGTAGCGGCCTGAGGTTAGCAGTAAAAGCTGATTAATCAATGATTAATCCTTCTTTTCCAGGCCCTCTTGGACTTGAAGGACCAGTTCGACCACTTCCTGCACGACGCCTTCGGAGACGACAAATTGTTCAAGAACAAGATCCAGAACGACTTCGAGTACTTTTTCAACAAGGTAATTTTTATTTTTATTAACTTTTATTTTATTTTTACTTTTTATTAACTCGTTTATAAAATATGTTTTATTTACTTTATTCTTTAGAACCTCAAGAGCCCCGAGTTCCTCTCCCTCTACATGGACGATAAGCTGAAGAAGGGAGTCCGGCTGGTGGGATTTTCTTGGAAGATTCAACTTATTTGGAATTTTAGATCGGAGACGCCGAGATCGAGACTCTGCTGGACAAGGCGATGGTTCTATTCCGCTTCCTGCAGGAGAAGGACTGCTTTGAGAAGTACTACAAGCAGCACCTGGCGAAGAGGCTCCTCCTCGACAAGAGCATTTCCGACGACGCGGAGAAGCAGATGCTCAGTAAGCTCAAGGTGAGATTTGTGAGAGCGAGAGAGATGGAGGGATGGAAAAAGGGAGAAACTGAATCTTTTCAGACGGAGTGCGGGTGCCAGTTCACGCAGAAGCTGGAGAGCATGTTCCGCGACAAGGAGCTCTGGAACACGGTCTCGAACAACTTCAAGGACTTCAAGGACCAGATGCAGCAGGTGGAGGCGAAGCGCCGCGACCCCGTCGACATCAGCGTGAGGGTGCTGACGGCAGGGATCTGGCCCACGCAGACCGCATCCACCATGTGCATTCTGCCGCCCGTCTGCATCGCCAGTTTCAAGGTGAGGACCAGAGTGGGAAGGAGGAGGCAAGGAGGGAGGGGAGCTGGAAAATTGGGCTGTGACGCAGAGGATCGCTTGGACAGTAATATAGACGCAGAGGGAACTGTCATCGGGGTTAGAGACGCAGGTCAAACAACGGATTGAAAGCAGAAACCGCGAGAAGCCGAGAAACTTGTGGTTAGAGACGCAGACCAGTCTGTTGACTGTAATTTGATAGAGACGCAGAGGGACTTGTGGGAGAGACACGCAGAGCGACGATTTGGTAGAGTCAGAGACGCAGTGTGAACTGGGGACGCAGAGCAAATTGGGGATAGGATACTGTAGAGGAATTATTGGATTGATTTAGAGACGCGAGCGTGAGAGATTTAGAGGCATATCAAGTTGTGGTCAGAGTTAGAGACGCAGAGTGAATCGATGATGCAGATATAGACGCAGATGATCCATTACATATAATTAGAGACCCAGATGATCATGGGATTTAGTTAGAGACGCAGATCAGATAGAATTGGACATGCAGAGCAACCCGAGAGTTAGAGATGTAGAGGAAACCTGACTAAAGTTAGAAACAAGTTCAATCCTAAATTCAATTTCAATCTTTTTCTTTTCCCAGACCTTCGAGGAATACTACGTGCAGAAGCACAGCGGCCGAAAGATCACCCTGAACACGCTGCTCGGAAACGCCGACGTGAAGGCCGTCTTCTACGGAGCGGCTTCCATGGCCGACGAGTCCCAGGTAGGGCCTTTATTCTACAATCTATCAAATTATCGCATTTTGAATCTAAGAAACCGTTTCAGGAGGAGGCGGCGTCTTCGAGTGCGATGGTGCCGGCGGCGCGCAAGGTGGAGAACAAGATCCTGCAGACGAACACACACGCGATGGTCATTCTGATGAGGTTCAACGCCAAGGCCACCTTCACCTTTGACGAACTCATGGTCTTGTTTACTTTGGATCTTTGTATTCAAATGATAATTTCAGGCCGACACGCAGATTCCGGAGAAGGAGTTGAAGAGGAACCTGCAGTCGCTGGCGATGGGCAAGCCGACGCAGAGGATCCTCTGCAGGAAGGGCAAGGGAAAGGAGATTGGTTAGTCAATCAAAGGAGACGGAGGCAATATTCCGATTACAGCCGGCCAGGACGAGTTCTGCGTCAACGACGCCTTCACCTCGAAGCTGACGAGGATCAAGATCCAGATGGTCACTACGAAGAACGACGCCGAGCCGGAGAGGAAGGAGATGAAGAATAAGGTGAGGGAGACGGAGAAGTAGCCTACGGTTCCCAAAAAGCGGCCTTAGGTTGCCAAAAATGGTTTAAGCCCTTGTTTGTCAAAAATATGACCTAAATAACGTTTTTCAGATCGACGAGGACAGGAAACACGAGGTTGAGGCGGCCATCGTGAGGATCATGAAGTCTCGCAAGCAGCTCTCCCACAACCACCTGATCACCGAGGTTCGTCTCTCTCTATTCTCTTTCCCTATCTCTATCTCTCTAACCCCCCTCTTCCAGGTGACGCAGCAGTTGAAACACCGTTTCCTCCCAGCCCCTCTGCTCATCAAGAAACGGATCGAGTCGCTGATCGAGAGGGAGTACCTGGCCCGCGACGCCAACGACCACAAGAACTACACCTACGTCGCCTAGACGATTCATACTCGATACCGGTAGCACTGTGTATGAAGTGCAAATTTCTATGTGCATTAATGATTAGCCCCCACTTTTCTCTCTTTGTTTCCCCCTGCGCCGCCATTTCTCGGCGTCAATTACGTGTACTCTAGGAATAGCGCCCCCTTGTAGAGCCCCCGCATTTCTGTGATGATGTTCTAATCGCCCGGAATTCACGCCCGCTTGTGTCTATTGCCTGGGGCTCTCCACCCACTTTGTCCAGCGCTGTTCTGTGGTTGCCCGCTGTCTGGTCAATAAATTACTGTATGAAACATCATACTTTGCCCGATCGCTTCGGTCCTCATTCGCCTTCCCATATTTCTTCGTTGTGAAGGCAGCCAAGAATGAGGGATGATCTCTGCTTTCCTGTCTCTCCCCACTCTCTCTATCTATCGCATTTCTGGATCTACGTAGGTTCCTTGACCGCTCTTGTTTCCGAAACTGCCTGGAAATGCCTTTTATGAACGGAGCAACGAAATTCGCTTTAAATCTGCTTTGAACTTTCGTGCAAGCAGTCGCATATTTTTGGAAATTTTATTACTGAAAGCAAACTCGTAAATATCTCTTGGATTCAATTGAGTTAGTTCAGAGATAGATTTATCCTGGATTATTCCAAACTGCGATTTTAATGATGAAATTACCGTAACCTTTTGTGAAATCCTACCCCTGTCGCGTGATATCCCCTGTCTTTCGCAAATTTTAGTGAACTGTGATAGATTTGATTTGTGAGCCTTCCACAGCTGTTGAAGGTCACTGCGCTAGAAGGAAACAAGCCGCTTAGGTTGTCAGAAAACGTAGTATTCGAAAAATGGCCGTTTATCTTTCTTCTGACTCGGAATAACGGCCGCCCTAGCTTCAATCCTCCATTTCATCTTTTCGTGGCAAACTATCAGAGATTTTGGAGACTTCCACGGTTATTCAATGTCACTATGCTAGATAGAAACAAGCGTCGTGAAAATCATTGGCTTTTGGAAGCCTCCGTATTTTGAATAATTCGCCTAAATCGTGGCGTTGCCGCAGTTGTAATCAAGTAAAGAAGGAGGGTTATATGGTTTATTGTCAAGGAGAAGCCACCGGAAACCTATATCAATGTATCGACGCCCTTATATATGTCTTCTGAGTGGGGCTGAAGATATTCCGATTGATGTGCAATTCTGGGTCATCGGCGTGGCTTCCCTGACAATGAAGACTTTCCTATTCTCGATAATACAGTATACGGTAGAATTTAAGTTTTGTATTGAACTACGCTTCAATTTAAAGCTGCATGGGCTGATTTTGACATCAATGAGTATCTTCTTTTTGAATGGGAAACAACGCGCGTTCCACTTGTGTCGGAGGATCCAACTTTTTAGCCGAATTGAATACTTACAGGACTTCAGCCGAACTTTCCGTCGCCCTAAGCCAAAGTTCAAAGGCTGTGTCCTCAGACAACGCCCTGCTAACTTGAATTCCATATATTATCGTCTGTTTTTAAAAGACGGATTATAAATAGAAAGCTCGGAGTGCCGCTAAGAACCTGTAGTAGTTATGACATTCTTTTAGGTGGCTTTCGGAAAAGATCACCTTGAAGGCAAACCAAGAATATGCGTGATGACCCAGTCGCGTGGCAAAATCCTGGGAGTTTTTGGGACTTCCATCGTTAATGAAGGCCACTGTTCTAGACACAAATTTCGCGACGCTTGGCTGTCAGAAAGACTCTATATTTTAAAAATGCGCCTAAATCTCACTGGCCTAGGTGCCTAGCCTAGGTGAATGGGAACTTCCTCAATCACGCGCTGGTGGAATTTAAGTTTTCCAGAGTGACTCTATTCTTTTGTTTCTAATCGCACCACAGGACCTAGACGCAAGGGTTACTCAAGCCAAGGCCGGCTCTCAAGTTATAGCGCATTGTGGAGGTCGAGCCAGGCCTCCAAACCTTTCTTATCTGGACCACTTCACGGAGCTTCAGTCCAACTGCGTCACCGTTTGCTACTTCAACTTCTCTACATCGACCACACTTAGACCTGGCTAGATAGTCTACCGCAAGCTTCCTTCAATTGAAGTAATATTCTCCCGGCTTCAATTGGATCATCTTGGGAATAGCATTGCCTGGAATTATCCGCAACTATTCGAGTTGAGTAACGATATTCCAGTGCACATCATTTAGCTCTCATTTAGGCGACACCGGCTGTTCAGCACTGGGCTACAGTAGCCCTACGCTGAGCCACGGCGCAAAATCAATCAACATCTGTTGGATTGGCCTTTCTAAGCTCCCTTAGGGTCATTACACCCAATTTGGCGCTGTTTTAGTTCTCTCCAGTCCGGTAGTGACAGGGCATTTTGGGCCGACTCAAACTAGTGCTACTGTGTCACCGCGTCCAGTTTGCACATCAGTTGTTCTTGAGCCGTAGTTCTTAAGGTTCGTTTGGACAAACGTAAACGACTGTTTAGCCACACAGGGTCACTGCTCGAAAATGTAATTCTATTCAGGTCCATAATCAAATTTCTGCCCTCAGAGGTTCGGATCACGGCTTCAGTCGAAATATAGACCACGGCGCGAAATTTTCCATTCCACAAGGTGACCAAGTTCAGTACAGTAGCGATCTTCGTTGTCTACGGAATCAGATGGAAGGACAACTGTTCCTCTGACTCTAACCTATCACGCCACATCGAACAACTTCAGTTCCACGGCGAACCACTGTTTTAGGCAATCTTTCGACCACATTGAACAACTTTGGTGCCACAGTGCAGACCAGCCCCGTTCATTCTTTCTTTTTCTCTTCCTCCTTTTCATTCACATCTGCCGCACCATTACAAACATTTATAGGTCAAAAGCGGCTTGGATAAACTCCTTGTGGCCCTACCTGTAAAAATGCGGTTGGCATATCTCAAACCTATAATAAGGTCTAATAACGCGTAATGTAGTTGCTGTGCTCCTCAAGCGGCTGTTATTTCAATCAATGTATATGTTATTTACCGAAGGATGGATCGTTTCGCTGGACCTGAAGTCGTGGGAAGGGTGCGTGGGTAGTGACTAAAGTCGGCCGATTGTCGAATACGAAAGAGATGTTTTCAATTATGTTCAAATGTGGTGGTGAGCGGGGTGGGAGCTTCTCATTTGTACGACTGCAGAAATCGTGGGCGAATGGTATTTTGTTCCCGGCACGATGTTTATTGGTCCCGACACGACGTTTAGTATTTCACTTTACAAACTTGAATGAAAACATTTAAAATGAACCTTTTTATTGTTTTTAATGGCATTTTTACGTCTGAATATACGTTTTATACGTGGATTGACCAATATAATTAGTGTCACTTTGCCAAAACGTTTCAGTTGGTTTTCGGCGTTCGTTGTCACCCTTTGAATTTTTTTTCTCTCTCTCTCTCTCTCTCTCACTCTCTCTCACTCCTCTATTTCTTATTGTTGGTTGCCTTATTGTCGTTGTACATTGTTTATATTATTGCCAATTAAATTTATTCAATTTCAGCCGCTTGGCCAGCCCAACCAAGCGGCACAGTACCGGGCATGGTACGGCCACGGATTGCCCGACCGGAGGCCGCCTGGAGAGGGCTCCCCCTACAAGCAGAATCTGAAGGATCTGGCCAAGGCCAATATTCAAAAACCAGGTTCTTTTCGTTTAATAAATCACGCTTTGGCGCGGTCGCACGGTTTTCTGCCGTTTGCCGCACCGTTTTTCTTGTTTCTGCCGATTGCCCACGATTTTCAAGAAATACGCATTTGCCGCATAGTTTAACGTTCGATTTTAGGTCCCTCGACGCTACCGTACGCCGCCGAGGCAATCGTCGCCTGTGCCGCGAAGGACCTCTGGAAAGCTCTTGGATTCACAATTGGTGTGAGTTTTTTTTTTCGATAAAGGGCTTACAGACCTTAAGGTCTTAAAGATCCTTAAGAATAATGTCTTAACTACCTAAAGAATCAGACCTTAACTACCTTATTTTAGGTAGGAACCACTTCATTCACCATGGCCATCATCTCCGAAAACCCCGGCTTATTGGTGGTTTAATACACACATAATAAAAAATGAAGGTTAGAGACGCAGGGAATAGACAAAACTATGGTTAGATAAGCAGAGGGAGAGCAACGTGGTGGTTAGGGACGCAGAGAAGAAGGCACAGTGGTCGTTCGCGACGCGGACAGAGAGAAAGTTGTGATTAGAAACGCAGACGGCAAAACATAAGATGGCCAGAGACGCAGAGAAAGAGATAGAGATAACATGATTGTTAGAGACGCAGAGGAGCCTGACCGACAGAGAGAGAGAGAGAGAGAAAGAGAGCGATAAAGTGATGGTTAGAAACGCAGAGTGGGAGAAAAAAGGTTCTGGTTCAATTTTGGTTCAATGTTATTTTGTAGGCTGAGGACGTCTTCGTCTCTCGCTACCACGGCGGATCCGACAACATCGCCTCCCTCAGGGCCCTTGCGAACGTCGAGCTCCTCTTCGCCGTCGACGCCACCGCCCTGCCCACCTCGTGGCACGGCAAGTACGACACGATCATCATGAACTTCCCGCACCCCGGAGGGAAGTCGAATCTGAAGAGGAGTCGCCTTCTCGCCCGACACGTCCAGGTAAACTTCAAGTCGATTTCTCCATGTCCCTTTCTACATATTTATTAATTTAATAAAAGCACAAAAAATGCGAAATCTCCAATTGAATCGGTTAATGCACTGTAATCAGAAAATATGTACATGAAATGTGAACGCCGTTTCGGGACAAAATCACTATTCGCTCACGATTTCTTAAAAAACACTCATTCTCCAGATATGGCGGGAAATCAAATTATTTAAATTATAAGTGAAATCCCCGCCCGTTTTTACAAATTTACGCAGAGAAGAAGGCACAGTGGTCGTTCGCGACGCGGACAGAGAGAAAGTTGTGATTAGAAACGCAGACGGCAAAACATAAGATGGCCAGAGACGCAGAGAAAGAGATAGAGATAACATGATTGTTAGAGACGCAGAGGAGCCTGACCGACAGAGAGAGAGAGAGAGAGAGAAAGAGAGCGATAAAGTGATGGTTAGAAACGCAGAGTGGGAGAAAAAAGGTTCTGGTTCAATTTTGGTTCAATGTTATTTTGTAGGCTGAGGACGTCTTCGTCTCTCGCTACCACGGCGGATCCGACAACATCGCCTCCCTCAGGGCCCTTGCGAACGTCGAGCTCCTCTTCGCCGTCGACGCCACCGCCCTGCCCACCTCGTGGCACGGCAAGTACGACACGATCATCATGAACTTCCCGCACCCCGGAGGGAAGTCGAATCTGAAGAGGAGTCGCCTTCTCGCCCGACACGTCCAGGTAAACTTCAAGTCGATTTCTCCATGTCCCTTTCTACATATTTATTAATTTAATAAAAGCACAAAAAATGCGAAATCTCCAATTGAATCGGTTAATGCACTGTAATCAGAAAATATGTACATGAAATGTGAACGCCGTTTCGGGACAAAATCACTATTCGCTCACGATTTCTTAAAAAACACTCATTCTCCAGATATGGCGGGAAATCAAATTATTTAAATTATAAGTGAAATCCCCGCCCGTTTTTACAAATTTGGGATTTTCCAATTTTATCAGGGGAAAGTGAGAAAAAGAGGAGCGGAACTGCAGTAACTCAGTGTTCTCAAATTCAAGTAATTAGTATTACGTATTAAAGCTCAAGGTTAAAAAAATTCAAGTTTTAAAAAAATCAAACAAAATTCAAGTAATCTGTCCCTAAGAGTGCGTTCATAGTGCGGCAACGGAGCGGCTGCCGCTGGGTCTTGCCGCAATTTTTAGCCTCGCGTTCGTAGTTCTATCGCCATTCCGCTGGCGTTTTGAGGATTTCAAAGCGGGGCTGGGTCCCGGCACGAACAAATTGAAAATATGTATTTTTTGAACATTTAATCATAGAATCAGTTATTTTATTATTTCAATATTCTGAATACCATCTATTTCATCTAATTATATAAATAAACAGGTCCTAAAATATCGAAATCACAATAATCAACTTGTTGCCGCGCGGCCGCCGCGCTTGCCGACCCTTGCCGATGGCGCTGCGAAATCTTGCAGCAATCGCGGCTTTTGCCGCGTCTGCCGCCCGTTTTTGCCGCGCAGCACTATGAACGCAATTTTGGCCGCGTTTGCCGCCTTCGCCGCGCGGCCGCCTAATCGATATGTATCTTTTGCATTGCGGCCGCCGCAATGGTCGCCGCTCTATGAACGCACCCTGAGATGATAAATTCAGAATTTTAACGAAAGTAGTTGAATTTTAAAAGACATGGCAGCCAAATTTGTATCAAGTGACTATTTAAAGGAAATATATTTTTGCCTTCGATTTGGCTCTAATGTTCAAAAGTGACTGTCCTGGCTATGTTTCAACGATTAATAACTTATAAAATACTTCGCTCCGTGCCAAAATTACGCTGTTGTAATTGATATTGCATAACTCGCTTCAACGTGGAGATATTACACTTCTGAAAAAAGCAATCGAAAGCTAAAATTGTAACTAAAACAAATGCTTTTAGCGTCAAAACGCTAAAGTCGCAATAAAATTGAGATTTGGTCAGTTTTGTTCAAAAATGTTTTGAAAATTCTAGTTTTTTGAGGTTTTGATCTTTGTACTTTGCCGATCAGGCTCCAAATGTTTCATCATTGTATTTTTCATGCTTTTCTGTGTGGAACCCATGCATCAGAACATATAAAACCTCAAAGTAATATAGTGCCCCGATCCTTTGAAATGTAGCAAAATGCACATTTCTGTACATTGTCTTGTAATGTGATCCATCATATCGCATCATGGTACGTTTTTATTTGTTGTGTTTTTATTATATTGACATATACAAACAAAAACAAGCGAAAATGGACACCTAGCTCACTGAGATCCTTTGAAAACGACAAAAACTCACAAAAGTCGTAAAATCGCTGTTTCCTCTTGTTTTTGATGCAGTTATGCATTAAAACTACCGCAAATCGATTCGCCGCAAAAATTTAAACTTACAATTTCAAAATATTAACAGAAAAATACAGCAAGAATTTTTTACGGTATTAAATGTGGGTGGGGTGGTGGTTGCTTTTGACTCTTTCTCCCTCTGAGGAAAGATGCTGTTGGCAAACATTATTGCGAGTAGAAAACAATTTAAGCTTCTGCGAAATTACTCACCTTTTTGAAATTGTAAATTTAAATTTTCACGGTGAATCGATTTGCGGTAGTTTCAATGCATAACTGCCTCAAAAACAAGAGGAAAGCGATTTTACGACTTTTGTTAGTTTTTGTCGTTTTCAAAGGATCTCAGTGAGCTAGGTGTCCATTTTTTGCTTGTTTTGGTTTGTATATATCAATATAATCAAAACACAACAAATTTAAACATACTTTGATGCGATACGATGGATCACATTACAAGACAATGTACAGAAATGTGCATTTTGCTACATTTCAAAGGATCGGGGCACTATATTACTTTGAGGTTTTATAAGTTCTGACACATGGGTTCGACGCAGAAAAACATGAAGAATTCAATGATGAAACATTTGGAGCCTGATCGGCAAAGTACAAAGATCAAAACCTCAAAAAACTAGAATTTTCAAAACATTTTTGAACAAAACTGACCAAATCTCAATTTTATTGCGACTTTAGCGTTTTGACGCTAAAAGCATTTGTTTTATAAATGAAAAATAGTAGTATAATTTGGCAAGAGTCGTTTATCATCATCCTGGATTTTGGACTACATTAAGATTTCAGACAACCGGCTGACTGAACGGAGACCATTTTTTGAAATTCCCGCGCAAGCTCAAAAACCGGGTTTGGGCATACCGTACTCCCGTAAATCATTAGAGCGGAAAGGCATTTGATTTTTTTTGAAGCGCAAATTTGTTATTTAGAAAGGCAATAAATAAACCCTTATTTTAAAATCTTATCTTTGCGGTACCCATTTCCCTCCAACCATTTCTCCGACTGAGTTCTCGCTTGGCTCTTATTTTGTCTAGGGATCCCTGTTTTTCATTCCATTTTAACTTTTATAATGCTAAAAACTTAAAATTAAGGCTGTTTTGAAAATAATACATGAAATAATTCCAGAAAATAGTGTTAAATTCATCGTTTCCTGCTGAAAACTACTAAATACGCGAAATTTATCATTCAAATGCAAGTGATTTTGAAAATTCTACCTTTATTATCCTTTCATAGTTTAAAATTTGAAATTCTGTTAAAATCAGCAAAATAGCAGCTGAAAAACTTTAATTGCGGATCAGACAGTCCTTTAAATATCGATCTATTTTTGTTAGAATTGAAGTCAGCCAGCTCCATTTTCAATCTTTTTTTTTCAGTTAGCGCCTTTATTTTTACATTTTTTAAAACTTAAATTTGCCGCATTTTTGAAAATTGCACATGAAAAACTGCAGAAAACAGTGTAGAAATGACCGTTACAGGCCGAAAACCTAGAAATAAACGAAATTTATCATTCAAATGCAAGTGATTTTGAAAATTCTACCTTTATTATCCTTTCCTAGTTTAAAATTTGAAATTCTGTTAAAAATCAGCAAAATAGCAGCTGAAAAACTTTAATTGCGGATCAGACAGTCCTTTAAATATCGATCTATTTTTGTTAGAATTGAAGTCAGCCAGCTCCATTTTCAATCTTTTTTTTTCAGTTAGCGCCTTTATTTTTACATTTTTTAAAACTTAAATTTGCCGCATTTTTGAAAATTGCACATGAAAAACTGCAGAAAACAGTGTAGAAATGACCGTTACAGGCCGAAAACCTAGAAATAAACGAAATTTATCATTCAAATGCAAGTGATTTTGAAAATTCTACCTTTATTATTCTTTCATAGTTTAAAATTTGAAATTCTGTTAAAAATCAGCAAAATAGCAGCTGAAAAACTTTAATTGCGGATCAGACAGTCCTTTAAATATCGATCGTTTTTTGTTAGAATTGAAGTCAGCCAGCTCCATTTTCAATCTTTTTTTTCATTTAGCGTCTAAATTTTTACATTTTAAACCAAATTTCTGTAAAATTGAATTAATTAGATAATTTTCATTTGTGAAATGTCGTGTTTGGACCTCTTTTTCTCGATTTCCTCTGCTTAAAGTAAATAATCCTCATTTTAGGCCCCTTCCCGTCATGGAAGCGCTAGTGGAATTTGACTTCGAGGAGACGGATGCCTATCAGATGAGCGTTGCACGGCTTAGTGTCGTGAAGGTTCTGGACATGTCCGGCCCCCACTGGTTCCTCGCGGAAATGGGCGGCCGCGTTGGCCACGTCCCCTTCAACTACATAAGTCTGCGTCCGCACGGATGGTACCATCCGAACCTCTCACGACAGGATGCCGAGGCTGCGCTCCAGGCGAGGACTGCGGAAGGGACCAATTTTTTGGTTAGGATGTCGGAAAGCCGCCCCGGAGACTTCAGCATGTCCGTACTCGACGGTAGGTTTTCTTAAAAACCACGCACTAGTTGCATTTCCAGCCAAAAACCGTGCACGATTAGCATTTTGTACAGAAAACCGTGTACGCGTAGCATTTAAGGCCAAAAACCAGGCTCCAATCACATTTTAATCCAAAAACCGTGAACCACTTGAACCCATGCATGAGTTGCATTTCCAGCTAATTTTCGTGCACCAGTTGCATTTCCAGTCGAAAACCGTACACCAATTGCATTTTGAGCCTAAACCCGTGCACCTCATGCATTTCAGAGGGAAAACCGTGCACCAACTGCATTTCCAGCCAAAAACTGTGCACTACTGCGTTTCTAGCCATAAACCGTGCATTATATGCACTTCTAGTCAAAAACCGTGAACTACCTGCATATCAAGCCAAAAACCATGCACAAGTTGTATTTTCCTTTATAAATCGTGCACGGGTTGCTGTTTTCTGTTAAAATACCTGCAGCAGTTGCATTTCCAGCCACAAATTGTGCGTTACTGGCAATTTCAATCAAAAACCGTGCACAGGTTGCTTTTCCGGCCAAACCCGTGCCCCAGCTGCATATCTGATTAGAAACCGTGCCTAAGTTGCATGTTAGACAGAAAACCATCCATGCATCAGCTGCATTTTCAACCAAAAATCGTTTTCCGGTCCAAAACCGGGCACCAACTGCATTTCAACCCAAAATCCTTGCAAGATTTGCATTTTAGACTGAACAGCGTGCACCAGTTGCTTGTATACCAATTGTATCTATACGCAAAATAGCTTAAATTGACACCATTTTCAGAAGCGGCCAAGGTCCGGCATCTGCCGGTAAGTCGACCTACTTCGGGCACCTATTGCATCTGGTCGAAGCACTTCGTCTCCATGAATGAGCTGGTAGAATACTACAAGACCACCTCCATCTTCTTCAAGAGAGAGTTCTACCTCAAGGTTCGGATTTTTGGCACATATCAGTCTAATTAGAAATTAGCATGTTCCATTTGCATATAGCACCCCCAAAAAGCGCCTCCCGCAGCGGATTTTGAATCGAATCAGTTTTTTTAGATGCAATAGTTTAATTGGGCCTAAAATAGCCGAATTATAGCGGCATAAGGGATTGTCAGCTGTCCTGGTAATTAAAGGACTGGCAGACGCTTTAAAGGACTATTTAGTCTGATTCAAGGATTTACAGGACTGGGTGAGTAGTTTAGGTAAATTAAAGGGCTGTTTTTACTTGTTACAAACGCGCTTTTTAATTCAAAAAAGCAGATCAAGCGGCCTATGGCTGCCAAAAAGCGGCGTTTAATTTTTTTAAAGCATTTCAAGCGGCCTACGATTGCCAAGAAGCGGTTTTTAATTCAAAAAAGCAGATCAAGCGGCCTGGAGCTGCCAAGAAGCGGTGATCTGTTTTTAAAAAAACAGATCAAGCGGCCTATGGCTGCCAAAAAGTGGCTTTTAATTTTTTTAAAAGCATTTCAAGCGGCCTACGATTGCCAAGAAGCAGTTTTCAATTCAAAAAAATCAGATCAAGCGGCCTATGGCTGCCAAAAAGCGGTTTTTAAATTAAAAAAAGCAGATCAAGCGACCTATAGCTGCCAAAAAGCGGCTTTTAATGTTTTAAGCATTGCAAGCGGCCTATGGTTGCCAAAAAGCGGTTTTTAAATCAAAAAAGCAGATCAAGCGGCCTATGGCTGCCAAAAAGCGGCTTTTAATTCAAAAAAGCAGATCAAGCGGCCTATGGCTGCCAAGAAGCGGTTTTTAATTTTTTTAAAAACAGATCAAGCGGCCTATGGCTGCCAAAAAGCGGCTTTTAATGTTTTAAGCATTTCAAGCGGCCTATGATTGCCAAGAAGCGGTTTTTAATTCAAAAAAGCAGATCAAGCGGCCTATGGCTGCCAAAAAGAGGCTTTTAATGTTTTAAGCATTTCAAGCGGCCTATGATTGCCAAGAAGCGGTTTTTAATTCAAAAAAGCAGATCAAGCGGCCTATGGCTGCCAAAAAGTGGTTTTTAATTAAAAGAGCAGATCAAGCGGCCTATGGCTGCCAATAAGCGGTTTATAATTCAAAAAAGCAGATCAAGCGGCCAATGGCTGCCAAAAAGCGGCTTTTAATGTTTTAAGCATTTCAAGCGGCCTACGATTGCCAAGAAGCGGTTTTTAATTCAAAAAAGCAGATCAAGCGGCCTGGAGCTGCCAAGAAGCGGTGATCTGTTTTTAAAAAAACAGATCAAGCGGCCTATGGCTGCCAAAAAGTGGCTTTTAATTTTTTTAAAAGCATTTCAAGCGGCCTACGATTGCCAAGAAGCAGTTTTCAATTCAAAAAAATCAGATCAAGCGGCCTATGGCTGCCAAAAAGCGGTTTTTAAATTAAAAAAAGCAGATCAAGCGACCTATAGCTGCCAAAAAGCGGCTTTTAATGTTTTAAGCATTGCAAGCGGCCTATGGTTGCCAAAAAGCGGTTTTTAAATCAAAAAAGCAGATCAAGCGGCCTATGGCTGCCAAAAAGCGGCTTTTAATTCAAAAAAGCAGATCAAGCGGCCTATGGCTGCCAAGAAGCGGTTTTTAATTTTTTTTTAAAACAGATCAAGCGGCCTATGGCTGCCAAAAAGCGGCTTTTAATGTTTTAAGCATTTCAAGCGGCCTATGATTGCCAAGAAGCGGTTTTTAATTCAAAAAAGCAGATCAAGCGGCCTATGGCTGCCAAAAAGCGGCTTTTAATGTTTTAAGCATTTCAAGCGGCCTATGATTGCCAAGAAGCGGTTTTTAATTCAAAAAAGCAGATCAAGCGGCCTATGGCTGCCAAAAAGTGGTTTTTAATTAAAAGAGCAGATCAAGCGGCCTATGGCTGCCAATAAGCGGTTTATAATTCAAAAAAGCAGATCAAGCGGCCAATGGCTGCCAAAAAGCGGCTTTTAATGTTTTAAGCATTTCAAGCGGCCTATGATTGCCAAGAAGCGGTTTTTAATTCAAAAAAGCAGATCAAGCGGCCTATGGTTGCCAAAAAGCGGTTTTTAATTTAAAAAAAGCAGATCAAGCGGCCTATGGCTGCCAAAAAGCGGATTTTAATGCTTTAAGCATATTTCAAGCGGCCTATGATTACAAAGAAGCGGTTTTTCAATCAAAAAAGCAGATCAAGCGGCCTAAGGCTGCCAAAAAGCGGCTTTTAATATTTTTTAAAAGCATTGCAAGCGGCCTACGATTGCCAAGAAGCAGTTTTTAATTCAAAAAAAGCAGATCAAGCGGCCTATGGCTGCCAAAAAGCGGTTTTTAAATAAAAAAAGCAGATCAAGCGACCTATAGCTGCCAAAAAGCGGCTTTTAATGTTTTAAGCATTGCAAGCGGCCTATGGTTGCCAAAAAGCGGTTTTTAAATCAAAAAAGCAGATCAAGCGGCCTATGGCTGCCAAAAAGCGACTTTTAATGTTTTAAGCATTTCAAGCGGCCTATGATTGCCAAGAAGCGGTTTTTAATTCAAAAAAGCAGATCAAGCGGCCTATGGCTGCCAAAAAGCGGCTTTTAATGTTTTAAGCATTTCAAGCGGCCTATGATTGCCAAAAAGCGGTTTTTAATTCAAAAAAGCAGATCAAGCGGCCTATGGCTGCCAAGAAGCGGTTTTTAATTTTTTTTTAAACAGATCAAGCGGCCTGTGGCTGCCAAAAAGCGGCTTTTAATTTTTTTTAAAGCATTTCAAGCGGCCTACGATTGCCAAAAAGCGGTTTTTAATTTTAAAAAACAGATCAAGCGGCCTATGGCTGCCAAAAAGCGGCTTTTAATTTTTTTTAAAGCATTTCAAGCGGCCTACGATTGCCAAGAAGCGGTTTTTAATTAAAAAGAGCAGCTCAAGCGGCCTATGGCTGCCAAAAAGCGGCTTTTATTTTTTTTAAGCATTTCAAGCGGCTTATGATTGCCAAGAAGCGGTTTTTAATTTTAAAAAAAGATCAAGCGGCCTATGGCTGTCAAGAAGCGGTTTTTAATTTTAAAAAAGCAGATCAAGCGGCCTATGGCTGCCAAAAAGCGGCTTTTCATGTTTTAAGCATTTCAAGCGGCCTATGATTGCCAAGAAGCGGTTTTTAATTCAAAAAAGCAGATCAAGCGGCCTATGGCTGCCAAAAAGCGGCTTTTAATGTTTTAAGCATTTCAAGCGGCCTATGATTGCCAAAAAGCGGTTTTTAAATCAAAAAAGCAGATCAAGCGGCCTATGGCTGCCAAAAAGCGACTTTTAATGTTTTAAGCATTTCAAGCGGCCTATCATTGCCAAGAAGCGGTTTTTAATTCAAAAAAGCAGATCAAGCGGCCTATGGCTGCCAAAAAGCGGCTTTTAATGTTTTAAGCATTTCAAGCGGCCTATGATTGCCAAAAAGCGGTTTTTAATTCAAAAAAGCAGATCAAGCGGCCTATGGCTGCCAAGAAGCGGTTTTTAATTTTTTTTTTAAACAGATCAAGCGGCCTGTGGCTGCCAAAAAGCGGCTTTTAATTTTTTTTAAAGCATTTCAAGCGGCCTACGATTGCCAAAAAGCGGTTTTTAATTTTAAAAAAACAGATCAAGCGGCCTATGGCTGCCAAAAAGCGGCTTTTAATTTTTTTTAAAGCATTTCAAGCGGCCTACGATTGCCAAGAAGCGGTTTTTAATTAAAAAGAGCAGCTCAAGCGGCCTATGGCTGCCAAAAAGCGGCTTTTATTTTTTTTAAGCATTTCAAGCGGCTTATGATTGCCAAGAAGCGGTTTTTAATTTTAAAAAAAGATCAAGCGGCCTATGGCTGTCAAGAAGCGGTTTTTAATTTTAAAAAAGCAGCTCAAGCGGCCTATGGCTGCCAAAAAGCGGCTTTTATTTTTTTTAAGCATTTCAAGCGGCTTATGATTGCCAAGAAGCTGTTTTTAATTTTAAAAAAAGATCAAGCGGCCTATGGCTGCCAAAAAGCGGCTTTTAATGTTTTAAGCATTTCAAGCGGCCTATGATCGCCAAGAAGCAGTTTTTAATTCAAAAAAAGCAGATCAAGCGGCCTATGGCTGCCAAAAAGTGGTTTTTAATTAAAAGAGCAGATTAAGCGGCCTATGGCTGCCAATAAGCGGTTTTTAATTCAAAAAAGCAGATCAAGCGGCCTATGGCTGCCAAAAAGCGGCTTTTAATGTTTTAAGCATTTCAAGCGGCCTATGATTGCCAAGAAGCGGTTTTTAAATCAAAAAAGCAGATCAAGCGGCCTGTGGCTGCCAAGAAGCGATTTTCAATTCAAAAAAGCATATCAAGCGGCCTATGGCTGCCAAAAAGCGGTTTTTAATTTTTAAAAAAAAAGCAGATCAAGCGGCCTATGGTTGCCAAAAAGTGGATTTTAATATTTTTTTAAAAGCAGGTCAAGGGGCCTTTGGTTGCCTAAAAGCGGCTTTTAATTTTTTAAAGCTGGCCAAGCGGGCTTTGGTTGTCAAAATGCGCATTCTTTTAAAACTTGACGAAACAAGATGACAGTCCTTTAAAATTCGAAATCTGTCGATAAAAACTCGAAAGACCACCCATCTTATCGATTTTCTTTCCAGGAGGAGGCCGTCCGGATCACCCACTGCGTGGTGCGCTTCGACTTCGCCTCACGAAGGGACGACGAATTGACCCTCCACCGTGGCGACGTGATTACCGTACTGGAGACGGGCGATGACCAGTGGTGGGAGGGAGAGATCGAAGGCCGCATTGGGATGTTCCCCGCCAACTACACTCTCCCCTGAAGTCCTCCGAGAGAAGGGGGACGACACGAGGTAAGCCGCTTTTTCACAACCATAGGCCGCTTGACCTGCTTTTTGGCAATTAAAAGTCGGTCCCTATGCTAATAAGGAGAAAGCGACCTGAGTTCTCCATAAAAAGCAAAAAGCGGCCTAAGGTCGCCAGAAAAAGCGTAAAGCGGCCTGAGGTCGCCAGAAAAAACGGTATGCGGCCTGAGGCTCCATTAAAAAATATAAAGCGGCCTGAGGTCACAAAAAAAGCGGAAGCGGCCTGAGGTTGTCAAAAAAATTGGTCAGCTATGATTTCTTTACTTGCCCAGTCCTTTAACTGTAAATTGATGAAATAATACAAAAATCTCAAGACCTTATCGATTTATCGATTGAAATCCCCTATTTTATCGTTTTTTTCAGAACGGCGGCCAAAGCCACTGCGTGGCAATCTACGACTTTGATGCTGAACATAGCCACCGGTTGTCCATCAGGAAGGGCGAGCTCATTTCGCTGACTACGACTCTGAGAGATGACGGCTGGTTTCAAGGGAAAATTCGAGGGCAGGAGGGTCATTTCCCCCGGAGCTACGTCGTTTACTGCACCCCGCCCAGGCAGTACTTAGGAGAGCAACCGGACCCTGATGCGGTATAGTCAAATTTTGTTTGCCAAAAAACAACCTTTGGTTGTTAAGACTCAGTGTCAGTAAAACTCGAGTATAAGGTCCCTATGGTACCCTGAGCTTATCCTGAAACTTTTGGGCGAGATAATTTTTGGGTGCCGGTTACTGTAGCCGCGACAAAAAAATTTTCAATTACTATAACTGTTTCAGTGGGATTTAGACACATTTTGAAAATCCGACACCCAAAAAGAGCTTTTTTAAAGATTTTTCCAATTTGCGACCACTAAAAATAAGAATTTGTAGCTAAGAACATTTTATATAGATTAACCATGTTGTTATGATTCTTATTCGTGTTTTAAGATAGTTAAAAAGTTGAGTTTCAGGCGCGCAACAAATGAAAACTGATTTCTGCATTCCTAAATAACCGAAAAGGGGCGAAGCTTATGACGCGGCGGCGTCCGAACTCAGGAAATTTATATATTTCGAATTGTTGCGCGCCTCAAACTCAACTTTTAGCTAACTTAAAGCACGAATAAGATTCACAACAATATGGTGAATCTATGTACAAGGTGCATAGGTGCACGAACATCCGATCGATCGGATGGATATTAAAAAAATCAGCCGGGAAAAAAATTAAAAATAAAATCCGACGGAATAATCATTTATTTTTAGAAGAAGAAATATTAATAATTTTGATAAATTTTATAAATAATAATTATTATAAATCTTGTTTTCTTTAATAACGATGATTTCAAGTATCAAATTCCTATGTATTGTTGTGGTTTCAAATTGCAGGCACGTATCTGAGTTGGCTACCCTATCCGAAATTCCAGTTAAATTTGTGTAAAATGTAAAAACCTGATTATCTTTTTATGGGAGAGGGTAGGATTCATGAAATTGGACTCAAACAATCGGCTACAGCATTTCCGGTTATGAAATGAAGAAAAAAATCAGGTGGCCCCTCAAATCGGATGCTTTCAGGGCGAAAAAGTGGTTTTCATCGGAAATTCAAGGCATTCTCGAAAATGAGGGAAACAATCTGATTTTTTTTGTGAATTCCATATCCGGAAACTCAATTTCAGGAATTATGAGTGCGTAACTTTTAAAAAAATATGCCCGGAATATAAAAAAAATCACGTTATTGCGATTAATTTAAATAGGGAATTTGAATCTGCCGCCAAACGGGATTCGCATTGGGGCGCGATCTCATCGCTCCTTTTTGAAGTTGGACGGGCAATTTAAATTTTAAAAAATCCAGCTATTTTAGTTCTTTTTTGCTCTTTCTTTTGTTTCAACCAAATATTAATTTATTTTAAAATTATTTTATTGAAAATTGCTATTTAAAACAAAAAAATAACACTATTTTGAAAATTTCATTTTTTCGCTTTTCACCATGGGGGGTACCCTTATGTGAAAAAAATCCACCGGGAAATTTTTTGAAAAAATCAGATGTTCGTGCACCTATGACAAGGTGCTTAGCTTCAAATTCGTATTTTTAGTGGTCGCAAATTGGAAAAATCTTTAAAAAAAGCCTTTTTTTGGGTGTCTGATTTTAAAAATGTGTCTAAATCCAACTGAAACGGATTTAATAAATTGATACGATGTTAGCACAAATGGTACTATTACAGGATCGAGTGTTCGTGCGGTTAAATGCGAGATTTTACAGTTGTTTTGTCAAAATCGTGTGAGAGTGTGCAATCTTCAGACGCATTTATCTCAGAACACATGCGCTCAGATTTTGAACTTAAGGTGCTAGTTCGATGCAGAAATGCCTCTACTTTTTTATTAACAACGGCCCTTTTCCCCCGTAAGCAGAAGTTTTCGAGAAAAAAGCTAAAAACCTCTAAAAAAAACGCCATGTTTTGAGGTTTTTGGGCAAAATCTATCTTATATGACCAGAAACCAAATTTGTCATAATTGACAATCTTTCTTAAAATTAAATATGAAATCGTTTAATGTATATAGTTGTTGCTTTTGGATGAATTTGAAAAATGACTGACTGTACCCAGGTCGCGCTACCGTAACCCGGCACCTAAAAATGACCTCGGCCCAAAAGTTTCAGGATGAGGTCAGGGTACCATAGGGACCTTATACACAAAGTTTCAGCCAATTCTAAAACATCAAGTGTTTTCCTAAGACAGCATCCTTAAGGCGCCTGCTTGAGTTTTGCAGACACTGAGTCTTAAATAGTAGTACAAGCGACCTGTCGTTGCCAAAAGCGGTCCAAGCGGCATTTGGTTGCGAAAAAGCGCCCATTGTTTGCCAAGACGAGGCATGTGGTTACCAAAATACGGCTAGGCGGCCTCACGTTTGCTAAAAAGCCACCCAAGCGGCCTATGGTTTCGAAAAAGTGGCCGATGCGGCCTTTGGTTTCGAAAAAGCGGCCATTGTTTGCCAAAACGAGGCCTGCTTTTGCCAAAATGCCGCTAGGCGGCCTTAGGTTTGCTAAAAAGCGGTCAAAGCGACCTGTCATTGCCAAAAGCGGTCCAAGCGGCCTTTGGTTGAGAAAAAACGGCCCTTTTTGCCAAAACGAGGCCTGTGGTTGCCAAAATGCGGCTAGGCGGCCTTACGTTTGCTAAAAAGCGGTCAAAGCGGCCTTTGGTTGCCAATAGCGGTCCAAGCGGCCTTTGGTTGAGAAAAAGCGGCCCTTTTTCCAAAACGAGGTCTGTGGTTACCAAAATGCGGCTAGGCGGCCTCACGTTTGCTAAAAAGCGGCCCAAGCGGCCTTTGGTTTCGAAAAAGCGGCCATTGTTTGCCAAAACGAGGCCTGCTTTTGCCAAAATGCCGCTAGGCGGCCTTAGGTTTGCTAAAAAACGGTCAAAGCGACCTGTCATTGCCAAAAGCGGTCCAAGCGGCCTTTGGTTGAGAAAAAACGGCCCTTTTTGCCAAAACGAGGCCTGTGGTTGCCAAAATGCGGCTAGGCGGCCTTACGTTTGCTAAAAAGCGGTCAAAGCGGCCTTTGGTTGCCAATAGCGGTCCAAGCGGCCTTTGGTTGAGAAAAAGCGGCCCTTTTTCCAAGACGAGGTCTGTGGTTACCAAAATGCGGCTAGGCGGCCTCACGTTTGCTAAAAAGCGGCCCAAGCGGCCTTTGGTTTCGAAAAAGCGGCCATTGTTTGCCAAAACGAGGCCTGTGGTTGCCAAAATGCGGCTAGGCGGCCTTTGGTTGAGAAAAAGCGGCCCTTTTTGCCAAAAAAAACACGGTGAAAGCGACCTTTGTTTGCGAAAAAGCGGCCCAAGTGTGCATAGAGTGGCTTAAGTGGCCACTGGTTGTTAAGCAGCCTATGGATATCAAAAGGTGGCCCCAAACTTATCGGTTTTCTTCCAGGACCACCCTGTGCCCATCGACATCTTTTGTCAGATTGTGGAATGGAACCAAACAACCGGAGAAGAATGGCTCATCGCGAACAACGGGGAAATTGTCAAAATTACCTACTTGTGTAGCCGTGACATCTGGCACGGCATGATCGGCGACCGCATCGGGTTCGTTCATCCGAGCAACGTGTTACCGACGCAGAGAGAGAAAGAGAAAGAAAGAAGCAAAAGAGAGAGAGAGAGTAGCTGTTAGAGACGCAGAGTGAGAGAGTGGAGGTTAGAGACGCAACGGGAGAGAGAGAGTGAAGCAAAGGAGAGATTGGCGGTTAGAGACGCCAAGGGAAAGTGATGGTTTGAGACGCAGAGGGGAGAGTGACGGCTAGACACGCAGAGAGAGAAAGAGAGAGAAATGGAGACGCAGAGGAAGAGAGTGGCGGTTGGACACGCAGAGAGAGAGAGAGAGAGAGAGAGAGAGAGACTACCTCTGACTCAACGCCACCAGTATAAAGCCGAGCGGAGCGTCTCCCCAAGATCTCACGGACGGCGATGCTCTCTGCCTTTCTATTTCCCAATTACTCTCTCGCTCTATATCCTTCTAATAAACCTCTGTACTACTAGAATGCAGCCGTGAAACAAAATCAGCATTTTCGTAATTATGCTGATCTTCTCCTTCCCTCCATCCCTCTCCTCATTTCCTCGCCTTCTCCAGCCGCGACCTGTCGTCCACCATGGCGGACACGAACAATTTTTCTTTTCTTTTTTTCATGTTTCAACATAAAAGTTTAATAATTTACTGAAAACCTGAAGAATTCAGGGACACGGCGGGCACGGGTACAACTACCTCGACGGGAACAGTAGCCAGGGGCGGCCGCGGTGGAGAGACTTCGAAGATGGCTAATATTGATGAAACCCCAACTTTCAGTTGGGGTTCTCTTGGGATTGGTTCCTCTTCTGGGGATGCTGGTTGTGATGGTGGCGTGGTCGGAGGGCCGCATGGATGCCATGTTCAATCGAGGCAAGAAGGATGAGTAGAGAAGCCCTTCGATCGCAAGAGAATTTAGTGTCGGAGTAAATTGTTCGCTAATCTTTCTCTTTCTCTCTCTCTCTCTCTCTCTCTCTCTCTCTTTCTCTCTCTCTTTTAGTCTCTCTGTTTCTCTGTCTCTGCCCAATCGATAACCTTTTTGTTTCCCACGCTAATTAGCCTATAAATGCCGCTTTCAATAAAAAGCCAAATTCAAAATCAAAATCGCTTTTTTTCTGTAGTTTCCCATTAAAAATCTCGTCTTTAATCTTGGCTGATCTCCGCCTGCTATTAAAACTATGGATCGAATGCTTCAGTTGCCGTTTGGCTTGCTCACGCCCTTTAGCCATTCGAGCGCAAGTGTTTAGTGTCGCAATAAATTGTTCGCTAATCCTATCTCACTCTCTCTCTGTCTTTTTCTTTTCTCTTTCACTCTCTCTCTATCTCTTTCTCTCTCCTTTACTCTTCTTTCTCTCTCTTTCTCTTTTTTTTCTTTCCCTTTCACTGGTTGAAAATGAAAAAAAGTGAAAATGGGGTTGGAGACGCAGAGGGCAAGTGATGGTTAAAGACGCAGAGGGAGAGAAAAAGAAGCAAAAGAGAAAGTAACTGTTAGAGACGCAGAGTGAGAGAGTGGAGGTGACGCAGAGAGAGAAAGAGGAAGAAAGAGGGAGAGAGAGAAGCAAAAGAGAGAGTGGAGGTTAGAGAGGCAGAGGGAGAGAGTGGTGGTGACGCAGAGAGAGAAAGAGAGAAAGAGGGGGAAGAGCGAGAGAGATAAGCAAAAGAGAGAGAGAGAGAGTAGCTGTTAGGCTATTAAGACTATGGTTCGAATGCTTCAGGTGCCGTTTGGCTTGCTCATCGCCCTTTTGAACAAAGTGAGTATACTGAAAGTTTTTTAAAGCTTCTTTTCCTGGTTTTAAGTCTTAGAGAGGAATTTCAGATGTCGCTGAGATCTCTACTTCGACTGCGGCAGACATGTAAGATAGTAGATTCTTTCGTGGAGGAGAATCGATTTCGCCTTGAGCCACGATGTGAAGGAGTACCAAGGATACTCCTAGTGCACGTTCAGGTAACACGGCCAGAGTGGGCGAGAGAGTGTGGGAAATTAGGAGACGCAGAGTTGGCGGCAATTCAAATCACAATTTCCCCAACATTTCAAGCGCTCCTATATCGATTCATTGTGATCCAAAATGGGTAAACAAGGTATTTTTTCGGAATCCTGGAAATGCGATCTAAATTTTTATAACAAAATCAGAAAAAAATATTTTTACGCGGTCCTTCCCCTTGTTGTATTTGCAGGGCCCAATTATTGAATTTTCTGTGCTCTCAAACTTCTTTGCGGACACTGAAACTACGCTACCAGGAAGCATTGGTCTAGACTCTGCAAAGCGGCGTGGAGCCAATTATATCAAAACTATAATTGAAGACCCGTACAGCCAATTGTCCGCCGCTCATTTTGAGATAGTCACAATGGTTCGTTAGTCAGCATCCAAGTACTATTTGTTTTAACTTTAGAGCTTGAATTATACATATCACCATCTCAACTATTATGACATCTTCCACTTCGAACACCAAATATTGCCTACTATAACAAAAAATGAAATTGAAATGTGAAGGCTTGTACATCAAAAGTGGAGGAAATTTTCCGACGAGAAATGTTTTAAACGCAATTGCGTTTCGGAATTTATCGATTGGACAGCCTATATTATTGACCGAAATGGAAACATGGCCAATTCAGGTTTTTTTAACTGCATTTCTCTCTCTCTCTCTCTCTCTCTCTCTATCTATCTATCTATCTATCTATCTATCTATCTATCTATCTATCTATCTATCTATCTATCTATCTATCTATCTATCTATCTATCTATCTATCTATCTATCTATCTATCTATCTATCTATCTATCTATCTATCTATCTATCTATCTATCTATCTATCTATCTATCTATCTATCTATCTATCTATCTATCTATCTATCTATCTATCTATCTATCTATCTATCTATCTATCTATCTATCTATCTATCTATCTATCTATCTATCTATCTATCTATCTATCTATCTATCTATCTATCTATCTATCTATCTATCTATCTATCTATCTATCTATCTATCTATCTATCTATCTATCTATCTATCTATCTATCTATCTATCTATCTATCTATCTATCTATCTATCTATCTATCTATCTATCTATCTATCTATCTATCTATCTATCTATCTATCTATCTATCTATCTATCTATCTATCTATCTATCTATCTATCTATCTATCTATCTATCTATCTATCTATCTATCTATCTATCTATCTATCTATCTATCTATCTATCTATCTATCTATCTATCTATCTATCTATCTATCTATCTATCTATCTATCTATCTATCTATCTATCTATCTATCTATCTATCTATCTATCTATCTATCTATCTATCTATCTATCTATCTATCTATCTATCTATCTATCTATCTATCTATCTATCTATCTATCTATCTATCTATCTATCTATCTATCTATCTATCTATC
Source organism: Oscheius sp. G VE-2021 (assembly GCA_022343465.1). NCBI lineage: Eukaryota > Metazoa > Nematoda > Chromadorea > Rhabditida > Rhabditidae > Oscheius > Oscheius sp. G VE-2021. The sequence goes on along the minus strand of JAJQXH010000030.1, from coordinate 3,213,919 downwards.
TATCTATCTATCTATCTATCTATCTATCTATCTATCTATCTATCTATCTATCTATCTATCTATCTATCTATCTATCTATCTATCTATCTATCTATCTATCTATCTATCTATCTATCTATCTATCTATCTATCTATCTATCTATCTATCTATCTATCTATCTATCTATCTATCTATCTATCTATCTATCTATCTATCTATCTATCTATCTATCTATCTATCTATCTATCTATCTATCTATCTATCTATCTATCTATCTATCTATCTATCTATCTAATCTAATCTAATCTAAAAAAAAACACTTATGGAACTTATGTACGTTATATCAATGATCCCAATGGATCTTTCTCCCACGCGGTACTTGAGAGGTGAGAATTACCCTCTCGGCCCGAGAGTCATTCAGCAGTCATCAAGGGCTATCAACGTGACCTGGAATTGGCATTTGGGAAAAACGCCAATTTTTGGGGCCGAGGCCGGCCCTTAGATAGCCAGCAATTACCACAACCATTCATACCACCACGTTGGCTGGTCGTATCAGAATTCTGCTAGAATGTCTATGTCAGTCTTCAGTTTACCACAGGAACTCATATTTCCGATTCTGAAACGAGTAAGTCTTTATTTCTCTCTTTCTCTGTCTCTCTCTCCCTCTCTGTCTGTCTGTCTATCTGTCTCTCTCTCTCTCTCTCTCTCTCCTCTCTCTCTCTCTCCCTCTCTCCCTCTCTCTCTCTTTACCTTCCTTGATGTTTCAGATGAACTTCGAATCCCTCTGCCGTCTTCGGCAAACAACCAAAGCGGTAGATTCCTTCGTGGAAAGAAATCGCCATACAGTAACAGTCCGTCACAGTACCTTTCCTCTTGTGCTGCTTTTGGCAATTGATATTGAAAAAAATGTAATTCAATTCACAATTTTATCAATTTTCATTTTTCAGCAGCCCTATACCACTTTTCTTGTTTTTGTTAACAGGAATGACTATCCATCTCTTGTGCAAACTATCTATGGTAAATCCAGCCTTCCCTTCGAAAGAGAGATTTCCGACCCTTTCAAACAAGTTTCCGGACTGAAGATTGACTTCCTCACTTTTGTAAGTTTTTAATTTAGCTTTTTCAATTTCAATGATAACTTAAGAAAACATTTCCCCAAACTGGAGCACATCCACCCCCCGAGCAAGCAGCCCTGAACCTGCGAAATTTGAAGAACATCTATCATGAACTACTTCCACTTGTCAGAAGCCTTCGACTTAGATGTAAAAGGCTAAGCATTGGAGATCTGGCAGAAATTGTTGACATGGAACTTCTGAAGTCACTGCGCTTTGAGGGACTAGCTGGGACGCCATTCAATGTGAACTTCGATGAGATTCAGAGGGAGACTACGGTAGATAGAGAGAAAGGGGGAAAGAGAGAGTAAGATAGAGAGAGAGAGAGAGAGAGAGAGAGAGAGAGAGAGAGAGAGAGAGAGAGAGCGACAGAGACAGAGGGAGAGGGAGAGAAAGTAAGACGAAGAGACAAACATATAGATACAAAACCACAGAGAGAGCCAGAGACAGAGAGACAAAGAAACAGTGAACCAGAGAAACAGAGATACAGAGAGAGAGAGAGAGAGAGAGAGAGAGAGAGAGAGGCAGCTAGGGATACAGAAACACAGAGACACAGATAAACAGAAAGAGACAGAGAGAGAGAGAGAGATACATAAAAGGATATAGAGAACACAGAGAGAGAGACATTTATACAACCAAGACACAGTAAAACAGAGAGAGAGAGAGAGAGAGAGAGAGAGAGAGAGAGAGAGAGAGAGAGAGAGTAAACACCGATATCAATTGATACTATTTCAGCATTGCGATAAACTTATTCTCACTCAAAGATGGAACCTCCCAAACAGCCTCCTTCCCCTGTATTCCAATTGCTCCAGCGGCTTCATCCAAATCGAAGCCGAAGAAAACGCCGAAGATTTGTTCAAAGCCTTCCTACAGGTGAGATCAAATCTTAATTTCATCAAGCATCAATTCAGAAATTCTGTCAAAACCCCGAAGCTCGTGGAAAGTTGAAATCATTCCATTTTATCCTTGGTTTGTTTTACAATTTTCCATATTTTGACCTGGATGATATTGTTGACCTGGAGCCTCTTTACACTGGGGAGGTCCAATCCCTCTACAAAAGAGAGGTTCAAGATGGAATGATTGTGGTCCTGCACAGAAAGGTGAATAAGATAAAAAATTGGGTTATTGATTGATTTAGATGCACTATTTCGTGAATCTGATTGAAAACTGCCGTCGAGCTTTGATTGAGACGATTTTGCCTTTGATCTTCTATAGATCACCTTATGACTATTCTGTCTACTTCGATCGATTTATGGAGACTGAGAAGGATTCTGATGCTATTCAGATGATTATGGATCAGTATTTTGGATAAAAGTTGGAATTTGGTTGTTTGAGAGAGAGAGAGAGAGAGAGAGAGAGAGAAGGTTAGAAACGCATAGAAACGGACATACTTCTCAAAATCCGGGCCGGGAATTTGGTCGGCCCGATTCGGTCCGGTTACTGAAATTGTGAAATTAGAATATTTTCAAATCGATTTTTCAGAACAGATTAAATTTTTGAAACGTAGCAAAAGACTTTATAGTACTTCTAGTATCTATCTTGCTAGTTTTCAAGTGAGAAAAAAGAAAGAGAGTCGGGATCGAACCTTGGTCGCGTGGTTGACAATTTCGACTGGGTGGTTTGGGTAAACGGGCCAAAAACTTTAAAACTGTTTAAAATACTTTAAATATGTACCTATTTATCATATTAGTCAATTAGAGTTAGATAAAAAGAAGTGCACCGAGTGGGATCGAACCTTGGTCGTGTGACTGGTAATTTACGGGACCTATTATAGTATTATGTCAGCCGGTTGTCACAAAAAGTAAAATGATAAAATGGACAGCCAGGTGGCAGCAACCAAATTTTCTAGTTTTTTTAAAATATAAAAACTATTAAATTATTTTAAACTGATTTTTTAAAAATAAAAACAGGAATTATCCACGAAACGTAATCCATTCCAACATCACACATATGACACATCCCACCGGGATGAATAGCCAAGTTTTGTGTCAAAAGCTGCCATTTTTTGCAGACTTTTAGTCTGAATTTTACAGGATACTGTAAAATCAACTTTTTTTGGTCCCGCAGCGAAAACGACCACTTCACATGCCAACTAGCGGTTTAATTCAAATTCGCTAGTGATAGAGATGGTTAAATACGTAGAGAAACGCCTGTCACTGACCTCACCCCTTTCCCCACAGGACCTTCCTCTGTCTCTCTCTGTCTCTCTCTCACTCTCTCTCTCTCTCTCTCTCTCTCTCTGTCTGTCTGTCTCTCTCTCTCTCCCTCTCTCTCTCAGAGCGAGACAGACGGTTAGAGACGCAGGGGATCAACAGAGATGGGTAGAGACGCAGATGGGCGAGGGATGGTTAGAAATGCAGAGGAAGAGAGATGGTTGCAGACGCAGACGGTTAGAGACGTATAGGAATAGAAGACACGGTTAGAGATGATAGATCGAGACGACTAGAGACGTAGAGACAGCGAAAGATGTGGTTAGAGACGTAGAGGAAGAGAGAAGGTAGGCACACAGAGGGAGAGAGAAGGTTAGAGACGCAGAGAACTAGATATAGACGGTCAGAGACGGAGAGAAGGCATGGTTAGAGACGCAGAGGTGACGAGAGAAGGTTAGAGACGCAGAGAAAACGAGAAGGTTAGAGACGCAGAGGTACATAGATGAGACAGCCCCCCTGAAATTCCTCTGCCTCCCTCGTTCCTCTCCCTCTCTCACGCTTCTGTTTGTTTTTGCGTGAAATGGGAGAAAACATGGAAAATCGGAATTTTACGAAAGGACCCCTTTTTGGGAAGCTGCGGAATGCTAAGCGGTCTGCGGCCTCAGTTTGAAATTGCCGATTGCCGCACGCTTTTCGTCGGTTTTCCTCGATTTCCGGTAGGAACAGCCGATTGCCGCATGGTTTTCCGTAGAATGCCGTTTGCCGCACGGTTTTCCGTCGAATGCCGTTTGCCGCACGGTTTGCTTACCTCGTCTGCAGGATCGGTCGAGTCGTCGCGGGACACTTTAGCCTCCAGCTGAAAGAAAAGGATTTGAAATAGAAGGCAACCGTGGAAAATCGGAATTTTAGGAAAATTACTCATTTTGGAATGGCAATCGCAGAGGCTTATTTTCGGAAATAGGGAATATGGCAGAGCTCTCCATGAAATGAGGTTTGCCGCATGGTTTTGGTGAGAAATTGCCGATTGCCGCACAGTTTTTCGAAGAATGTTGTTTGCTGCATGGTTTAAAATTAACAATTGCCGAAAGCTGCACGATTTTACACTAAAATTGCGGCTTATACCGAAACAGCCGGTTTGTTGGGAAGAGCCCGGCCTTTAGCTCTGAAAAAGCGAAAAAAGCGTTGTGAAAAGCGGCCTTACGTTGTAAAAGCGGCCCTATGTTGTAAAAAGCGGCCTTATGTTGTCAAATGCGGCCTTATGTTGTCAAATGCGGCCTTATGTTGTAAACAGCGGCCTAATGTTGTAAAAAGCGGCCCTATGTTGTAAAAACCGGCATTATGTTGAAAAAAGCTATGTTCTAAAAAGCGGCCTTATGTTGTCAAAAGCGGCCTTATGTTGTAAAAAGCGGCCTAATGTTGTAAAAAGCGGCCTTATGTTGTAAAAAGCGGTCTTATATTGTAAAAAGCTATGTTCTAAAAAGCGGCCTAATGTTGTAAAAAAGCTATGTTCTAAAAAGCAACCTAATGTAGCAAAGAGCGGCCTTAGGTTCTAGAAAGCGGCCCTATGTGGTAAAAAGCGGCCTAATGTTGTGAAAAGCGGCCTTATGCTGTAAAAAGCGGCCTAATGTTGTAAAAAACGGCCCTATGTTGTAAAAAGCGGCCTTATGTTGTAAAAAGCGGCCCTATGTTGGAAAAAGCGACCTTCTGCGGCCTCAGTTTGAAATTGCCGATTGCCGCACGCTTTTCTTCTAAAGCCGGCGGTTTCGGCAGTCTGCTTGATTCCTGGTAGGAACAGCCGTTTGCCGCGCGGTTTTCCAACCTGAGAGGCGCACTGGAAGTAGGCCTTCCTGATCTTGCGCATGTCGGCCAGCGCCACTCGAATCCAGTCGATGGTCCGCTCACGGGCTCGCCACTCCTGAAAATGGGATTTAAATTAAACAAATTAATGGAGTGGTGCGTCAAAACCTCAATATTAGCCCTTAAACCCACCTCAATAATGTCAATGACCTGGCTCCCCGTGGCTCCCTTGACGCTCCCCGACACCACTGTGATGGTATTCAGGCAGAGAAGTAGATCAACATCGATGATGCTGAACCAGACGGCGCCCGACTAAAATAGACCTTTAATTATATCAAATAAACCTTTAATTGCTTAAAACAGTCTTTTAACAAATAAAATGATACGGTACCTGTCTGAGATTGATGAGGGGCCGGGCCATCTCCCTGGTCACCTTTCCTCGCGTGGTCTTCATATTCAAGACGTTCGGACGTTTGCGCTAAAATTACAGTTATTTCAACTGGATTACTGTAGTTTTTAAAGGATTAGGGCAAAAGTAACGTAATCCTTACCTCAATTATGGAGACTGCTTTCTCCATTCCACAGGTCTCGTCGAAGGGGAAGAGAAGGCTCAACTCGTGGCACTGCACATTAGCCACCTCGTCAAGGATTTTGGAGATTTGAGGCACGTTCTGAAAGGGTTACTGTAGTTTTTAAAGGATTACGGTATCTTACCAGACGGTTCATGTTGGGGCAGTGGATTATGAACTTCTCAAAGTCGTAGAGGAGGTTCTTGAAGAGACCGGTCACGGCCTGGCCCTCACTGTCCGAGGAGGTTTTGACGAAGAAGAGGATCTGAAAGCGATAGTTTGGAAGAAAAAAATCATGCGAAAATCGGTAGTTTTGACTCAAAAAACCATGCGGCAATCGGTTGTTTTGAGGAAAAACCGTGCGGCAATCGACATAATTTACAGAAAATCTTGCGGCCAACGCGTTTTCGTTCCAAAACTGTGCGGCTTTCGGCAGTATTCACTAAACTGAGCGACAATCTGCGATTTCAAAACAAAACCGTGCGGCAATCGGCAATTTCTGACAACAACCGTGCGACAATCTGATGTTTTCCCAAAACCGCGAGGCAAAAAGAAGATACCGTCGGGAAACGGTGCGTTAATTAGCATTTTGAGTAAAAAATACCTACCTCAATCGATGAGGGGGCCATTACAAGCGACTTGAAGCGCTGAATCTCCTGATTTCGAATCCTCAGCTGAAGGGTGGCCTCGGGATGCAGGTTGTAGTGGGAGAGAGTGCGGGCATCCTCCAAATACACACCTGAAGTTTGCATTTTAACAATTCAAAGGCCAACCAACCTTGGTAGATCAATTTCTGGATTGACGGACGCATTCCGAGCTTGTAATGGATCTTCTCCTTCACGCTGGCAATGGTGTCGGAGCGAAGGACGTAGAGGGTGGAGGTCCTGTCGTACTTGATGAAGATCTGCATGGGCGTGTCGTGATCGGCTGCGACGGCCAGTCGGACGGCGTCGGCCTCCAGGAGCCTCTTCTTGAAGAGCTCGTTTTCCCTCCTCAGTTGGTAGATGTCCTGCTCCATCCGCCTGCTCTCCACGTCGTTGCAGATCGCGAAGGAGAAAGGGGCTGAAAGTAGTTTTCTTATTAAACGGAATGAACAATCAAGGGTTTTCAAATCCGGCCAGCCAGGCCATTTGAGCCCAGTAAAATTATAACCAGCCGACTGTCAGTAGTATCGGAGGGGTTTTCACAGCTGTCAGGAAACTGGTCAAACCGTGCGGCAATCGGCAATTTTTGACAAAAACCGTGCGGCAATCGGCAATTTTTGACAAAAATCGGGCGGCAATCGGCAGTGTTCCCTAGAACCATGGGAAAACTGCAGTTTCGATCCAAAAACCGTGCGGCAATAGGCATAATTTACAGAAAATCCTGCGGCAATTGCGTTTTTTTCCGGGCAACAATCTGCGGCTTCAGAAAAAATCGTGCAGCAATCGGCAATTTTTGACAAAAACCGTGCGGCAATCCAACCAAAACAGACAAGATGCTGGTGGCATTTACAACACAGGTGGGCCTGAGTGTGATGTCTACAGGGTGGGTGTCTCGCCGGGGGGTCAAAATCAATCAATATATCGATTTTCAAAGGGTGTCGCCGGGGGAGAGTAATGAATTTTTAAAAAATAATTTATATTAATTTTTTTTTAAAATTTTTTACGGATTTAAAAAAATATTTATTAATTGTGTTTTAATAGTATCTGAATGAAAAATAAAAAAGATAGGAGTTGGAATAGTCAAAATGAGTGATTTTGTGGAATTTAGACCTTTTAATGAGTATACTGTAGGAAGCAATTTTTTTGGTAACTTTTTTTTGTCAAAACTTTTCAACTCCCTGCCCGCCATGCCATTTGAACTAGTAAAATTAAAACCAGCCGACTGTCAGTAGTATCTAAGGGTTTTCACAGCTGTCAGGCAACTGGTCACAACCGGCTGTCAGGAAACTGCTGACAGCCGGCTGGTTATACAGTACCCAACCAAAATTGACAAAAATGCCTTTATTGACAACCGGCTGGTTCTAAAATCCCTGATTTATAAAAAGCCAACCCTGTATTTAAAAAAGCGCAATTGCCAGCTGGCAGTAATTATGCCAGCCGGTTGTCACAAAACGGGGGTTACCGTATCTGCTTCTGTGACAACCGGTTGTCATTAAAAAGCAGTTACAGTATCTGCTTTTCTTGACAGATTATTGTATATAAGTGGTAATTATGGATCACCAGCCTGAATCGATCGTTTTTAAAGGTCTATCCGCGTGGGTTACGGTAGGGTTTTTAGTAAAATATTCAAAATTGCTGCATATTTTAAAAAAATTTAAAATTAAAATGTTTAAAAATTTTATAAAAAAATTTTAAATTAAAATGTTTAAAAATTTTATTATTTTTTTAAATTAAAATGTTTAAAAATTGTATTATTTTTTTAAATTAAAATGTTTAAAAATTTAAAAATTGTTTAAAATACTTTAAATATGTATCTATTTATCATATTAGTCAATTAGGACCAACAAAAATTCCGTAATCTGCCCCGGTCAGTGAGAACCATGGTAAAATGCCAGCTGGCAGCAACCAAATTTTCTAAATTTTTTTAAAATATAAAAACTATTAAATTGTTTTAAACTAAAGAATTTTTTAAAACAGGTATTCTTATCTACATTTTACATTCAACGCCCACATCCCATCGGGCTAAATAGCCAAGTTTTATGTGAAAAATGCCAATTTCTAGAGAGTTTTAACCGGAATTTTACAGGATACGGTAAAATCAACCTTTTTTGGGTCCCGCAGCGAAAACTTCGACCACTTGACCTGTCAACTAGCGGTTTATTTTAAATTCGCTAGTTTTAATCTACTTTCGCGATGTTGCGACTGTCCCTTAGGGCAATTGACGCATGGCAAAGCCAACTTAAGAAATTGAGTTTGTAATCGATTTTTAATGTTTTTTCATGTTATTGGTAATTTTTGGGATCAGATCAGACTATAATTTATCAGAAACCGGCCCGTAAGAACCCAAATCCATCTAAATTTATCATTCTTACCGTCAGTCTTCCTGATTTTCCGCTGAGCCATTTCCACGTCGTTGGACACCAGGGGCCTCTTCAGATGCAAATTCCGGGCCGCGTTGTTCTCCTGCGTCGTCATCCTCTCATCCTCCTGGGTCAGAATCACGACCCTCATGCGACGCCTCTCTGAAAATAACTCTATAATTAAAATTCAATTATTATTAATATTTTTATCGTTATTTAATTAAAATAGATAAAAAATGCCTCACCAGTCACTCCGTCGTCAGTGCGGATCGGATGGAGCCCCACCTCCCCTCTCACGGCCGGCTCCTGCCTCGCCAGACGATTCTCCTCCGAGGCCACTAAAATAATTAAATTCATTTAAATAAATCATTTTTATTTAAAAAAAGATAAAAAAACTGCCTCACCAGTCACTCCGTCGTCAGGGCGGGTCGGATGGAGCCCCGTTTCCTCTCCGGCGATCAACTCCTCCCTCACGCGGCGATTCTCCTCGGAAGCCACTAAAATAATTAAATTCATTTAAATAAATCATTTATATTTTAAAATAGATAAAAAAAATAAAAGAAAACTCACTGATTTAAGTCGATTACGGACGATATGCTGAGGACAAAGGAAATGGCGACCTGAAATGCGGAATTTGAAAAGCGCGCCAAAGGGACGAACTACAAACCTTTAAAATTTGAAATTTTAAGGGATTCAAATTGATTTAAAACATATTAAATTTTACAGAAATGTAATTCCCACTTCCGTTTAAACGTTTTAAAATTCGGATTTTAAGCCAGCTGGGTGTCACTAAAGGCAGAAACCGGCTGTTACCATTTCTCAGCGATTCATGGGGTTTGTAGGCAGCTGGCTGGCAGTTATGAATAAACTGGCCACAACCATGTGCGAAAATGATTAAATTATAATTTGCAACAAATAAAGTCGCTTTTCCGCCTTTTAATTGTGGTTTCAGTGGAAAGGAGGCAGCTGGCTGCCATTTTTAATATAATTTAGTAATAATAAAAGTAAAACCAGCCGACTGTCACTGTTTGTCAAAGGGTTCAAAGGGTTAAAGGTGTCAAAGGGTTAAAAAACGTTTTCATGGACCGTTTGTCAGGAAACTGGTGACAGCCGGCTGGTTATACAGTATCCAACTGCACAACGACCAGCAGCCGATTATTGACAGCCGCTGCTTCTAGAATCCCTGATTTATAAAAGCCAATACTGCTCTTAAGAGGCGCATTTGCCAGCTGGCTGTATATATGACAGCCGGTTGTCACAAAAAAGCGGTTACTGTATCTGCTTTTCTTAGCAGATTAGTTTACAATGACGTGGAGTGAGAGAGAGAGAGAGAGAGAGAGAGAGAGAGAGAGAGAGAGAGAGGGAGAGGGAGAAAGGGTTAGCGAACAATTTATTCCGACACTAAATTCTCTTGCGATCTAAGGGCTTCTCTACTCCTCCTTCTTGCCTCGATTGAACATGGCATCCATGTGGCCCTCCGACCACACCACCACCACAACCAGCATCCCGAGAAGAGTAACCAGCCCCAGGAGGAAAACAACTGAAACATGGGGTTTTCATCAGAAGGATAAGGGTGTCCAACTGAGGGTGGCGCAGCAGGGAGTTCCCTCCAGACGGAGGAGCCAGTGGTGGGAATCGAACTTGTCATTTATGATCTTACGCTTGCCCTTGGTTTCTTTGTTGCTCTTGGTGGTCTTCTGGGTTCGGTTCTGAAGGATTTGAAGTTTGATGTTTCTCTCTCTCTCTCTCTCCGTCACTCTATCCGTCACTCTCTCCCTCTGCGTCTCTAACCGTCACTCTCTTTCTCTGCACCGCTAACCGTCCCTCTCTCCCTATGCGTCTCTGACCGTCTCTCTCTCTTTCTCTGCGTCTCTAACCACAACTGTTCCTCAGCGTCTATTACCGCCATTCTCTCCCTCTGCGTCTTCACTCTCTATCTCTCCGTCTCTAGCAGAAACTATCTTCCTCCGCGTCTCTAACCGCCGCTCTCTTTATCTGCATCTCTAACCCTTACCATCTCTCTCTGCGTCTCTAACCGTCCCTCTCTTCCTCTGCGTCTCTAATCATCACTCTCCCTCTGCGTCTCTAACCGTCACTCTCTTCCTCTGCGTCTCTAACCGTCACTGTCTTCCTCTGCGTTTCTAACCGCCTCTCTCTCTCTCTCTGCGTCTCTAACCGTCACTCTCTTCCTCTGCGTCTCTAACCGTCACTCTCTTCCTCTGCGTCTCTAACCACCACTCTCTCTCTGCGTCTCTAACCGTCACTCTCTCCTTCTGCGTCTCTAACCGTCACTCATCTTCCTCTGCGTCTCTAACCATCACTCTCCCTCTGCGTCTCTAGCCGTCACTTTCTCCCTCTGCGTTTCTAACTTTCCGGTCTCTCTGTCTGTCTGTCTGTCTGTCTGTCTGTCTGTCTGTCTGTCTGTCTGTCTGTCTGTCTCTCTCTCTCCCTCTCTCTCTCTCTCTCTCTCCCACTCTCTCTCCCACACTCTCTCTCCCTCTCTCTCTCTCTCCCACTCTCTCTCTCCCACTCTCGCTCTCCCACTCTCTCTCTCTCCCTCTCTCTCTCTCTCCCACTCTCTCTCTCCCACTCTCTCTCTCCCACTCTCTCTCTCTCTCTCTCTCTCTCTCTCTCTCTCTCTAACCAACCAAACTCTTCTCCCCCTCGTCCACCACCTTCGACTGTTTGCCCTTCCCTTTCCCCATAGCCGAAGCCATCTTCGAAGTCTCTCCACCGCGGCCGCCCCTGGCCACCGTTCCCGTCGAGGTCGTGGTACCCGTGCCCGCCGTGTCCCTGCAGTCTTCTAGTTTTCAGAAAATCAATAAACTTTAAAGTTTAAAAACAAAAAGAAGAAAAGAAAACTAACGTGAAGGAGATGTTCGTGTCCGCCATGGTGGACGACAGGTCGCGACTGGAGAAGGCGAGGAAATGAGGGGAGGAAGGGAGGGAAGGAGAGGATCAGCATAATTATGCTAATTTTTTAAGACTGCTTTCTTTTTCACTTACTTTCCATTTTCCATGTTCTCGTAAGCCATGCATATGCTAAATTGTTAACCAAAACTTTCAGAAAATTGAAAAAAAAAGTTTTTGGTCAGTATGGTAGAAAATAAGTGTCTCTAGTATAACGATTCATCAAAACACTTGAAGCAAAAAAGTTTTGTCGAGCGGGGATGGAACTGGGGTAGTTTTGGATTACCAGTCCGACCTCTTAGCCACTCGGCCATGGAATTTTACAAAATGTTATATAGGTTAGTTCGAATCTTCCTTTACACAGTTTCTTTTGCATGGTTAGAACTATTGTTTACAACAAAAATAAGATAAAAATATTAAGTTTTGAACGAGTTAAATTTAAAATTCGATTTTTAGAAAACCTGGGGGAGCCCACCCTTGTCTGTAACTACTGCGGCTTTTTAACTTGACCTGGTTTTAAAAAAATAATTAAAAGCCGCTTTTGGAAGGAGTAGGCCCCTCGATGTGCTCTTTAAACTAAAAAGCCGCTCTTGGTAACCTTAGGCCGCTTGAACAGCTGCGAGGCTTTCCTTCTTTTGGGTTGGACATGCTGAGGTCACTGTCTTTCCTTAAACCTCCCATCTAATTCCAAAAAAAAACCATTTAAACGCAATAATCTTCATATACCATCTGTAACAAAAAAACAACAAGGACTAAAAATCTCGACATAACATGATTGTACAAACATTCTGATGACAAAAGAAGGCCAGGCCGCTTAATGGCAACCAAAGGCCGCTTGGACCGCTTTTTGGCAGCCTATGAATGGAGAGGGGCGGGGGAAAGTACAAAATCAAAAGGGAGGGAAGGGGAAGGCGGTGGTTGCTGAAGGCCTGCCCGAGGGCTCCTGGGCCTCCGCCGGGTCCAAATTCTCCGAATTCTCAGCCAAAAGGGCCTCTTTCACTCCAGCCGGCCATCCGGGAGTGCCTCCGGGAGAGCAGGGCAGGACGTAGTTGGTGGGGAAGGCGCCCGTCCGGTCGCCGATCGTTCCGCGCCACCAGTCCTCGCTGCTCATGTGGGTTACGGTAATCACGTCTCCTCGCTTCAGGACCAACCGGTCGTCCCGTTCCATGTCCAAGTCGAAGCGAGCCACGCAGTGGATCTCGAAGGGGAGGGGGGCGTCCTGGAAAAAAATCGATAAACAAGCTCTTTTTGAGGTGTTATATGCAAATTTAGGGTGCTATTTTCAACTAAGCCTGCATCGTGTCAAACAGTGCTTGAGCCGCTTGTTCTCAAAAGGCCTTTTTTGGCAACCAAAGGCCGCTTAGACCGCTTTTGGCAACTAAAGGCCGCTTGGACTGATTTTAGCAACCGAAGACCGCTTTTTGGAGACCAAAGGCCGCTTTTTGGAGACCAAAAGCCACTTTTTGGCAACCAAAGGCCGCTTGAACCGATTTTTGATAACCAAAGGCCGCGTTTTTGGAAATCAAAGGCCGCTTTGGATTTACCGAAGACCGCTGTTTGGAAACCAAGTGTTTTGGCAAGAAAAGGTCGCCTTGGGCAACGGAAGGCCGCTTGGCCGCTTTTTGACAATAAGGACAGCTTTTGGCATCCAAAGGCCGCTTTTTGACAACCAGAGGCCACCTTTTAGCGATCAAAGGCCGCTTAAGCCGATTTTTGGTAACCAAAGGCCGCTTTTTGGAATTCAAAGGCCGCTTTGGATTTACCGAAGACCGCTGTTTGGAAACCAAGTGTTTTGGCAAGAAAAGGTCGCCTTGGGCAACGGAAGGCCGCTTGGCCGCTTTTTGACAATAAGGACAGCTTTTGGCATCCAAAGGCCGCTTTTTGACAACCAGAGGCCACCTTTTAGCGATCAAAGGCCGCTTAAGCCGATTTTTGGTAACCAAAGGCCGCTTTTTGGCAGCCAAAGGTCGCTTGGTGGCAATCAAAGGCCGCTTTTTTCAACAAAAGGCCGCTTGGACCATACCTCATCAAATTCCTCTTCTTCTTCTTCCTCTTCTTCTCTTCTGGGAGGCTTGCAGGGAACGACGTGATTGCTGGGGAAGATCCCCTTCAGACGGCCGATTTTTCCCCGCCACCACTCCTCGTTGCTCTTCTCGGTTACGGTAATCACGTCTCCTCGCTTGAGAGCCAATTCACCGTCCTGTTTGGCCTCGAAGTCGAAGCGAGCCACGCAGTGGGTGATGTGGACGGCATTCTGGAAAGAAATCGATAAATTAGGGGATTTTAATCGATAAATCGATAAGGTCTTTTTAAAAATTATTTCCTAATCAGACCTCAGACCGCTTCCGCTTTTTCTGGCAACCTCAGGCCGCTTTCTGCTTTTTCTGGCAACCTCAGGCCGCTTTCTGCTTTTCTGGCAACCTCAGGCCGCTTTCCGCTTTTTCTGGTGCCCTCAGGCCACTTCCGCTTTTTTCTGGCAACTTCAGGCCCCTTCCCGCTTTTTATAGTGACATAAGGCCGTTTCTGCTTTTTTGTAGCAACCTCAGGCCACTTCCGCTCTTTCTGGCAAACTCAGGCCGCTTCCGCTTTTCCTGGCAACCTCAGGTCGCTTCCGCTTTATCTGGCAACCTCAGGCCGCTTTCCGCTTTTTTGGCAACCTCAGGCCGCTTCCGCTTTTTCCGGTGACCTCATGCCGCTTCCGCTTTTTCTGGCAACCTCAGGCCGCTTTCCGCTTTTTCTGGTGCCCTCAGGCCACTTCCGCTTTTTTCTGGCAACTTCAGGCCCCTTCCCGCTTTTTATAGTGACATAAGGCCGTTTCTGCTTTTTTGTAGCAACCTCAGGCCACTTCCGCTCTTTCTGGCAAACTCAGGCCGCTTCCGCTTTTCCTGGCAACCTCAGGTCGCTTCCGCTTTATCTGGCAACCTCAGGCCGCTTTCCGCTTTTTTGGCAACCTCAGGCCGCTTCCGCTTTTTCCGGTGACCTCATGCCGCTTCCGCTTTTTCTGGCAACCTCAGGCCGCTTTTTCTTGGCCATACCTCATGTGGTTCCCCTTCTTCTTCTTCTCTCGGAGGACTGCAGGGAAGAGTGTAGTTGGCGGGGAAGAACCCAATGCGGCCTTCGATCTCTCCCTCCCACCACTGGTCATCGCCTGTCTCCAGTACGGTAATCACGTCGCCACGGTGGAGGGCCAATTCGTCGTCCCTTCGTGAGGCAAAGTCGAAGCGCACCACGCAGTGGGTGATCCGGACGGCCTCCTGGAGAGAAATCGATAAGATGGGTGGTCTTTTGAGCTTTTATCGATAGATTTCGAATTTTAAATGACTGTCATCTCGTTTCGTCAAGTTTTAAAGGAATGCGCATTTTGGCAACCAAAGGCCGCATGTCCAGCATTTAAAAAAGCCGCTTTTTGGCAACCATAGGCCGCTTGATCCGCTTTTTTTTAAAATTAAAAGCCGCTTTTGACAATCAAAGACAGCTAAACCTGTTAAAAAATTTAATAGCCGCCTTTTGGCAACCATACTTTTTAATCAGACTAATTATTCCTTTAAAGCGTCTGACAGTCCTTTAATTGCAAGAACCGCCCCAGGCTCCTTTAAAGCCGCTATAATTCGGCTTTTCCAAGCCTAATTAGGGTATTGCACCTGAAAAAACGGCGCTTTTGGGCTTAAAATGATACCCAAAACTACTTTGGGGGGGGGGGGGGGTGCTATATGCAAATGTGGCATGCTAATTGAAACTAGGTCTAAATCAAGCTGACTCGAACCTGCAGGAAGACGGTCTCGTTGATGAAGATGGACTTGGTCTTGTAGAATTCCACCATCTCGTTGAGGGAGACGAAGCGCTTCGTCCAGACATAGTACATGCCGAATTCCACGTCTCGATTAACTCTCAGGTGCCGCACCTTGTCCGTATCTGGAAATGGGGTCAATTTAATCTTCTTTTTGGGGTAGAAATGAAATTAGAGCACAATTTTTGGTTGGAAATGCAACTGGTGCATGATTATCGGCTTGAAATGCAACCCATGCATGGTTTTTGAAGAGAAATGCAATTGGTGTACGGTTTTTGGCTAAAAATGCCGTTGGCTCATGATTTTTGACTGGAAATGCAATAAAACCACGGTAAAACCATAAATGTAACGGATGCACGAATTTGAATCGTAAATGAAATTTCTTCACAGTTTTGGTATAAAATGCAAGTGGTGCACGGTTTTCGGCTGTAAATGCAAATGGTACACGATTTTGAGTAAGAAATGCAATTGGTGCACAGTTTTTTAAAGTGAGAAATGCTTTTTAGTGCATGGTTTTTAGTCCAAAATTCAAGTATATCACAGTTTTTGGCTGGAAATGAAATTGGTACACGGTTTTGGCTGGAAATGCAATCTCTGCACGGTTTTCGACTGGAAATGCAACTGATGCACGGTTTTCTGACCAAAATACAATTGTGCCCGGTTTTTAAAGGAGAAGGGCCGCGTAAAAATAATTTTTCTGATTTTGTGATAAACGTCTAGATCTCATTCCCAGGATTCCGAAAAATGCCTCTTTTACCCATTTTGGATCAAAATGAACCGATTTAGGAGCGTTTGAAATTTGGGGAAATTACCATTTGAATTGCCGCCAATTCTGCGTCTCCCCGTTTCCCACACTCTCTCGCCCACTCTGGCCGTGTTTACGTGCGGCAAACGCGTAAAACGACCGTGTAAACGCGTTCCTTTTGCAGTTCAAATTATATAAAAGGGGTATGTTTCAGAATCGTGGAAACGATGTCTACTCAATGAAATTATAATAAATATATTTTAATAATAAAGAAAAATCAATTTTAAGAGGTCCTTCCCCTATAACTGGAACTGCAACTGGTGCACGGTTTTTAAGAAAACCTACCGTAGAGCACGGATATGCTG
>JAJQXH010000030.1:3122500-3192500 GCA_022343465.1 Oscheius sp. G VE-2021 | reverse complement strand
AAATAAAATTGATATTTTTTGTTTGCTTTTGAATAAAACGGCCAATTTAAGCCTCGGCGGTTGATTTTAACTTCAAAACCGGTAACGCCAAATGGCGCAGGGCGAATCACAGCGCCACTCTAACGGTCCTGGGTTCGACCCCCACCTAAGTCAAAACATTTTAAAGAGTATTTTTCGTGTTAAATTGCAGTTCTAACTAATATAAAAGGTTTTGAAATCATTTTTTGCTAAAAGACAAGGGCTGAAAAATAAGAAAATGACCTTTTTGGTTGCTAAATTAAATTGTTATTCGCTAAAAACACCGAAAAATGAGTAATTACCATTAAAATATAGATTTTCTACGTTTTTGTCCCAATTTTTGTTGATGCACCTTGGCGCAGTGCGAAAATCCAAGCGCCACTAAAACGGTCGTGGGTTCGATCCCCGCCAAAGGAAAACTTATTTTAAAGCAATGTTTAGCTCTAAATATAAGATTTAAGTTGTTTTTGAAGTGTAAAATGATTTTTTTGTATTTTTACAGGCGGGAAATGAAGAAAACGACCTTTTCAGTGTATTTTGTTTCAAAATTCAACCGTTACTAATTGAAACACCGAAATTTGTGTAAATTTCACAAAAAACGGAGTATTTTAACCTATTTGTAACTTTTTGAAGCAGAGTCTGAGGTTTGATGCACCTTGGCGCAGTGCGATGACCAGTGCGCCACACCAGACCTCGTTGGTTCGATCCCACCCGGCGCCAAACTTTTCATTTTTTCCCTTTTCCAAGAAAACATTCCCTTTGTTTACCTCCGCCTACCTTAAATCCATCATTTGCGGATTACGGTAATTTGGGTAATGCGCGCGGGGACCATCAATCAGGACGGCGCCAGCTGAGACATTCCCTTGCGCAATGCCTCAAGATTTACGCGGAAACGCGTAAAAGTTGGGTTACTGTAGCCCAATTTTTTTCTGTTGTTAAATACATTGGATTTTTGAATACTGATCTACAACCTTGAATTTGGTCCTTTAAAACAGATTTCGGTCCCTAAAATCCCAAAACTCTCCAATTTCGATGCCAATCTCGGCACATTGGGGTCCATTGTGCGTCCCCATTCCATTATTATCCATTTCTGGCTTTAATGTGCTACAGTTGGTCGTCGGAATTGGTTGTTGCCACACGTGGAAAGCGCGATTTGCACAGCCGGTAGACTTTGCGGAGCCAATTCAATTCGGATAGTACGATTATGCAAGATCAGGAAGTAGAAAAAATAGAATGATTTATTCATCAATAAAAGATCAAAATACATAAAAATATGATAAAAATAAGAAAAAGCAAAAGTCGAACCGGATTCGAACCAGTGACCTAAGGATAGCTGAGAGATCTACAGTCCTCCGCTCTACCAACTGAGCTATCGACGGAACGAGGTCTGCGGGATAGCGGGCGCTGATAAGTATTCCTTAACCCGCGCTAGACCGCGCTGCCGGGTGAAAATAGTTAAGGAAACCACTTGTGCCCTAATTTTTGCCTTAGACCTTAAGGTGTTTAAGGAACTTAAGTCATTAAGATCGAATTTAAGGACTTAGTCCCCACAATGTTTTTTTAAAGAAGGAGTCAAAACTGCTCCTTCAACCCCTGTCGCCCCCTTTGTCGGCCCTCTCTCTTCCTCATAATCTCATATTTCTTCTGTCTAATCTCCCTAAATCGACTGGCGGCAACAGGTGCCAATTAGCATATTAGCAGTATCGGATGAGAAGGTTGTGTCCCTTCGGCGGCGGATTACTCGCGACGGGATGCAGCCGGCTAATCCCTTAATGAAAATCTCGACGACGTAGTCCTCACGACATTCGAGACAGAGGCCAACAAGCGGTCGGACTTTAAGTGCCCCTAGACTTGGGAAAACAGATTAGACCTTTTGGGGCGCGAGGTAGCGATCATTTAGGCGCGCTGAGCGTCTGCGTTTGCTGCGCATACGCGGTGTAGTGGTTGGCGTGGCGGACTGGAACCCGTGAGGTCGCGGGTTCAATCCCCGCGGCTGCTTTTCATTTTGCTTTTTGACTTCTGAAAATAACCTGGAGAAATTGGCCCCTTGTCTCTCTCGCAGATTCGGGGTGTTCTCGCGTGTCGGCTCACTTTCAAATGAGTGCCGGTAGAACAAAGGAAGATGTTTGCTCGAAACCGACAACCGGCGGTCACTTTCTCTCCTGTACTCCGACGGGGGCGACAACTGCTCATACACGCCGTTTGCAAACATCGGATGTGCACCAGCCGAGAGAGAGAGGCGACGGAGGACAAAGGACGGATTCACACTCAAACATACATGAGACAAACAAACAAGGGACAGGAAGTCAGTGACACAGGAATTATGGCACATTGGGCCGCTTTCTGGCAACAGAGGGCCGCTCAGACCGCTCTTTGGCAACCAAAGGCCGCTGGGAGAAGCTTTCTGGCAACCAAAGGCCGCTTGGACCGCTTTCTGGAAACCAAAGGCCGCTAGGATAGCTTTTTAGAAACCATAGGCCGCTTGGACCGCTTTCTGGAAACCGAAGGCCGCTTAGACCTGTTTGTAGCTTAAGAAGCTTTTGGCAACGAAAGGCTGCTTGGACCTCTTTTTGGCAACTAAAGGCCGATAAGACCGCTTGGACAGACCGCTTCTTGACAACCAAAGGCCGCTCAGACCTGTTTGTGGCTTAGGCCGCTTTTGGCAACGAAAGGCCGCTTGGACCGCTTTTTGGCCAGTGACTCCAAAATTTGTAGTTTGACACATCAAATTTTATATCAAACTACAGTAATCATAGGTCAAACGACCAATTTTGAACTCACCGAATTGAAACTAGCTACATATTTCTGTAGTTCGATCATTTCCTGCCCTTGATTACCGTATTTTGGCATACTGTAACCTACAAAAGGCCTACAATATGCTAGAAACTTCAGGTAACGTAGTAGAGGAAGATTAAAGGCTCTGACGCCGGGTTACGGAAGTAAAATTTACAGTAACCCAGTTTAGTTTTCGTGATTACCCTGGTCTGAACTGCTGGTTACAGTACCCTGGAATTTGCTTCTGATTCTACAGAACCCCAACTCTCCAGTCCCCAGACCACCCTGCTGGACCACCCATTGAGAAAACACATCAACAGGGTGTTGTTATGAGGCAGCCGGCTGGCCCCAGCCGTGGGTTACGGTAGGAAAGCGCGAAATTGCCGTCGGCGCTCGGATTCCAACAACATGATTAACGCGTTATTGCCAGACTCCCGCTGGGCAGAGACCTACCGCAGAGCTGTGAACTCCAGACCTTTAATTGCTTCCTCAAAGCCTTTCAGTTAAAGGACTATTTTGTATCTTTTTGAGTTTCCCGCGTAGAAAGTGCCTTTTTAGACCTTTAAACTCAAAAAGTATAGAAACAAGATGATGAATGAGTATTAGACCTGTTTTCAAATGGGAAAATGGCGGGAACTTTGAATTTTAAAGGTTGTGGGTGAAAAACAAGTCAAGAATTGTCATTTTCCAGCGAAGGAGGAGGGATAGTCAGCAGAGTGATGACAAAGAGATTAAATCGCTGCGGGACCCAAAAATGCTATTTTCAGTCAAACGCAAAAATTCAAAATTTGAATATATACTCAGTCAAGCTAAAAAAAGGCGGCTGTCATTAAGATAACTTCAATCACGAGCTGGCTGGCAGTAACTGTGACATCCGGCTGGTACAAGCATTTTCAAAGGGTTCGTAACCGGCTGGCGGTGTCCCCCTCCGGCTGTCACAAATTCAGACCCCTGGCTGGCGGTATGTTTGCCTTGCGGCTTGTGGAGCTTTTCCTCACCTACCTGGAGTTATTTTTTGGGCTACCGGCTGGCAGCAAGGTACTGTGGGAGGAAGCTGGCAGCAAATAACGGAATAGAGAGAGAGAGAGAGAGAGAGAGAGAAATAGACAGAGAAAGAGAGAAAGAGACAGAGAGCGAGACAGAGAGAGACAGAGACAGAGACTTCTAACCATCTCTCTTTCTCTGCGTCTCAAACCATCTCCTTGCCTCTGCGTCTCTAACCATAATCATATCTCTGCGTCTTTAACCATCTGTATGTATCTCCGTTTCTAAACATATCCCTTTCCCTGCGTCTCTAACCAATCTCTTTGTCTCTTTGTCTTTCTCTCCTCTTTCTCTCTCTCTCCCTCTCTCTCTCTATTTCTCTTTCTCTCTGCGTAGCCCCTAACCAACTCCATCTGTCACTAGTCCTGCCGCCCGGATATCCCATTCACAGCCGTGTTTTTCGTGTCGCCGGCTTCTTTTTGTCCGCGGCGGCCCTCTCTGACGCCTTCTGAGTGAGCCCTGAGTCACAGTCCCTCCGGGAAAGGTTCTGCTGCAAGAGAAAGTCTCATCTGGGATAGGAAGAGGCAAAAAGTTGATAAAAAACTCTCTCTCTCTCTCTTTCTCTCTCTCTCTCTCTTTCTCTCTCTCTCTCTCTCTCTCTTTCTCTCTCTCTCTCTCTCTCTCTCTCTTTCTCTCTCTCTCTCTCTCTCTCTCTCTCTCTCTCTCTCTCTATGGAAACATGAAAATTGGTTTCTTAAAGAAAGGAAACTACATACATATCCTCTAATCCTAAAATACCTCGATCTTTCCCCTCTTCGAGTATCCCCTCAACTATGCGTCGTGCGCGTTCGCCCGGTTTGCCGCATAGAAAATACATAGAAATTCGATCCGGCGCGCGCAGAGCTTGAAATCGCGGGCGGACGACGAACACACAGCCCAGTGTTACTCGGATTAGACCCCCCGAATCAGACAAAAGATCAGGCGGATTCACTATTCAGCCACATTGGTGCGGGGTAATCAAGCGGCGGCGCACCTCAGCCTGCAAGGGACATCATGGCGCAGGGGATATCCTTATGCTTGGCGCTCTGCAGGTCCCTGGTTCGATCCCCACTGTCGCCCAAACTGTTTTGCTATTTTCAATTAGTACAATCTCTTAAAGTTTTCCTGATTCTGCCCTCTGAAACATCACAAATATTTTTTTGGGGTAAATGTCTCGCGTCCCACCAGGAGTGTACCTGGCGTCATTTTTGCTGAAATAAATAGGGGATTATCCTGGGAATAGAAAAGTTGGCGAGGGATATTATGGAAAAGGTGAAACATCAGAGAATATATGTTGGGATTTGCAGGTATTATTTAAAGAATAGCCTTTGTTTGCGGAATTGAAGGTGGGGTATTTGAGTCAATGGGGGAAATGGGAGGTGGGAGGGAATTAAGCCTTTTAAAATGGAATTTTGGGAATTTCAGATCACTCATTTTCTCACTGACTCACGGACTCACTCACTCACACACACTCACTAACTCACTTGCACACGCTCTCTCTCTCTCTCTCTCTCCCTCTCTCTCTCTCTCTGACCACCTGTCATTCTATCTCCCTTTACATGACCCTACCACCCGCGGTCATCTCCCCACCCCCGCCTGCCCTTCGGTCCTTCTCTCAACCGGGCGACTGTCTAAAATCACCAACGGACGCCCCGTCGGCATGGGAACGCAGCCGCATCATCACCAAACGAACCAACCGACCCACGCATTCTGAATTCCCGGTAAAACATGGCTAATGAGGATATTGTGAAGACGTTTACGGGGAAATGAAGGAAAAAATTCTAGGAACTGGCATGCTTGATTGGAGAGTTTTTTGTGACGTTTAATTGTGCACGTGATATTGTTAAGAAATGGTATATCTAAAAAGAGTAAACTAGAAAGGCCTTTAAAACTTAGTGCGACAGTCCTTTAAAACTTACAAAACTTAGTTGGTCTCTTGGATGAGTAAACGCGCTCTAACGCAAATTGAAAAATTTTGGCAGTGTGGACGTGAGAATGTGAAGAAACTAATCATTCATATAAACGCGGCAGACCTTTAAAACTAATAAAACAAGCTTGGGTAACTTGGATCAGTAAACGTGCTCTAATGCTAATTCAAAGATTTTGAGATACAAACGCGCTCCATTGACAAACCATAATCAATACTAGAAGTTCCAAAGTTAGTCCTTTAAAATTACATTTCAATCGATTGGATTGTCCTATAAAACTGGAATAAAATGTAAACGCACTCTAATAAGAATGATCCAGTCCTTTAAAACGGTTTTCAGTTTTCAGAGTAGTTTGTGTAATTTTATAAGTTTTCGGTATAAATATTTTGAAAAGACAGTTTTTTAAAGCGTCGAAACTTTGTTTATAGTTTTATCGTTGTTTGTGCGAGTAAACGCGCCCCAATGCTAACTTTAACATTTCGTGGTGTAAATGCGCTCCAGTGAGAAATTAACTCCAAACTTTGAAGTTCCACTGTCATTTATTCAAAACTATCGTTTTTTGAGTTCTTTGAGTAGGAAAACATGCTCCATTGCAAAAAAAATGAGTAAACGCGCTCTATTGCTAATGGTCCAGTCCTTTAAATCGTTTCAGATTTAAAGGCCTGTCTCAGATTTTCATGATTTCTTTGTTGTTTTTAGTAGTTTTCTTTGTAAACAGATTGATTTTCTTTCTTTTTTCGATTTTCCAGACCTTTTTTGTAGAAGTTTTATGTTTTCAGTGTAAACAGATTGAAAAATCAACTATTTATGGTCAATCAAAGCAATCGACATAATATCATAGTATCTATCTTGTGAGAGGGTAAAATTAAGTAGTTCTCAAATGTGGGGACTGTACACCGATAAAGCCTGGACCATTCGCCCTCTCTATCACAACGAGAGGAGGCAACTGAGGGGTCAGAGAGTGTGGCACTGAGAGTGGAAGGGGTAGAAGAAGGGGGGACCCGTGTTCTCTTACGTTCAACTGGACACGTGCGGGTTATTCAGCTGGGAAAGACCCATCGACTCCAGGGAGTAATGCGGCAACGTGCCGTACATGTAGGCAGCCGTCATGTCCTTGAAGCTGTCCACCCGTGTCGGGTCGAAGGAGATGGCTGCCTCGGCGGCCGTCACGGCGGAGGTGATGCCGTCAGGGGAGGCCTGGAAAAGCAAGGATTAGTAAAAAAAATCAACAAAAAATTGTTTTCTGCCCTTAATTCTTAATACTTTAGGTACTTAAAAACCCTAAGTTAGCCTTAAACTATGTATAGATTTGGTTATTGTTAAAATGTTTGCCTGAGTATCCTACGTCATAGTGCTATCATGGAAGGTAAACAGGAAAATCGAACCTTTTCGAGAACTGTACTATTGGTGTGTTTAAGGAAAAACTTAGAGCCTTAAAATCACCAAGGGATAATTTAGAGTTAGTTAGGGTTAAAAACCTCAGGGATGATCTACCTTAACACCCTTTAAGTCACTAAGGGAAAGTAAGGAGTTGCTAACGAAAATCTACCTTAATGCTTTCAAGTTACCGGTAGTTAGCGTAACGAACAAGGCTCAAGACGTTAAGGCACCTAATAATACTAAGGGAGCTAAGGTAACTGATTAATGAGGTTAAGGTAACTTAAAATGTTAAGGTAGGTCTTTGGAATCCCTTAAGGAGATTAGGTAGCTTAAAGTCTTAGGGTAAGCTTTAGGATTTACATCTTAAGGATTCCCTAGAGAAACCTGAACCTTACAAATCTAGGCAACCTTGAAACGCATTTTATCTACCTAAAGTAAACCTTAAGGTTTTAACTGTTTAAGGTAACTTTTTGGAACTCCACATTAGGGTTTCTTCTACCTTAAGATCATAAAACACCTTATCACTAAGGTAACAACGACGTTAACATTAGAAGGCTTTAGAGTTAAGTAAACGGTGAAAATTTAAGGATCCTTAATTGTTTTTAGGTAATATGATGTTCCTAAGTGACTTAGGGCGAATTCTAGAGTATCAACTGTACTCTTTAGGTTTTAAGTAGCGTTTAAGTGCCGTAAGTCCCTATTTTAAGGTATTTAAGGTCATTTTAAGGTCCCAGATGCAAAAATTACCGGTGAGAAAGGCGAGTGGAAGGCAAGGCCCACCTCGGACTCGGCCTTGACGGTGCTGGCCGGCGTCAGATAGCTGGGGTACTGGGCGAGGGGGGACTGCGAGTACTGGGAAGGGCTCTGTCCTCCATTCCCTGTCGTCGTGAGACCATTCTGCGTCGTGGCTCCCAGATAGTTAGGAATGGGGTTCATCATGTCGAAGCCAGTCAGGTAGGGCTGGTAGGCGGCGGCCGCCGAGGCATCGTAGTATCGGCCCTGGTTCCACGTCTGCATGGGGTTGTAGACCTGGAAATCCCAGTTGAACTAAAAATTCACATTTTTCTTCATTTTTTAGTTACAAAAACTGATTTTTCCCTCGAAAACCTTATTTTTCGCTCCAAAAAACCATTTTTTGCCCTCAAAAAAGGCATTTTCAAAGCCTAATCCCCTAAGTTCTATCACCAAACACCAAATTCTTATGTAAAAAAGGCCCAAAGATGGCAACAAAGTATAATATTACGTATAACTGCCAAAAATATAGACAAAGAGCGGGATGCTAAGCAGGGAAATGGCAAAACAAGCGTGGTTGACCCGTAAGCAACCGAATTTGACGCAATCCGCCGAAAATAGAAGATTAGAGGCGGAAAATAGAAAGTTCTCCTAAAACCTCGGAATAATTCGTTGGAAAAGGAGAGAAATGAGAGGAATTACGCAATTTGCCTCAAATTTTGCCCCCAAATTACCATCTCGCGGCGCTAGGGGTTTAAAAGCGACCGCGCGCGGTAAGGCAGAGTGGGCAGAGTAGTCTAGTGGTTAGCGCGCTAGGCTGGCACCCAAGAGGTCGTTGGTTCGATTCCCCGCTAGGGAAACTTTTTTGCTTTTTGATATTTTAACTAGTATTTACTTTGTAAACTGATTGTTAACTTCCCAACGTGAATTAAATGTCTACCTGTTGTTTCAGGGGGTCAATAACTCCAAAAGGTCCCATTCCCAGAGGCTTCTTCTGCATGGCCTTGGTCTTCCTCCTCGGCCTGTACTTGTAGTCTGGGTGCTCCTGAAGCCACTGTTATCCACTGTTTCACTTTTTCTATCCTACCTTCATATGAATGGCTCTCAAACGCTTAGCCTCGTCGATAAAAGGCCTCTTGTCCGTCTCATTCAACTGCTTCCACTCAGTTCCCAGCCTCTTCGAGATCTCAGAATTGTGCATTTTCGGGTTCTCCTGAAAATTCCACATTTATGTTAAATTTTACAGACATTTTCGGTAAGACGCCAAAAAATCATATCGATTACTCACCTGGGCCATTTTCCTTCGCTGCCCTCTGCTCCAAACCATGAAAGCATTCATCGGCCGTTTTACCCTGAAATTAGCGGATTACTGTAGCCTTATTAATAATTAACAAGTTGTGTACGTAATTGCGTACTGATACCACTACCGTACCCCATTTCATTTGTTATGCGCCAGTCCCTAACTACAGTACATTAATTAGTAATTTTCTGTAATTTTCTATTGAAATTTTCTATTTTTCTTTTAAATTCCATAGTTGCGGATTAAAATCAAAGGTTTCATGAATAAAGAGCTGAAATTCAACAAAAATGTTATCTAAATCCCAAAAATAGCAGGAAAATGTCGAAAAAGAGACAATTCCTTGAAAAGATGCCGCTTTTCATTAATTTTGTAGTTTTAGATTAATTTTTATTAAATTATTTGTAAAGTTTAAAAAATATTGACCCCTCCTGAAGGCTGATCGCGCGGTGTTGCAAGGCGCGGCGACCTCGTTGAGACCGGTTTCAGAGGAAAAATGTAAAATGGGATTGGAATTCAATAAAATACAATGTAAATTTATATTTTACAAACTTTTAAATGTAAATAAAATAAACCCTGATAAATCATGACTAACTTAAGAAAAAGTGAGTAATACATATAAAAATATATAATTTGCGTTTTAAATTGTTTAAAAGTATTAAAATTAGTAAAATTTGGAAATGTAACTAAGGTGAGAAACTAATGCAGCCTTCTGAACTTTGGACAGGTTGTGAAGTAAATTTGGACTAAAGCTACAGTAACCCAAAGGCAATCAAACTAGGTTGTAAAATGATAATAGATTGTAAAATATAAATTGGTTTACAAAGAGGTTTAAAAAGAAAGAAAGGTGGCTAAAATGAACTACAGTAACCCGTGGGAACTGATAAAAAGGGGAAATTTTGAATGAAAGGAATGTAAATGAAAAGAATTGTTATAAATGTAATAACTTTGTAAAAACATTGGAGTGATTAACCAAAAAGGGAAAGGAAGGTGATAGATGTCTGCGGGTTATGTTCACAAAAAGGGGTGAGACAAGCGATTGGAATAAAGCGACTAAAAGGCTCTGTTCTCAAGGCTAATCGTAATTAATCCGAGAGTATGACCAGAGGCTTTGTCCATTAGGGCTGGAGATTGAATTCGGTTTGTTTTGAAAGAATTGAATAGTTTCAATGCCCCTAGCGCGGAAGTACAAAAGGGTCATTAGAATTTGGCGCGGGGGATCCCTCAAAAGGCATTCACACAAAAGGGGAAAACACGGAAAAAAGGAAAACAATACCCACCTTTCATCATTCTTCTTGCCGTCTTTAGAATCCGGCGAGTCGGGGCCTCCTTCCAGGTCCTCCATCTGTTGTTGGGAGGCTCCTGGAGCGCCCATGGGGAAGGTCATCCCAGGCCAGATGGGGTAGTCGTGCATGGGCTTCAAGTCCTGTTCCATCATAGTCATCATTATGTGTGATAGTGTGTTGGGGTGTGTGCGTGTGGACTCGCAGCAGCAGCAGCACAATAGGACCGGTGGGCGTGGCGGCGGGGCGGGGCCCCGCGCGGCCCCCTCCGCCAATCCGCAGAAGGGGCGGG
Organism: Oscheius sp. G VE-2021; assembly: GCA_022343465.1. NCBI lineage: Eukaryota > Metazoa > Nematoda > Chromadorea > Rhabditida > Rhabditidae > Oscheius > Oscheius sp. G VE-2021. The sequence continues at coordinate 3,181,772 of JAJQXH010000030.1, read as the reverse complement.
GCTACCGCGGGCCCCTTCGCTTCGGGGCGACCGGCGCCCGATAACCTTACGATTGATCTGGGGAGGTGAAAGGAAGGCATTGTTCTGGCGAAGGGGGAAGAATGCCTTTGGCGGAAGGAAGGGGGAACCCCAGGCGGCATTCACACGCATTTCAATCACAAATCCCCTGCATTCAGTCGTAAATAAGGGGATTTAGCTCAAAAGTTGGAGGAAACAGATCATTTTTCTATTGAAAGGCAATGAAAGGGGGTAAATTGCTATTGAAAACTCATTTCATTCACTTTCTCTCTCTCTCTCTCTCTCCCTCCCTCCCTCTCTCTCTCTCCCTCCATCTCTCTCTCTCTGTCTTTGTCTCTCTTTCTCCTTCTCCTTCTCTCTCTCTCTCTCTCTCTCTCTCTCTCTCTCTCTTTCCTTTTCTCTCTCTCCTTCTCTCCCTCTCTCTCCCTTTCTCTCTCCCTCCTCTCTCTCCCCCCCTCTCTCTCTCTCTTTCTCTTTCTCCTTCTCTCTCTCTCTCTTTCTCTTTCTCTCTCTCTCTCTCTCTCTGACCCTATTTGTTCCTTATTAGCATAACGGTCAGACCGCTTGTAAAATCGACAAGCGTCGGCCGCCCTTCACTCTCGGCAAACATTTCTCGGATACGACCTGTCCTCCTCCCGCCGGGAAGCGCCTTAGGGGGTCCAGTCGGTAGCGCTCACCCTTGTCTACCAAATTTTCACCAATTTCAATTGGTCTCGATGCGATTCCAATTGTAAACGACGTGTAAAGTGAGAAAATGGTCGTCGGGAAATAATCGAGTGAACGCGCCGCCGCCGGAGGCCCATTATTAGTGTTGTCGCCACAAAAAGGAGCAATTTCGGGCGCTTTCACGCCCGGAGAAAGGCGATTGGCGGAAGACAGAATATTAAATAGAATAACAGACGTACCTTTTGATAGGATTTGTCGAGATTGGGGGGAGAGGGATGTGAGAGGGGGGGGGGGGTCCCGGGACAATGAGGAGGGGGAAGGGGTGGGGCGCCGCGGGCTTGAGAGAGGAGATGGATTAAGGATGGAACAAGGATCAAAAAGATTAATCAGAGAGAGAGAGAGAGAGAGAGAGAGAGAGAGAGAGAGAGAGGAGGAGGAGGAGGAGGAGGAGGAGAGTGGTAGAGACAGAGAGGAAAGTCCAAAAAACAAGTTAGTATCGATTTTCTCACTATTTTTTAAAGCATTTTTTGTGTGTCTGACTATTTTAAGCCCAGAAATAGATAAAACGAACAATTTTGCTCGATTTTGCCGTTTGCCACATGGTTTTTTGTAATTTTGCAATTTGGCGCATAGTTTTATAGATACTGCCGTTTGCCGCACATTTTTACGTTTCTTTTGTCATTTTGTCGCCATTTTTTAAATAAACTGCATTTTGATGCGTTTTAGTTTTTCATAGGTTCTGCCGTTAGCCGCATTTTTTGTCTTAAACAGTATTTTACATCATCGTTCTAAGTAAAAACACCGTTTACGTGAAAATGTCATTTGCCGCACGGTATTAGGTAACACTGCCGGTTTCCGCACGATTTCAGGTAAAAACTGTTGTTAGCCGCTTCGTTTTACGTAAAATTGCCGTTCGCCATAGTTTTTATCGGATTCTGTCGTTTGCCGCACGGTTTTGGATCAAACTGCCGTTTGCCGCACAGTTTTCCTAAACAATTCAAGTGTACGCACGGTTTTCACACACTCTGCCACTTGCCGCACAGTTTTTTCGTGGACAAAACACAATTTTATCAAGTTTATAGTAGGAATCGCATAAAACAGATGATCAGGGTCGGTTTACGCAAAATCACGTATTTCGGTCCTCCTTTGACTCATGCGGCGGGACCCAAAGGACTTGCGTGGCTGTTACGTCTACCCGGTATTCAATGTCCCATTCACAGTAAGTTCAGTTATTTTCGAGAATTCGAAAAAATCTCTCGAAAATCACGTCCGTCGTTCACAAATCCGCCCTTTCGCCCTGTTCATTAATCCCGTTGCCTGGGGAAAAGGTGGCGTAAAAGCGTAATTTGCACCGATTTCGGTCTGATCCGCTGAAAGGGCGCCGGGGGCGAAATGACGCCCGTAATCCCCTCCTTCCCCCCCAACCAGGTAATACCCCGCACCTGGTGAAATTGAATTTTTGCTGGTGACAACCAGCTGGCTGGAAGGAGGAGGGCGAGGGAGGAACCGGACAGTCGGCCGCGCTTGAAACTCGTCGAGAATCGGCAGAGGATTCAAGGGTAAACGGTGGACTTATCGGACTTTCTCGTAAAAATGGGGGTGAATGGGGCGTGGCCTAATTTAAACCAGAAAAAAGTAGGACTAAAGGCAATTTCTGTAAAAAAAATTCCGTTTAAAACGTGGTTTACATTAAAAATACTGAATTAAAATACTATTTTCAATTCAAAACAACAATTTTTACTCTTATTCAACAAAAATTTTACATTTTGCTGTTTGCCGCACAGTTTTCGCCGCAAAATTTGCCGCACGGTATTAGGGGATTTCTGCCGGTTGCCGCACGATTTTCTTATCAAATCGCCGTTGTATCGCTAAAATTGTCGATTTTCTTGAGTATTCGAAAGAAAACTGCTGTTTCTAGCTTGTTTTTGCCAAAAATGTCATTTGCCGCATGGTTTTACTGTTCTGCTGAATGCCGCACGGTTTTCTTGCCAAAACTATCGATTTTTGTATAGTTTACACTGACTTATGCAATTTTCTGATAAATGGCTCCCGAATTGCAGTTTGTCGCGCATTTTGTGGCATTTCTGCCATTTCCCGCACGGTTTTTGGGCCTAAATGCCATTTCCCGCACGGTTTTTGGCCAAACTAAAGTTAGGGGTCTACTTTCTTATCGCAAATGTTAAAATTTTGTTTTTCTTTATTCTCACACAAGAAAATTGCTATTTCCGCATAGTTGTCAGCATGAATGTCATTTGCCGCACGGTTTTTAGTTGCCTTTGCCGTTTGCCGCACACTTTTCGGTTGAAAAGGGGTTTGGCGCGGTTTTAGCGACAATTAGCAGTTGGGTTTTTTCCGAGTTTTATTGAAATCTTCAAATGGCAGTATTTCAGGATGAAGGTCAGATTACCAAATTTTAAAAAAATTGTGACAGTCGGCTGTCACCAGCTTCGATTAGAACAGTATGGTAAAGGAATTAGGTTCTAATACGACTTTGTGGGTTTTGAACTTTTCACCTTCAAATTTACAGCCCCTTGACCTTGACCTTGCTGCCACCCGTCCGATCCTCCTCAGCGGCGGCTGGCAAGAAGGCGCCACCCGGCTGTCTCCTATCTCCTGCCAGCCGGCTGTCTCTCCTCTCCTTCCTCTCACTCTTTCGAGAACCCGTACAGCAGTACGTGTTTGTCTTCGTGCTGCTCGCCGCCGTGTTTACCGGGCAGTAAAACGACGGCGGCTGGAGGGAAGAGGAGGCTCCGAGGCTACAGTATCCCTCCGGCGCCCCGTGAAGTCGTATGAGCTCATTAGTGATGATCGACACAAATATCCCACCGCGAATGGATAACTAGCCGCTGATGCCCCGGAATGATTGATTAGGCTGGCCGGCTGGCGCCAATTAGCAAAGGGACAACTCTTTCAGGAGAGGGGAGCACCTGATGGAATTCTAATTACCTTAAAACCATAAAAAGTTAAGGTAACTAGAAATACTTAAGTTCTTAAGGCCCTTTGTTTTTCGTTGGTTAATGAAAAAGTGATGTCATCTAAGGGCGTTAAGGCCTTAGGGTACCTTAAGCTCTCTACGAACCATAGAGGAAGAGTACCTAAAGAATCTAAGGAGCTCGAGTGACCTAAGATTTCTAAGTTCAAATAAAAACCAAAAAGTGTTCTAGGGGTCCTAAAGCCAAATAAGAAAGAAAGCAAATTCTTAGTGCCTTAAATATATTAAGGTTTCTTGGAGACTCTAAAGTTTTCTAATGGCCGTTAAGTACCGTTAAGACAAAAAAAAGTCTCTTAAGTCACTTTCTTAGATATTAAAGTTTGTATCATTAAGGCTACTCAATTTCATAAAGTAATTAAGTGGCTAAGGTACCTAACGCCTTACAGTCATTAAGAAACCTGAAGAAATTTCACCAGACGTCAAAGCTACCTTAACGAAAATCAAAGATTGAAAGGCAAAGAACCCATTTAGGAGTTCTCGGCTTTAAATATGCAGCAAAGACCTTAAGGTCCTTAAGATTTAAGGTATACTTAGGAGACACTTGTTTAACACCTTTAAATGTAATATCTTAGGCAAAAAACTAAGTTATGAGGTACCTGAAGGAAACTAAAAGGGCACTTACTCTTAGGTACGCTAGGGCTCTTGTGGCCCTTAGTTAAGAGCGTTAAGGTGGTTAAAACAATTTCCTTCTTAGCGTAAGGTCCTTAAACTAACTTAACTTCTTAAGAGCGTTAGGTACATTAGATTTAACTTAATCTCAACCGTTGAGAAACTTTAGGGTCCCTAAGATCTTATCTTTACGGTCGTTAGGGTTTTAGCTTGAAATATCTTGCGTTGTCAAGTTGAAAAATCGCTGCGGGAGCCATAAATCGATTGAAAAGCCATTTTCGGCCCCAAAAATCGCTACTTCCTGCCTTTTCTTTCTCAAAAGTACAATGGTTCCCGTTCGCATCTCATCAAACTAACGAATCGGCTGAACAATAGCCGATGGGCTGATTCTCCCACCATTTATTGACTTATTAGTACTCCCCTGATCGGCCTGCTGGCAGCAGCTGAGCCAACCAGCCAGCCCCTCTCCTGGCCATTTCAACAATGCGGAAATCGACAATTTCCCATAATAAGGGGGGACCCCAGGGGGTCCTGGAATTCCTTATTTTGCCACCGCCGGTGGTCCGGAAGTGGCAGTTGTGCGGTGACAAAGCGTGTTTGGGGCGGGGCGCTTCCTCCGAGGCTTTCACTCGGTTTCCGGAGCGTTTTCCGTTCGGGACCCGGGCGGGACGGGTAATTAGCCCACGTTAATTAGCGGGGGAATCACGGGCGAGGGAGAGAGTGGGGGAGGAGGTCGATTCGGCATGCATGACGGCGTGGAACACGCGGCATTATGCCACACACAACGACTCCTCTCACTTCAATACTCGTAATAGGAGAGTGAGACGGGAAGGGGAATTAGGGGGAGAGGGGGTGGGAGGGAGACAAAAGAAGGGGAAGGAGAGAGCTAGAGAGAGAAAGAGAAAGAGAAAGAGTCCTTAATGTAACTAAGGTCTCCTTTAGTACCTAAGTGACGCTAACATGTATCTCGAGAAAGTGTGAAGTTAATCGTATGTTAATCGTATCGGATTTAAGGGCTTAAGAGGTTATTTGGGCCGTAAAACTAAGTATCTAAACAAACCTAAGGACATTAGGTATTGGGTACCTAAAGTAATATCTTTAGGCCCTTAATCGATTTTCACCTTAGCGTAACATTAGAAGGTCTTAAGTCCTTAATGTAGGTAAGAGGTCGGTAAGGTATTTAAGGGATTGAAAGCGTTTGTTCCTAAGTGTTTTCCTATTACTAATAGGTTAAGGTCTTTAAGAGCCAATTTTAGACCTAAAATTTAGGTAAAGTGATGCTAAAGTAGATTAAGTGTTCATCCTCTTAGGTAATCTTAGATCTTATCATAAGGTACCTTAAACTAATAAAACCAGTTTCTTTAACTGTTCCTTAAAGTCTCAGAAAAATTAAGGTTCTAAAAATTTAGTGTCCAGAAGCGGTTTAGATCCTAACGCGTAGATTGTTACGTCACTAAGATTCTAAATGAGGGCATACCTTTTAAATGCCTTAACTAACGGTCTTATTAGAGCCTCAAAGCCCTTAATGGTTTAAGGGTATTTAGGTTTAATTTTAAAGTTGGAGAGAGAGAGAGAGATAGAGAGAGAGGTTGTTTACAAGAAACGAAATTGATATGCTGCCATCAAAACCGGCTGGCAGTAGTATCTCAGTTGCCAGTCGGCTGGCAGGAGGCCGTCTCTCCCTCCAGCCGGCTGGTTATACAGAAGTGTCACTTTGATCAGCGCGCCTCGTTCCGTCGCCAACGGCGAGGAGACAGCCGGCTGCACCGAGGAACACCTCCCGCCGGGCGGGAACGGCTGGCACGAGTTTGTAAAAGTTCAGGGATACTGTAGGAATTACAGAAATTATAAAAAAAGGATTACGGTAGACAAAGGAAAAAGAGAGATACGTAATAGATCAAAAGCGCCAAAGCGGGTGGAGGCAATGTGACAAGGTCGATCGATGCTCGTCGAACCTTGAACGAGTCGATCGTGCCGCGGCTCCTCGAGCGGCAGGCGGCCTGCGGCCGGGCGGCCGAAGGCTGCCAGCCGAACTGGGAGCCTTGTGGCCAAAGGGAAGGGAATGGAAGGGAGAGGGAAGAGCAATTAGAGGAAAGACGACGGGTTTTTCAAGAAAATTGAGGCGGGAAATCGATTTTTCTTGATGAAAGGGGTTTCAAAGGAACAGTATGGCACCTTTTATTCTCACTTTGATGAAAAGATTTAAGAAAAAGGTTTTAAAAGATTAAAAATGTACTTTTTAGCCAAAAAAACTAGAAAAAACTAAGAAAAATGCATTTTTAGCCGCTAATTGCGATTTTTTGCATTAGTGCAGGTTTACAATTAGCAACAGAGCGCATTTACTGTAAATTTAAAAATTTAACTTTCAATTTACATATATTTCGGTATAAAACTGTGAAAAAATTTGATTTATTGACTGTAAACGCGCCCCATTTTAGGGTCCGCCCTGCGACCGCAACGCGACCGCGCCGCGTACGCAGCGCAAACTACTATTTAAACCAAATTCTAATTAAAGTACCTAAGTCAAACAAAAATATATAAAATTTGGATTTTTAAAGTTTTTAAGTGCAATTTATTGACTATTTATTGATTTATAGATAATGTTTAATGAATATTTTTGGTTTTCAGACCTTTAAAAATCCATTTTTCTTTTAAAAAATCAATTTTCCGGTTATTTTTAGTCTATAAAATGTTAATAACCGCATAAAATGCTAATTACCCGTTAATCGAGAGAATATGATGTGGATTAGAGGGTCGCGTAGGTGGTCCCACGGCCCTCTCTTCCGCTCAAGTGCCCCCCCCCCCCCCTCAATGAAAAGGGGGTCCCACAGCGAAATTGTGATCCTGAATATTGAAGCAGAAATCTCTAATATTCATCAAAGAACAGGAGATTAACATTATCTTTCTGCAGACTGGGTGGTATTTCGATGAAATTTTCAAAGAAACGGGAATTTGCAGAAGGATTAAAGTACCGAGAATAGTGGATTTTATGTAAATTGGATTAAAAATGTATTTTAATTTAAAAGCGGCTAGTTTCTCGCGCGGGTTGCGGTCGCGGCGCAGCGTCCGGCGGCTTTTGGCGTTAGAGCGCGTTTACCGAACTTTTAGCAGTTGAGCGCGCTTAAGAACTACTTTCTGTGTAAAACCGCTAAAAATTCAGTTTTCTTACCTTAAAACACCTCTTCTAACAATTTAAGGACACCATATGGACCCTTTAGTACCTAAGTGACGTTAACATCCCATTAGAGGTGTGAAGTAGCAGTCGCATCTCAATTATGAGGCCGCGCGGGCCCTTAGAAGGTTTTAATGCAACCATATGGTATCTCGAGAAGGCGTGAAGTTAAACGTCTGTTAGTGTTCCTTTAAGGATTTAAGGGCTGAAGGGGTTAGTAAGGGCTTAGACCTAAGTGTGTAAACTAACCTAAGGGCAAAATCTTTTAAGTACGTTAAACAACCTCCTTAAGGTCCTTAACAATTTGAAACTTTAGGGATAAATTCTTAAGATATCTTAATGTATTTTTGATAGTTGTTAAAGTAACTAAGGTAGTTAAGGTCTTGAAAGTTTTAGTTCCAAATGACTTTAGCTCTTACTTTCCTCCAATTTCTTAAGGCGTCCGACCTTAACTTTTCACTAAGGACTCAAGTTCCTTTTACTTATACTTGTTTGTATGTTAAGGTTATTAAGAACCAATTTAATGTCTAAATATTTAGGTAAAGTTTTGAAAACATTGATTAGGTTCTCTATAACTTACGGTAATACCTTAAGATGATCGTAATACAACTGGTTAGCTCCTTTAAGTCCCAGTAAAATGCTAAGAACTAAAGGCCCTAAGGATTCAGCGCCCTAGAAAGGGTGTTATGCCATAAGTCCTAAGTTGTGACATCACTAAGAACTTAAATGACGTCATATGATTTTACATTATTTTACTAACTTTTAAAGACCTTAAAGCCCTTAGAAATTTAAGGTTCTTTAGGTTTAAGTTTAAGGTGTCATACTATTTCCTAACCAAATTTAAGGCCTAAGTGGTCCTTTTAAAGGTGCCATAGTGTCCTAAGGTGTTTATGACGTCATTCAGAAACCGAATGACGTCAATAAACGGTAAAAATGACGTCACTAGTTGACGGAAGCAGAGAATATGGGTGGTCTAGTTTAGAGAGACGAAAGTGGAGGTCCGTGGAGAGGGTGAGGATTGTCCCGGGGAGTATATAGGGGGTATATAAGGCCTTCTTGGGTGGTTTCCGAAGTCGTGGGTGGTCTGCAGAAGGTTCGGATGGCTTCAGCGGGCGTGCGCATTGTGCTGGTGGCAGTGTGGCTGACTGGGGTGGGGGGAGGGTGGACGGCCCAATCATTACAGCGCATTGTTTCTTTTGAATCCACCGCTCCATTCCCGCTATTCACTCTTTTGTATGCGCTTTCAAAGGCCCGCGGCCGGCGCGCCCGCCACGCTCGCCCGCTCAGTCGTCTTCCCTCCTCTCTTCGGCCGACGAGCTACCCCCCGGCTTCGGCCATCAGCGCCCATTCACCGCACGGCGCCCCCCGCCTCCTCCTCCCTCTGGCACATCGATCCCCCCCCCCCTCAGGGGGTACGGTGGGGGCACACCTGCGGCGTTGTTTTCGACTTCAGGACACCTTCGCCGGAGGGAAAGAGCCCGCCCTCGAAAATGCGAGACAGTTTTGGAGAGAAAACTATGTTTTTGTAAAACCGTGCGGCAAACGGCAGATTTTAGTCAAATCGTGCGACAACATTTAATTTCCGGAAAACCGTGCGGCAGTTGCACGTTGAAAAATCGCGCGTAAATTGCAATGCTAACCGAAAATCGTGCGGCAAACGGCAGCGACTACCGAAAATCGTGCGGCAAATGACAATTTTGACCAAAAACCGTGCGTAAATTGCAATTTCAATATAAAAATTGTTCTAAAATCATTAATTTAATAGAAACCTATTCGATTATTGGAATTTTTTTAAACTTTACCGAAAACTGCGCAACAAATTGAAAAATTTACCAAAAATCGTGCTGCAAACGGTAAATTTAGGGTAAAATTTCTAAAATTTATAACCCTGTATTTCGAAATAAAAATTCCCTATAAACAACAATTTTAACTGAAAACCATGCGGCAGCTGCAGAAAAGCGCGTTGGGGCACACTTCTTGCTTTGGCAATAGGGCGCGCTTACAAGTCAAAATCATATTTGTGCAATTTGTTATTGACAAATTATTATTTTTATTTTCAAATTTAAGTTTTTCTTTAAATTGCCACTTTCTGGCCAACTTTTGCTAAAAATAACAATAAATTTAAATTTAAAAATTTAAAAATTGTAGTTTTCAGCTTTTCAACCATTGTTCTAGACAAAACGTGCCTAAACTGCAATAAAACACTAGAAATTGCGCGGAAATCATCAGAGATATAAAAAACCGCGCGGCAACCGGCAGAGCCTGGCAAAACCGTGCACCTGTTGCAGCTTGGTGTAAAAAGCGCGCGGCAAACGGTAACTTTACCTATTCAACTTTTTTATCTCTCTCTCTCTCTCTCTCTCTCTCTCTCTCTCTCTCTCTAAATTTCTTTCTCTCACTCTTTTTCTCTTTTTCTTCCTGTTTCCGTCTGTTTTTATCTCTCCGTCTCTCTCTCTCTCTCTCTCTCTCTCTCTCCTTCTCTCTCTCTCCCCTAATATCTCTGATCTTCCGTCCTTTTCCGCCTCTCACTTGACCTCCCCGCTTCGCACCCGCGAGTCAAGAGGTTCCTAATAGCCCTGCCACCCAGTTACATGCACTCCTCTCGTTACTCTCAATTCAAGAAACCCATAACCACACCTATATGGTGTGTTGTTGTCTCCGCTCGTCGGGGAGAGGATTACGGTAGCTGATTTCATCTTTGCGCCGCGGTGAAGGAGGCGGAAGTGTGATACCGTAATGGGGCGATTACGTCATCAGCGCCCGCGGCGGCCAGGAAACCAAACGGAAAGGGGTGGTTACGATTTCATGCAAGTTTAATTAGACCTCCCAGCAAGGTCAGACCTCCCAGGTAAAAAAGACCTCCCCCATAGAAAAGACTACTTTTATATTGAATTAAAAGTTTAGACCTCCCAATTAGGCCACAGGACCTCCCAGTTTGGAAAAGGCGGGGGGGGGGGGAGGACCACCCGGGTAGAAAAGGACCTCCCAGGTAGAAAGGACCCCCCAAAACTTAAGTTTCTCACCTGCTGATGAGGGTAATTCATGAAGGAGGCGGCAAAGTTCGAGACTATGTCGTTGAAGGGGAGAAGGCTGAGGTCGCTGAGAGGCATTCCGGAGAGCGGGTCCATCTTCCTGAAGACAAAAAGGTGGGAAGAACACGGGAGAGAGGGAACCGGCCCGCGGCAACTATACGACAAGGTGGATTGTTGGGGTAAGCAAGGCTTTCGAAGAATGGGGGTTTCCAAACAAAAACAGTTAAAAAGACGAGAATCCGCTTAAAATTTCATTTTTTTCACATATGATTTGGTCAAAAAACCAAAAATTTGGGAGTTTCGCAATTTTTTGGGGTCTAAATAGAAGAAATTGCAATTTTCTTATAATTACTCGGTAATTTATATTTTAGCACTTCAATTTTCTTTTAATTTTGAATTATACGCTCTTCTGTCGCGCAGGTGTCATGCGATGCGGTCGCGTCACGGTCAGTTCGCAGTGGAGCGCGTTTACTTTCGCAATCTATATGTTTGCCTTTAAGTTATTAAACTAATGACATTTTAGATTAGAATACATATGTGTTTATCAAAATGCGCTCCATTCCGAATAATCACAGAAACGTGCTCCAATGCGAATTGCCGCTAAGCAACCGCGTCGCATCAACTTATATTTGGCACATTTTTCATTTCAAAACTATTTTTGAAGACTTTTAATGGTAAAAGTTGTAAATTTTATGTTTTTCAATCAACTTTTGAAAATTAAATTGTTTAAAACTGAAATTTCAAGCGCAATTTAACCTTTTTGGCACTTTTTCGCAGCTGAACGTCTAAAACGGCGACCAACTAACTGTACATAAGACCTTTTGAACGAAAGGTGATTCGAAACACGAAACAAATCAGCGCAGGTGACGAAATTTACGCGGTTTCCGTGCAAATATTGATATTTCCAGGGGAACAGTCATCGTAAAGTTGTAATTTCAGAAGAAAGTATTCAGTATTGATTCAAAATTGCAGAAAAACTAGAAACAATGAATTAAAACAGTTTTTAACTTTCGAAAAAGTAAGTTTTTCCAATTCGGTCAATTTCATTTTTAGAAAAACAATTTCAGGCGTAATTTGGAAGTCGTTGGAATTAATTCGCGCATCCAGAAAAATGTAATTAAAAAAACAATTTTGAAATTTCATAAATGATCAAAACAGGATTATATAAACTTTCATTTAAAAGTTCAACTTTGAAAAATACAAAATGGAGATTCGCAGTTTGAAATGTCGTTGGGATTAATTCGTGCTTATTGAAAATAGATTTTAAAACAGAAAATTAAGACTTTTATCTTTTCAAATCTTAAAAAAATTTAAAAATTTAAAATAGAAATTGAATGTTACAAAATCATGAAATTACCGTCATTTGAACACATCGTTGGAAAGAATTCGTGCCAAACCAAAAATTTAAAAATAAATTCACAAAATATTTATTTAAAAACTTATTTTTTGAAAAATAACCTAAATACTAGGGTGGGTTTGAATTATTTCCAAGGAAACTGAAAAAATCGTTGGAGAAAAATCGGTTTTGATTGTTTTCCTGGAATGTTTTGAAGATTTTAATGTTTGAAAGTATTTAAAATGTAAAAAATTGAATATAAGTGTTATTTTTTAATAAATGGACACAAAACGAAGTAATGAAGTGAAAGAATGGTCGTATCATCTTTGCCCTTTCCCATGCGGCTAATCCCAAAAAGTGCATATCGATGAGTGTGTCTGGATCGGCGGGAAGAGAGTGTCGCGCGGGAAACTTCAAACGCCGCAGGCCGGCTGGCAGACTGTCCGCAAGTCTTACTGCCAGCCGTCTGACTCTTACTGCCAGCCGCGTGCTGCCAGTCGCGACAGTGTTGGTGCCCGCCGGCTGTCACTAGAAGTACTAAGCCGGCGCCCTTTGGTGGATGGGGGGATCTGTCCGCCCCTGGGGGACATTTGAAGGAAGAAAGGTAGGCTAAACGGGGAGGAGGGGAGGAAAACAAGCGGCTGGCAGCAGAGGTATGACGCCACCGGCTGGCAGGAAGGCGTTTATGGCCAGGAGAGGATGCAACTCGGACGATACTGGATCGATTGATAGGGGAGGAGGGGAAGAGAAGAACAGAGAAAAGGAGAAAAACAGGTTTATTGATTAAAAATACACAAATAATTACACAAACTAGACACATTCAATTTGCAACATTCATAATTCACCAATTAGAGACCGTTAAATCGAATTTACATGATAAAAACTCTGAAAAATCAATTTTTCAAACGAAAATTCCAATTTACGCACTAAACATCGAGCACTTTAGTAATTAGACGGTGAAATAGACTTTTCTATCAGGAAAATGCAATTAAACCAACGGGAATCTCAAATTAAATTCCAAATAACGGTACCAAAATCTGAAAACTTAATTTCACAAACGATAATTCCAAATTACGCACTAAACGTCGAGCACTTCAGTTTACCCGCTAAACATCGAGCACTTTAGTTTACCCGCTAAACTTCAAACACAAACAAATTTTCTCAAACACCAAGTTCCAAATGACGTTCTTCCACCTAACTAAAAAATATTTTCCACCGAGAGTTCCAAATGACGGCATGACTGGAAGTGCAGGATGTGTTTTGAAACATCAGCATCTCAACTTTTTGCTAGTTTTTTTGCCAAACTTTTCAAGTATTCACGGATTTTGAATTTTAACCAACGAGATTTTCCAGATTACGGAAATTGACAGGTCAACTACCAGGTTAGTTAAGGTTAAGGTCAATTTTCAATGACAATTTTGAAATTTTTCCAACGGGGTTCCAAATTACGGGTTGAAATCTAGTTTAGATATGTTTCTAGCGGTATCTCATTTGACTTCTTGCGGTTGGCTGAGTATCATTCAAAGTTGAAAAATAGATTTTTCAGTATTTTTTTGTTAAATAAATTAGATTTTTAGCCTTTTTTGACTTCCCCTCACCCCAAATCCCAATTCTAACGGTCTCTATTGGCGACTGCAGGTGAAAGTGGAGAGGTTGCGTATCGAGGGAAACGAGTTCTCTTCCTCGGCTGCGGCGGTTGACCTTTCGAGTGCGAGAGAGGAAATTCTTCGTTCGATTGACCGAATCCATTGCGAGAGAAGAGAGGAAGAAGGGAGAGAAAAGACCTGAAAATGAGGTTGTGTTAGAGAGAGAGAGAGAGAGAGAGAGAGAGAGAGAGATTGTTAGCCTGTGAGATACAACGAACGTGTAACCGTGTGCCCGTGAGTAAATGAGAGATCCAGAGAGTGATAAGAATCAGACAACAGAGAGACCACATCAACAATAGAGACGCCGACGGCTAAAAGCAAGCACTTAACGTCGACCCACAAAAACAAAGGAGGCGGCTAGATCATAGCCGAGACTACGGTAGCCCGATCTGGGCCGAGCTTGAGATCATGAATAGAGATGGATTCAAATTCTAGACGGAGACTATACGAATGGAGATGACTGGTGCCAGCCGGTGCGTGCCGTGCCGAGTGGAGCAGACGGCTGGCACTATGAAGAGTGCACTCGGGCATTTAAAAATAGAGAGGAAATGGGGAAATAACTTCTGAAGAGAGAGGGAGAGAGAGAGAGAGGGAGAGAGAGAGAGAGAGGGAGAGAGAGAGAGAGGGAGAGAGAGAGAGAGAGGGAGAGAGAGAGAGAGTGGGTAAACTATAAACAGAAGTATATATATAGCCTAGCAGCAGACTGTCATTTGGAAATGGCGTTGGGATTATTAGTTAATGGCTTTTTGGTCTTGGGATCAGAGAGAGAGAGAGAGAAAGAAAGAGAGAGAGAGAGAGATAGACGAAGTCGTTTAGGATAAATAAGGTCTTAGAAGACCTAAACCTTAAAACAATTAACCTTAAAACTAAGTGCCCTAACTGATCTAGAGGCAAAATATATTAAGCGGCTAGGCAATCTTCATAAGGCCCTTAACCAATTTTTACTTAAGTGTAACTTTAGAAGACCTTAGATCCTTGAGACTGTTAAGAGGGCCGTTAAGGTAACTAAGGCCTCATTAGTTCCTAAGGGCCTTACCTTTTCCCTCTTACGGATTCATAAAGACCTTAACCCTAGAAGTATGGCCGAACACTTAAAGGAGTTAAGATAGTCGCTAATCTCTCTCTAAGGTAGTTAAGGTCTTAGCGGTTTTAGTTCCAATGGACCCTAAGCCCCTTAGAAGGTTTTCATAGAGCCATATGGTATCTCAAAAAGGTGTGAAGCTAAAGGTTTGCTAGTCTTTATTTAGGATTTAAGATCTTAAGGGGATTAAGGAGATCTTAAGTCTAAGGGACCAAACTAAACTATTACCAGCCGTTAATTGCCATTAAGTATCTTTAGAAATCCCCTTAAAGTTTAAAACTCATTTTCACGTTAGCGTAACTTTAGAACGCCTTAATTTCTGAAAGTAGTTAAGCTGGTCGTTAAGGTTAAGGTAAGGTGTTTAAGGGCCTAAACTCCTAATCACCCCTTCCGTCACCATAACTTTCCCTAAGTGCCTATTACCTGTCCCAGTCGTCCTCCCCTGCCCTTCACCCTCCCCAAATTGCCGGTGTCGAGTGCTCCGAAGCGTGAATATTAACAGGATTACCCGTTTCCGTATTGCTGCTCTCAGGTGCGTAATCTGCGTACATAATGAGCTACCGTGTGTGCTAATTAGGACTACCGTAGTTTGGCTCCATCGCCCGTAGTGACCCCTATTGTCCTCCCGTGTGTGTGTGTACTCATTACACGGGTGTTTCACGCGATATTGACACCTGGAGAGTAGAGACAAAGAGGACTGTTATCCGCCAATGTTTGGATAGTTTTAGGGTGGCGGAAGGCGGAAGGAAGGGGATTGAGGGAGGTGTCAATTGGGGGGATCAAGAGAGAGAGAGAGAGAGAGAGAGAGAGAGAGAGAGAGAGAGAGAGAAGAGAGAGAGAGAGAAAGTCGTTAAGGTAACTAAGGTCCTAGAAGACCTAAACCTTTAAACCATTAATCTTAAAACTAAGTGCCTAAACTGGTCTACGGGCAAAAGCCAATAGCTGAGGCCCTTAACCAATTTTTACTTTAGCGTAACTTTAGAAGGCCTTAGGTCCTTGGGGTTAATAAGATCGTTAAGGTAATTAAGCCCTGATTAGTTCCTAAAGGCCTTACCGTTTTCCTCTTACGGATTCATAAAGACCTTAAACCTAGAAATATAGATGAACACTTAAGGTAGTTATGATAGTAGTTAAGGTAGTTAAAGCCTTAGAGGTTTCAGTTCCAAAAGTTTTCAAACCCGTAACATATAGGCCGATGCGCTCAATTAACGGCTGGTTGCGCAACCGTCCCGCTGGCAACACGTGTAGTTACGCCGGGAGAGGCTAATTGCACGCTGCGCGACGGGAGGCCCGCGTTGACCTGCGCATTATGCGTAGCGGATCGAGATCCGTGGACAATCGAGGTGACGGGGGAAAAGAGGGACCGACAGTTTTCAGAGAGAGAGAGAGAGAGAGAGAGAGAGAGAAAGAGAGAGACAGAGAGGGAAAGAGAGAGAGAGGGAGAGAGAGACAGAGAGATTGAACTTTCGACCTCAGCACAAGAATAGTTCCTAATATTGTTTCCTTGGAATTCTGCAAGCGTAGGTAAATCTTCTGACGCGGGAACATGCAACGAAGAGGATTAAATGAGATGGCAGATTCTAATTTGAGAGAAATGAGGTTTAATCACTATGATGTCGACTCGGAAGTCACAGATCTAGCTGGATGAGGGGGGGGAGTGATTCACACGTTCACTCACTCACGAGCTCGCTCACTTACTTACTCACTCTCTCTTTGTCTCTGTTAAACATCCCTTAAATACCTTACCCTAACCTTAACGACCAGTTTAACTACCTTCAGAGACTAAGGTGTTCTAAAGTTACCCTAACGTGAAAATGGGTTTGAAACTTTAAAGGGATTTTTTAGGTATGGCTTAGGCAATTAATAGTTTAGTTTGCTCCCTTAGACTTAAGATCTTAAATCCTTAAAGAAAAACTAGCAGATCTTTAACTTCACACCTTTTTAGATGCCTGCATTAAAACCTTCTATGTAAGGATCACAAGGCTATTGGAACTAAAGCCTCTAAGGCCTTAACTACCTTAACGACACCCATAACTTAAGTGTTCATCTATATTTCTAGGTTTAAGGTCTTTATGAAGCCGTAAGAGGAAGGCCCCTAGGAACTAACAAGGCCTTAGTTACCTTAACGATCCTCTTAACAGCCTCAAGGACCTAAGGCCTTCGAAAGTTAAAAGTAAAAATTGGTTAAGGGCCTTAAGGAGATTGCCTAAGTTGCGTAATGGCTTTGCCCTTAGATCAGTTAAGGCACTTAGTTTTAAGGTTAATTGCTTTAAGGTTTACGGCTTTTAAGACCTTAGTTACCTTAACGGCTTTCTTTTTCTCTCTCTCTCTCTCCAAATCTCCCGCACGCGCTGTTTATCCCACCTGTTTGTTCTGCAATAATTGATCATGTTTACAGACTACCTTACCATGTGTTAATCCAAGATTACTGTAGCTCCCTGACATGTTGACAGGTCACTGAACCAGCCGGGTGGTCTGATAACACCCTGAAAACCCAGGGACCACCCTGACAGTTATTCCTTCTTATTGACAGTTTCATTCCCAGCTGGCAGGAAGGAGTGGGTGCCAGCCGGATGGGCCAAGTTGCTGCCAACCGGAAACAATCAGCCGGGGATCTTGCAATCGGGGACTTTGTGGCCAACGATTTCTTAGTTTCTTCCAGCCAGCCGGTTGTCACAGTTACTGCCAGCCGCTTCCTTCGTCTTACGGTAGCGGTGTGGCTGGCAACCGGTCGAGACTGTTTGCCAACTGCTTCTCTCGATCTTTTTGCATCGATCGGCCGCCGTGAGAACATCCTGACTCTGTCGGAAGTGGCGGGACCTCAGATCGTGGCGGGACCTTTGGACCTACGCAATTTCCTTTTTTCTAGGGAGAACAATACGGGCGGTCTTGGCATAACAAGGAGCGGGTCCTTTTGTAGTAATTGAGTGAGAGGATGGAAGAGAGAGGGGGGCAGATGGACAGACGACCACCCGTGGCGGCATTCCATTAGGGGGGGGGGGAGAAATCTAGATGACGGTCTTGAAGATACTTCAAGAGAGAGAGAGAGAGAGAGAGAGAGAGAGATTAACCCAAACGGTACCCTCAGGCCGCTTCTTACCGCAGATAGTAGCCTCAGGCCGCTTTCTAACGCAGATGGAAGCCTAAGGCCCTTTTTTAGCGCAGACGGTAACCTCATGCCGCTTTCAATGCATATGGTAGCTTCAGGCCGCTTTCAAAGCAAACGGTAGCCTCAGACCGCTTTTTTACGCTGATTGTAGCCTCAGGCCGCTTTTTTGCGAAGGTGACAGCCCCAGGCCGCTTTTTAACACTGATGGTAGATTCAGGCCGCTTTTAAACACAGATAGTAGCCTCAGGCCGCTTTTTTAACGCAGATGGTAGCCTCAGGCTGCTTTTTAGCGCATAAGGTAGCCTCAGGCCGCTTTAAACGGCAATGGTGGCCTCATGCCGCTTCTTAACGCAGATAGTAGCTTCAGGCCGCTTTTTAAGCAGATAGTAGCCTCAGGCCGCTTTTCAACTAAGAAGGTAGCCTATGTCAGCTTTTTAAGGCAGATGGTAGCCTCAGGCCGCATTTTGACGCAGATAGTAGCCTCAGGCCGCTTTTCAACTAAGAAGGTAGCCTATGTCAGCTTTTTAAGGCAGATGGTAGCCTCAGGCCGCATTTTGACGCAGATAGTAGCCTCAGGCCGCTTTTCTTCGCAGATAGTAACCTTGGAATTCGGCCGTGAAGGAACTGGTTATTTTGCGTGGAACCCCAATTTCTGTCTATCGATACTGGAAAATGGCATTTGTTTTAACTGAAAGGGGTTGAAAAAAGCGGCCGGAGTCTACCAGCTGCGTTTAAAAGCGACCTGAGGCTACCATCACCGTTAAAATGCGGTCTGAGGCTACCTTCTGCGGTCAAAAGCGGCCTGAGGCTACCATCTGGGTTAAAAGCGGCTTGAGGCTACCATCTGTCTTAGAAAGCGGCCTGAGGCTACCACCTGGGTTCAAAGCGGCCTGAGGCTACCATCTGCGTACAAAAGCGGCCTGAGGCTACCATCCTGAGTTAAAAAAATCTTTTCTTAGATTTATCGATCGCGTGGCCGTCATTCCAGCCGTTTTTTCACACTTCCCCTCTCCTGTCATTGTTTGTCTTCATCGGAGATAACATCGCCGGGCGGCGCATACTGTATCAGCTCTGATTACTGTGGATCAAGGACGCCGCAGTTGCGTACATCTGCCCCTACCGCAATTAGCTAATTATGGGAACAGCGGCAGCCGCCACCCGACATAATAACAAAGGGAGGCTAAATCCGGGAAAACAGGGATTTAGGGGGTTGGTATATGCCTAACGAGTGTAAACGCAGGGACCAGTTAGTTTAAGAGGCGCGCCTGGGCCAGACGATCGGCGCCGTCGATAGCTCAGTTGGTAGAGCGGAGGACTGTAGATCTCTCAGCTATCCTTAGGTCACTGGTTCGAATCCGGTTCGACGGAATGTTTTTGCTTTTACTTAAATTAATTCAATTTTCACTTTCAAACTAATAATTTTGAAAGCAAAAAGATGGTTTAGCCAAAAGTCGCCTTAAAATGCGAATTTAAAAAAAATGAAAACTATCATTAACGGAAACGGTCTGAGGCTACCATGAGCATCAGAAAGCGTCCTCAGGCTGACATATGTGTTTAAAAAAGCGGTCTGAGGCTGCCGTCTGCGCTAAAAAGCGGCCTGAGGCTAAAATTTCCGTTAGAAAGCGGCCGTAGACTATCTTTTGAGTTAAAAAGCGGCCCGAGGCTACCATCTGTGTTGAAAACGGCCCACTACCTAAATCATGCGGCGAACGGCAGACTTAACAAAAAAACGTATGAAAAAGGCAGACAGTTGCCAAAAATTGTGCGTAAACCGCAGATTCGGCCAAAAACCGTGCGGCAAACGGCAGACCGGGCCAAAAACCGTGCGGCAAACGACAATACTACTTAAATGCATGTGGCAAACGACAATGTCAGCTAAGAGCAAACTGCAAACGTCAGACTGGTCGAAAAACTCTGCGGCAAACGGCGGACAGGGCCAAAAACCGCGCAGCAAACTGCATTATGAACTTAAATGGAGTACAAAGTGACGATTTCAGGAAAAGTCACTATGAAAATCAGAGAACAATCACCTTTATGGGTGTTTCTACGCTTTAAACCCCATAGGTTTTAAGTCCCCCTCCTTCTGACTCCTCTACTCGAATTTCGCAGTTTTCAGGTCAGAAACGGCCAAAATGGCTCAAAATCGTGTGGGAAAAGGAGAAAAAGGGGAGAAGAGCGTCGGTCGGGCGCTGGCTGTTGTAAATGAAACGACATTGTGTGTGCTGGGGAGGGGAGACGTCGATCGAGACGTACAAAGGAGGCAACGAGGGTCCATTGTGCGCCGACTGGACCCGTGATTCACCAC
Organism: Oscheius sp. G VE-2021; assembly: GCA_022343465.1. NCBI lineage: Eukaryota > Metazoa > Nematoda > Chromadorea > Rhabditida > Rhabditidae > Oscheius > Oscheius sp. G VE-2021. The sequence goes on along the minus strand of JAJQXH010000030.1, from coordinate 3,161,806 downwards.
GGAAACAGCGCAAATTGCGCACAACACCCACCTTCCTTCAATTCTGAAACTGGAAATTTGGAGTTTATAGTGGAATTTTGCGAAATTACCGAGTTTGTCCAGGCAGAAACTGTTGATTTCCACGCTTTTTCGATCGAAACTACCTATCGCGGCCTGGTTTTCGCGTTATTTTTCCAATTATTTCTGGGGAAAAAATCAATCGATAACGTTCAAACTTACTAAATTAGAATATTAGGACCAGAAGCAAAAACATTCCGTCGAACCGGATTCGAACCAGTGACCTAAGGATAGCTGAGAGATCTACAGTCCTCCGCTCTACCAACTGAGCTATCGACGGGACATGCTCGGTCGGCCAGGTGCGGCTGATAAGCATTCGGCGCCCGCAATAGCGATGACTTTATGGTAAACTGGGGTTGTTTCCGTATTCTTTCGTGAGAATAATTCATTTTCATTCAACATTTTAAAAAAAACAATAAAAATTAGTCTTTCTATCAAAATTACCGAGTATCATGATTTTTCTGCAAATTGCCGCACGGTTTTCTAATTGACAATCCAATTTTCCACGTACTTTTCGTGTTTTCTACAGTTGTAAGGCAATTTTTGAGTGAAAACTATAGCAATCAAAGTTTTTAAAGCAATTGCGGTATAAAAACTGAATTTTGACTCTTTAATATTTTAATCCGCCGTTTGGTCGAAAATGCGTCTTCCCAGTCAGTTATCGTTCGATGAAACTTTCGCTTTTCAGGGTTTTTTGTTTCCAAAAGTTTTTTGTTACAATTTTAATGCGAAAAACAAAATGCGTCTTACCATAATGATGAATTCATCGATGAAAGTTTAGTTTTTCTCCTTTTTGCTTTCAAAATGTAGCTTTTTTCTGTTCGAAGTTTAATGTTAAAACACGGTGATTAAAAATATATCCGCCGTTTAATCGAAAATACGTCTTCCCATCGATTGATCGATGAAAATTTCGTTTTATCTTTTCGGCTTTTCCCGTTTCTGCTTGTTTGCCTTCACCCGAAGGTAGTCCATGTTCGAGAGTGCGTAAAAATCGGGCATAAACACTTTTGTTTGCACAGGGACCTGTCTGGCACCCAGACTCTCGCTCTCTGCCTCTCACCACCCGGTCAGAGACGCAGAGCAGCTCCCTTGGCGCAATTACGGTATCTTTGGCAAATAGAGCTCTGTTTGTCAGACACCTTGTCGTTTGCTCACGGGCTCACCGGGTACGCGTGTGGGGGATTCGCGCATTTCGCGCAGTTGTGTTTGTGTTCGGCTGGTTGGATTATCCCCGGGTTACGGTAGTTGACCTCGAGAGGAGGAGGTTCGAAAGAAACAATCAAGGACTCCATGCGGAGGCGACGATTAGCCTAGAACGGGAGAGTACCCGGCCGGAAAGAGAGAAATCATGTAATGATACTTCAAAATCCATTAAAAACAGGATTTTCAGCATTTTAAAAATCAGGAATCTTCAAAAACACACAAAATCGCCGAAATATGGTAATTTGAGTAAGAAACAATAAAAGCAAAAACATTCCGTCGAACCGGATTCGAACCAGTGACCTAAGGATAGCTGAGAGATCTACAGTCCTCCGCTCTACCAACTGAGCTATCGACGGCTGCCAGCGTGGATGGCCAGGGCGCCTGATAAGAACGACTTGCCGCAGACGCTATCGAGTGGAAATCACTTTAAACTTCAACATGTCAAAGTGTCCAGTTTCCTGAGTTTTGTTTTTGGTCTCAGGCGCCAGGGCGACTACGGTAGCCGGGGTTCTGATTTGGGCATTGAGGCGGCGCTGATCCGCTCACGGGCACAATCCGATTGACGCAGAAACGTGTCAAATGCACTTGACGCCTGCGAAAAGAGGGACTTTCTTCAGTGGAAAAAAACTTTGTTTGAACAGAAAAATACAGGAAATCGCCGTTTTTGAAGCTTTCTTTTCGATTTTGGGCCCAAATTGAGAAAATTGTCGACGAAAACTGCATTTTTGGCCTTACCAACCAAGAAGATCCACTAAACATCGATTTATACGGTATTCATTACCACATAACTCCAAATTTCAAATTCAGTCGATGGATTCAGTCGTTACTCGGCGCCGGTCTCATTATCAGGCGCCCGGCGCCGACATACCACCAGCCGTCGATAGCTCAGTTGGTAGAGCGGAGGACTGTAGATCTCTCAGCTACAAGGAGTTACGGCCCGCCTTCGGCGGTCCTACACTCCTGGCATGTGTGGGATCAGCACATCAGTAGCTTTCGATTGGTATAAAACACGCCATTGGGCGCCAATAGGGGCCGCTAAGCGGCCCAAACGGCTGCTCCTCTGCCAAAACGGAGCCTGCCTTTGGCCGCTTCTCATTCAATCCAATGGTTAGGATTAATAAGGTCTTAATATAAATTAATAAGGTTCTCTCCTAAGGATAGGTTAAGGAAGGCCTCTGATTCTATCCTAAGGACAGGTTAAGGAAGGCCTCTGATTCTAATGTTCAGATACGAAAAGGCGAGAAGTGATTTGGGTTAAGGTCAGAATCGTATGGGAAGAGCACAACTGCCCAGCCTTAAAGCTAGACCGGCCCGGAAGGAATGAATTACCCCTTTTCCTCCACTTGGCTACGCTAATTTCGGCCCTCTCCCCGCCTACCTCCTTTGCCCGCCAACCGCGAGGAAATGGTCGGCCACCAAAATAGGCTAATTTCGAGACAACCCGGTTAGAGATGGCGAGAGATAAGGGGAAATGAGAGGCGCAGGCTAGCGTACTTCACCCTGGGACACCACACAAACACACAAAGGGAGATTTAAGCCAAATGTATAAGAGAGGATCCTCAGGTCACTGGTTCGAATCCGGTTCGACCGAATGTTTTTTCTTTTACTTTAAATTACATAAAAATGTATTTATTAAATCGTTATACTAGTAATGAAGCCTTACAGTATATTTATCCTTGAAAAAAGAGAACAGTTTGAACTTTTCCGCCAAGATCAGCTGATTTTTGTCCTCCTTTCGTCTGTGGTGTCATCATCGTCGGTCGTAAACATCGCCCATCACATTATTCTGTGTCTCCGTCTCGGCCCACGGAGCGCGTCGCGGCGTGGGATCGTCCCGGGCCCGAAAAAACGACTCCCTGGGAAAATGCATTGTGCCCTCGCGCAAAAACCCACTGACCGCCGAGGGAGAACATTCAAACGTGGCGAGAGCGACGAGAGTATGTGTCACCAAATGGCCTTTGAATGGGAATTAGGGGGGGGGGTCAGGGGTTGGAAGGAGAGAGAGAGAGAGATTGAGAGAGAGAGAGAGAGAGAGAGACAGAGACAGAGACAGAGACAGACAGACAGACAGACAGACAGACAGACAGACAGACAGACAGACAGACAGACAGACAGACAGACAGACAGACAGAGAAAGAGAGAGAGAAAGAGGGAAAGAGAGACAGACAGACAGACAGACAGACAGACAGACAGACAGAGAGAAAGAGAGAGGGGAAGGGAGAGAGAGAAAGAGGGAGAGGTAGAGCTATGGCTAGATATAGGAAAATGGTTAGAAACCCAGATACAACAAGGTTAGAGACGCAGATACAGCAATATTGTTAGATAAGGGAAATTGGTTAGAGACGCAGAGACACAAAGATGGTTAGAGATGCAGAGTCAAGAAGGTTAGAGACGCAGAGTCAAGAAGGTTAGAGACGCAAAGACATAAAGATGGTTAGTGACGCAGATATATTAAGGTTAGAGACGCAGAGACAGGGAAATGGTTAGAGACGCAGAGCCAGGAAGGTTAGGGTGTGTGTATGTGTGTGAGCGTGAGCGCGTCTGTGAGTGCGTTTGTTTGTGTGAGTGTGAATGTGTGTATGTGTGTATGTGAGTATATGTGTGTGACTGTGTGTATGCGTGTGTCCGCGTGTGTGTTAGTGTGAGTGTGTGTGTGTGTATGTGAGTGTGTATGTGTGTGCGCGTGTGTGCGTGTGTGAGTGTGTGCCCTCCTCTGCCACTGCTCTCGACCTCACTCAATTTCCTCCTCTCCTCTTTTTCCTTCGCGTGTGTGCCGAAAGTGCGACTCCTAATAAGCGGTCCGTCGGCCGTTTAGCGGCCTTCGCAGCCGACTCTTGAGAGACGGACGACGGCAATAATTAGCATGCCTCCACCCGCCAAGGACGAATCATTTTATTTGTTTTATCCGGTCCTCGCAGCCCCGAATTTACGACCCCCAATCGGGTGGAAAGAGGGGGGAGGGAAAAAGGTAGAGGGACCGATAAATGAGATTTCCTTCATTTTGAAATCAATTTAAAGGTTTTCTAGGATTACGGTAGCTAGAAAAACTCAAAGGATCTACAGTACCCCTACAGTACCCTTCTAATTGACTTCTAATTAGCCTCATCCGCCAGCTGTGGCCAAATCCACCTGTATCTCTCGTGTTTCCACTGCCAGCTGTTGCCGATTGGCTCGCGGTCAAGTTGGGCGGAAACAGCGACGATTAGCCTTAGATACCATCTACATGGACCGTAATCCGCGACGGTAATCACCACCCGCACGTGACAGCTGATGGTTATGGTAGGGTCATGGACGGGTGGACTGACACTTTTGGGGACTGGCAGGTGGAAAGTTTAGGCTTCAGCGGAGGGCTTGAAAATAGAAAACAAGGTGATTTCAGTTAAATGAAACAAAAGCAAAAAGATTTCGTCGAACCGGATTCGAACCAGTGACCTAAGGATAGCTGAGAGATCTACAGTCCTCCGCTCTACCAACTGAGCTATCGACGGGTGCTAGACTTGCGGCGCCGGGCGCCTGATAACGACACCGGCGCCAACAAACGACAAAATGCATCAACAGGACTTGAAATATGGAGTCATGTGGTAATGATTCCTGCTTAAACCGATGTTTTGTTAATTTGCCTTGATTTTTATGACCATAAATGCAGTTTTTACACTTTTGGGGGCTGGCAGTTAGGAATAGAAAAGGCTTATGGAAGAAGGGGAGAACGCGTAGACTCAGGCCGCTTTTCAAAGAAGATGACAGTCTCAGGCCGCTTTTTAACGCAGATGGTAGCCTCAGGCCGCTTTTAACGCAGATGGTAGCCTCAGGCCACATTTCAACGTACATGGTAGCCTCAGGCCTATTTTTAACACAAAAACCTAGTAAATCTGCCGATTGCCGCGCGACTTTTTCAGGATTTTCGTCGTAGTTTTCGCTTCCAAGCTAAAATTTAAAGACTACTTTTGACTGAAACACTATTTTATTTCAAAATTATTGGTACAAAATTTAAGATTGAGTCAATTAAATTAAAAGCAAAAACATTCCGTCGAACCGGATTCGAACCAGTGACCTAAGGATAGCTGACAGATCTACAGTCCTCCGCTCTACCAACTGAGCTATCGACGGGACGAGGGCAGACGCCAAGGCGCGCCCGATAAAAGCCCTAGCGTCAAAAACCTCTCAACATTATTGGAATTGTATCATTCAAATTAAGAAGATTGACATACAGTATCCAAAAAATCGAGTTACTACCTCCCATGACCATCCTCTAATCCGGCTCCTTCGCCCTGTCGTAAAACAACGGCGCCATCTACGACCGCCGGTTACGGTGGGGTGTCGTAAAGCAATTTCCCGATCGTCAGCATAAAAATGCGGTTGCGTGTTTTCCTCCGATATCTAATGTATATCAATCTAATCCTCGGTTAAGCGACAGTGAATACATCACGCCGTGGCGAGTGGCGCAAGTGCCATCTGGACACGGCTCTCGAGTCCTCGATGGGATGTATGGACATTGAGTGCGGCGACAATTAACACCACGGAACATATGGGCCGAAGGGGGGGGGCATCAGGTGAGAAAATGGGGTACAGGAAGAGGGAGGGGGGCCAACTCACGTACTCACTGGCTCACTCACTCACTAACACACTCACTCACTGTCTTTGTCTTTGTCTCTGTTAAACAGCCCTTAAATACTTTTCCTTAACATTAACGACCACTTTAACTACCTTTAGAAATTAAGGGGTTCTAAAGTTACGCTAACGTGAAAATGGGAACATTAAGGGAATTGCTAAAGGTACCTAGTGGCTTAGACAATTAGTAGTTTGGTTAAGTCCCTTAAGGCTAGACTTAAGACCTTGCCAACCGTCTTTAAGATCTTAAATCTTAAAGAAAGACTAGCAGACCTTTAACTTCTATCTTTTCGAGATACCACATGGCTGCATTAAAACCTGCTAAGGGGCTTAGGGTCCATTGGAACTAAACCCTCTAAGACCCTAACTACCGTAATTAGCTTAACAATTATCATAAATACCTTAAGTGTTCAGTTATATGTCTAGGTTTACGGTCTTTATGAATCCGTAAAAGAAAAACGGACTTACGCTTCTAAGACCTTAGTTACCTTAACGACTCTATCTCTGTATGTCTGTCTCACTCTCCATCTCTCTCTCTCTCTCTCTCCTTCTCTCTCTCTCTCTCTCTCTCTCTCTCTCTCTCTCGCAGGGTCATCTTACATGATCATTTCCTGGCCTTCTGTTTGCCACCTGTGTCCATTTGGAAGCCGCAGGTGTTGCGTGTCTTCTCTTGCGCAAGAGACAGTCCTTGTGAAAGAAAGGTGGCCACTCGGGGCGACAAAGCGGCGGCCCCCTTGACTCGCGAGAAGGCACTGTAACCACGATACGCCCGTGTAAACAACACAGTCATTGCTTCCGGGGGTCACGGGAATCGAGAGAGTGAGAAAAAGGGAGAGGTAGAGAGGGAGAGAGACATAGAGAATGAGTGAGAGAGAGAGAGAGAGAGAAAGAGAGAGAGGTAGAGAGAGATGGCTTTCTTTACCTCCATAAACCTTCTTGTTTTCCCCCATTGACTGGCACGGAAGACTCTCGGCGCCCTTGGCGTATCCGCGGTCGATTGAACAGCCAATTGATATCGATGGAAGAAGAGAAACGGCATTGTGGGAAGGTGTAAAAAGAGAGATGTACACGGTTCACTACCGCGTGGAAAAAAGGACGACGGCGGTGGCTGGTTGGAGAGAGAGAGGGACCGAGGGGGCTAAACAGAGGGAGAGAGAGAGAGAGAGAAAGAGAGAGACAGTTTTTGGCATACTTTATTGATTTTATGGTTTCAGTTATAAATCCTAATTGTTTTTGCCACACCATTCCTCTGTTGTCGTGGCAACTTGGCTCCCACTGCTACCGCTGATTGCTGAAATATACGAATCTCCTGCCTCCAGTAGCCCTCACTTTACTCTCTCTCTCTCTGTCTCTCTCTCCCTACTCTCTCTGTCTCTCTCTCGCTCTCTCTCTAAGACTCATATTTAGGGTCATAAACACCTTCATTTTCAATTTAAAATGGATATATTCTTAAACAGACTGACTATCTTTTTCTGTAATCACTTGGTAAGATAACCTAATTTGGACATTAATTGGTTAATGCAAATTTCAGGCTTCAACATGGTCATCATGCTCATAACTGCAACCAGAGGTGTATTTCTGACACGCACAAGCAATTCTGGTGAAAACTGCTAAGAATTTCATGTAATGCGCGCTGTTTACATACATGCCATGGGTAAATGGATTGTGGTTCTTCGGTCGTCCCAAAAAAGCAACAAAGGGCATGTGGGATATTATAATGTGAATAAAATCATTTAAATACGCATGTTTATTGTAAAAAGTGGAAAAGACTGATATTTGTATGTGGGTTAGAGAGAGAGAACCAAGAGAGAGAGAGAGAGAGAGAGAGAGAGAGAGAGAGAGAGAGAGGGAGAAGAGAGAGAAATCAAGAGAGAGAAAGGGAGACTGGAAAGTAAGGGTATTTTAAAAAAAACTCGCCAATATTCCTTACATGCGTCAGAATACCGACATCTTTATGCGAATTTTCATAATTTTTTGTGTTCATTCCATTCTTCAGCTAGATTTTTCAATTGCTGATTGTCAGTCCCATCTCGCTTCAGTCGTCTTGACACCGCAGTCCCTCATTTCTGCCCCTCATCGCCCGCATATACGTTTCACTTTACTATGCCCAACCTTTCTCACCCTCTCTCTCCTCTCTCTCTCTCCTCTCTCTCTCTCCCCCCCCTCTCTCTCTCCTCTTCCTTAACATCTCTTTTTTATTGCCATCTACCCTTTTTGGCAGTTTGCAGTTTAACCACAATTTCTTAGGGTCATACACACCTTCATCTTTTCTTAACAATAGCCTAATCCTAAGCCTGTAATCCATTTTCACTGCCTAAGGTAAGAAATAAAAACTGCTTTATCGTTCGTTAGTTCACTTTAACAAAAGATTTTAGGCTCCAAATACAACTGCGTGTCTCTCAAGAGCAGCAGTGACAATTGTGGAAGACAAGACTAATCGCTCCTCTGAAGAAGATTAGTATGAAATGAACTTCGAAGAGACACATGACACATATTTATTCTAAAGAAGTGTGTTGCAAATATGCCACTCAAATACGACGGTAAATAAATAAAAAGGTAAACTAGGATTCAAGAAGTCTCGATTTTAACTGTATTTTTCAGATAAATAAAGTATGTTTGCCACTGAGTGTGTATGTGGTATCAGTTATCACAATTAACCAGTTTTTATTGCTTCTTCATGACTCAGGACCGGCTCGCTTTCCAAAAACCCATGGCCCGGCCCGTGGACCAGACAAACATCGAGGGTTCGGATCCGCCCGAAGTCAAAGGTTGCATTTTTTTTCGCGGATTTTAAACACTTTACATTTGTTCCACATTTTTATAAACACCTTTTTAGTTCATTAAATATAATAATAAAAATTTTTAAAAAGTTTTCACAGGGGTGGATCCGAACCCTCGATGTTTGCCTGACAATCGGAAAGGCTCGGATTTTAGCCATGCTTGCATAAAAACACCTTGATATTCCTATGAATCATCATGCGTTTAATGCGTTTAATGCATTTAATGCCTTTCTAAGAGATTCCCACAATTACTGATTGTCACACCTAGCTTCAGTCGTCTTGGCAACGCTTTTACCCGACTGCCGCCCATTATCGCCTCCACATACGTTTCACATTGCCACTTCAAACCAAGCTATCCCTTTCTCTCCCTTTCCTTTTCTCTCTCTCTCTCTCTCACTCTCACACTCTCTCCCTCCCTCTCTCTCTCTCTCTCTCTCTCTCTCTCTCTCTCTCTCTCTTTTAGTTATTTTCTTTAGGGTCCTAAATACCTTCATATGTAAATCAACGATTTTCAATCAACACATCGAATAAAATTGTCACACAATTGTTTTGGTAAAACAAAAGCTGAATTTAGTTTTAAACTCTGCTCATTTTCAGAAACCAACTATTCTGCAGAATACCTTATTCACCACCAGGAGTTCAAAAGCATCGAGATCAACAATGCATTCACAGCATAAACCCATCATCCATTTTTTAAATGTTGTTAAATACATATAGAAATGCATTGTTTAAAGTAATAATAAACTTTTTGTTTTAATCAAATGTTGTTAAGAATTAAGAGAGAGCTAAGGAGAGAACTACAAAGATAGAGAGAGAGAGAGTATAAGGAAAAGGGAGGGAGACAGAGACATAAAGTTTATTAAAAAAAACACAGAAAAAATAAAGTTTCTTTTTACATTTCCACAAGGTTCCTGCCCTACAAACAGGGTCAGTTCCAAATAAACCCCATTGATTAAACATTCATGTGCCTCAGCTACATCTCGCAGGATTGGTACAGTTACTGATTGTCACGCCTCGCATCGGTTGTCCTGACAACGTAGTCCCTCATTGCTGCTCCTCCTCGCACTATACGTTTTGTTTTCCTGCCTTCAGCGGCGTTTCTATCTATCTCTCTCTCTCCCTCTCGCCAAAACCTAATTTTCTCCTCCTTTCTCCAAAAAATAAATATTTTCTTTAGGGTCTTAAATACCTTCAATTTTATAATTAACAAATTTCAATAGATCGGATCAAATCTCATCATTTTCGGTAAGATTAAAATGTTGCACTTCGTCTTAAAATAGTTTATTTTTTAGGAACTTCTACAGTATTTTGTTATTCTGTTACTATCGCCTAAAAGGTTCGAATGAACTCAACTACTGATAACAACTCCCACGTCTACCAACCTTCAATAAATGTTTATCAACAATGTTAATAAAAAAATCATGTTAGAAAAGGAGATTTCGTTTCGGCTTTGGTGTCAAGAATTTCACGAAACCGTCTGCTCATTATCTTCGTAGCGAAATATATCGATTTTGAATAAAGTTGTTTTTATATGTTGTAATCCGATTTCGGTTGGGAGTAGAGAGAGAGAAAGAGAGAGAGAGAGAGAGAGAGAGAGAGAGAGAGAGAGACAGAGAGAGAGAGAGAGGCAGGCAGGGAGAGAGAGAGAGAAGGGAGAGAGAGAGAGAGAGAGAGAGAGAGAGAGAGAGAGAGGGAGAGGCAGGCAGGGAGAGAGAGAAGGGAGAGAGAGAGAGAGAGAGAGAGAGAGAGAGAGAGAGGCAGGCAGGGAGAGAGAGAAGGGAGAGAGAGAGAGAGAGAGAGAGAGAGAGAGAGAGAGAGAGAGAGGCAGGCAGGGAGAGAGAGAAGGGAGAGAGAGAGGGGGGGAGAGAGAGAGAGGCAGGCAGGGAGAGAGAGAAGGGAGAGAGAGAGAGAGAGAGAGAGAGAGAGAGAGAGAGGGGGGAGAGAGAGAGGGGTTACTTATTGCAGAGAGATCAGATGGTTTGATCGAGACGCAGAGTGAGAACACCGGGATGGTTTGAGACGTAGAGGGAATAATGGTTAGAGAGAGAGAGAGAATAATGATTTTTATACACGCAGAGGGATTAGACTGAGAGTGGTTAGAGATGCAGAGGGCAGAGAAGACGAGGAGACCAGCAATGGTTAAAAACCTGGTTAAAGACGCAGAGGAACCCGGCAGTTTGGTGGTTAGAGACGCAGAGGGGGATACATAGGCAGACATTTTAAATCGTGGTTCCAACTTGAAATTCCCGCCTTGTGCGTCTTGCATGCTTCGAAACACGCCAGTGCCACGGAACCCTTAAAAACCGAACAATTTCCACATTCCACGTAGAAATTACAAAATTAAAGGTCAAATCGATTGATTTCACAACATTTTTTCCTACTTTAAAATAAGGTAGTTAAGGCCTTATTCTTAAGAATTAACAGTTTAAATACAGAAAAAAAATTCTTTCTAGAAAACTCTCTCCCCAGAAAAACGGGTTTATTTAATAGACGTGGGCTGTACGGCAGAAGAACTCCATCCTGTCCTTGCGTGTGGGGGTGTCGATGAAATCCGATTTGACGTTGTTCTGGACGAAGCGGCTCGTTCCGTCCCAGTAAGCCACCATGTCGTTGTCCACAAAGTACGTGCCGATCTTCTTCACCGTAGACGTTGACTGGCGGTTTCCACTGAAAATTGATTTAGCCTCTGAAGTATATTTCTCGCTTTCTCTCTCTCTCTCTCTCTCTCTCTCTCTCAAACTGACGGCTTGTCGAGAATCGGCATGAATCGCTGTCCGTCCATCTCGAACATGACCGGCTGGCACTCGGCGTTCTGCCCTCGTCCCTTGTGGTATATAGCCTTTCCACTCGGGTCCAAGTACTCTTTGAGGTCCTTGAGGTAGCGCCTGTGCAGGGCCATGAAGTCTTCTTGGAGGAGGAAGAACTGGCTCTGCTCGATGGTTCGGCCTCCGCGGGGAGAGTAGAAGTGGGCACTGCCCCCGTGCTGCTCGCTGAATTCGGCGAAGAGGATCTCGCTGTTGTGGACGGCGAGGGCCACGGCGGCCCAGGGCTTGGCGTTCGTGTCGGCGTCGATTTGGATCATGTAGGCGTGGCCGGTCTTCTCGAGGGCAGGGACAACTGTCTGAAGAGAGAGGGTTAGAAGATTCTGCTTTTCTCTTTCTCTCTCTCTCTAAGAAGAGTAAGAAGAGAGAGGGTTAGAGAGAGAGAGAGAGAGAGAGAGAGAGAAAGAAACCCACAGAATAGGTTCTCCAATCGGGCACCGGACGGGCGGCCGCGGCTACGAGGCCGGGAAGTAGCAGAATCGGTAGAAGTTTCATTGCAAGACTTGATGGAAAGAAGAAAGTGAAGAGACGACTGCACAAATGAGCTCTGACCGGAGAAATGGGGTATTTATAGGAGTGGCCAGCGTGGATATGCTAAGTTTTGGGCGTGATATTTATGGTAATGAGGTTCTGGAAGCTTCTAATTTGGGAGAGGCAAATATTCGGAGGTTGGAATTAAGATTATTCTAATGGGGAATGGCGGGGCGGCCCTTCCTCTTCTCTTCTGAGAGAGAGAGAGAGAGAGAGAGAGAGAGAGAGAGAGTATAAGTTTTTAACGGTCAAAACAGTGAAAGTTTATAAAAAGAGATGATTAGCCAATATCTTTGTAAAATCAATCGATTAAACCTTTAATTTTGTGATTTCTATGGGGAATCGATGTTTGTACGGTATTTAAATACCGTACAAACATCGATTCCCCATAGAAATCACACTGGCGTGTTTCGAAACACGCCAGACACACAACGCGAGAATTTCAAATTTGGAACAGTTTCAAATATATCCCCCTATCTGCGTCTCTAACCACCACGTTCTTTTCCCTCTGCGTCACTAACCATCAATATGTCTCTTCTGCCTGCGTCTTTAACCACTCTTTCAGTCACCTGCGTGTCTAACCATAAGTCTAACTCTCTTCCTCTCGCTCTCTCTGCGTCGCTTTCCTCTGCGTCTTTAACCAAGGTCTCTAACCACTCTCTGTCTAGGTCCTCTGAGTCTCTAATCATCATTTGGTCTTGCCGTCTGCGTCTCTAACCACTCTCTATCCAAGCTCTCTCTGCGTCTCTAACCACTCCGTCTAAGTCCTCAGCGTCTTTAACGACGCTCTGTCTAACTCCTCTACGTCTCCAACCATTTCCTCTCTCTATCTGCGTCTCTAACCACTCTCCGTCGAAGTCTTCTGCGTCTCTAACCATTCTGCCGGGCCTCTGTCTTGTGTCTTGCCGTCTACGTCCCTAACCATCACGTTGCCTCTCCCTCTACATCTCTAACCATCATTTTGTTTTTCCTCTGCCTCCCTAACCATCATTTGGTCTCGCCGCCTGTGTCTCTAACCAACAGTCCATCTTCCCATCTGCGCCTTCCACAACCAATCTACTTCGGATTACCATCAGCCCCAACAACCTGGGGAAGAAAGCTTTCAAAATTCCAAACAAAGTTGATAGAAGTTCATTTGTCTAGCGAAAGGAACGGCACCGTCCGGAGATCAGTTGGCGATGTTGTACATCTGCTTGATTCGCTTCGGCAGCTCCGACTTTCCCTTGATGCGCTTCGCCTCTTCGAACAGGCACTCGCGGCCTACTGAAAATAGACTGATTAGTAATTTAATTTAAATGGCATTTAAAAGATTATTATCTTTGTAAAATCAGTCGATTAGGCCTTTAATGATTTTAAGTGGAAACGGTATTCCCACCGCTGAACATCGAAACACGTCAGACGCACAAAGCGGGAATTTCAAATTGGCTTAATTTTAGAAAATACTCTACTTTCCCGCGTTGTGCTTCTGCTTTATTTCAAAACAAGCTTTAAAAAAGCCGTGGAAATACCGTATCAAACAGGAAAATCAAATTTCTTGGGTTCCTGCCAGGCAATTTTCCTGACGCAATCACAATTAATTAAGGCCTTAATAAGGTCTAAATACTTAAAGAATTAAATTACAATAAAGATTAAAACGAACGCGCAGGATCGAAGAACATTCCGGTGAATTTGTCGGCGGCCCTCTCCCGAACCCAGACGCGGGTGGAGCCCGTGATCACACTGGCCAGCTGGACGATGACGTACCTTTAAATTATAATATTTAAAATTAATATTTAAAATTTTAAATAATAAAAATAAAGAAATAATGAAAACTCACTTGGATTTGGCTCCCATTGCGATGAAATCAGAAATCCGACGATCTGAAATGGGAACGGCAGAAGTGTCTATTTCCGGCAGGTCCCGCCACGATTCCTGCATTTGAATAGTTTGAACCGTGCGCTTTTTCGTAAACTTGCATAGAATTTGGCTTTTTACATGTAATACACGTTCTGTGTCTATTTCGACGCTTTATTTTAATTTTTATAATTTTGTAATATTAATAAGGTTATTTAACATAATTTTTAGTTATGTTCGTGTTGCGGAGCACGATTTCGCCGGGGAGTTGCACGAACTTCCGCTACTTTTCAAAATCCGTCGCTCAGCTGGAGCGCTTCACCCGCGAATCTCTTAGGAATAGGATCTACAAGCAGAATCTGAAGGATCTGACCAAGGGCAACATTCAAAATGCAGGTTCGTTTTGTCACTTTTTTGGCGCTGTCGCACGGTTTTCTGCCGTTTGCCGCACAGTTTTTCTTCTTTCTGCAGTTTGACCACGGTTTTTCGTGAAATACGTATTTGCCGCACAGTTTAACGTCAGTTTTAGGTCCCTCGACGCTACCGTACGCCGCCGATGCAATCGCCGTCCGTCCCGCGAAGGACCTCTGGAAAGCTCTGGGATTCACAATTGGTGTGAGTTTTTAGATTAAGGGCTTAAAGACCTTAAGGACTTAAAGATCCTTAAAAATAACCTTAAGAATAAGGCCTTAACTACCTTATTTTAGGTTGGAACCGCTTCATTCACCCTGGCCATCATCTCCGATCTGGAACGCGCCCGGAGCCAGATGAAGAACCTCTACGAGACCACCACCGAATTCTTGAAAGCCTCATTTTCCCGGTAAGACCCACTTTTTCGATCGATAATCAATCATCTTTTTTTCGATCGATAACTTCAATTTTTAGGAATCATCAGGGCGAGGAGATGATATCCTGGAGCCAGCTGACTCCCGGAGACAAAACGGCCGTCTACCTGGTCGCCGGTACGCAATTACTATCATTTTTAAACCTACCGTGATCTGAAAAACCTACCGTATCCTCTAATTTCCAGCAAATCTGGCCGTCTTCGCCATGTGGAAGCTTAAAGGACTGCAGCCGTTCATGTGGCGCTACTTTAGCAACAGCTACGCCTCGCGTAAGTGTGCTCTAATGACAATTCTACAGTAAGATTTAGGTAGTTTGTGCCTTCCCATGCTGCTGAGTGCCTTTTCTCACTCGAGTTTCATCCACTTTGGACTGAATATGTACGTCGTTTACTCCTTCACCAACGTCGCCATTGACAAGTTCCTCGGGCCGGATCAGGTAGGGGAAAGTAGGCGGCAATCGGCAGAAAGTGGTGAAAAATGTGCGGCAATCGGCAAAGCCAACCGAAAATTGAGCATCGAACAACTGGTTCTTTAGAAAACTGTGCAGCAAATAGGAATTTCTATGGACGGGTAGATTGGTGGTTAGAGACGCAGAGGTAAAGATGAAGTGATCATTGGAGACGCAGAGAGAGAGAAGCTTATGGTTAGAGACCCAGAGGAAACAACCTGATTGGTTGTTAGAGGCGCAGAAAGCGAAGCAAAGCTACGGTTAGAGACGCAGAGGAAACATGGCGGTTAGACAAATTATGGTTAGAGAAACAGATGAAACTAACAGTTTGGTTAAGACGCAGAGGGAGAGAGAAAACGCCTGCGGAGAGGCAGAGTTGTGGTTAGAGACGCAGACAGAGATTTTTTAGAGACGCAGAGATTGACATGGTTATGGTTAGAGACGCAGAGAAAGAGGCAGATTGGTTGTTAGAGACGCAGGCGGTAAGACATTGGATAGTTAGAGAAGCAGGAAACTAACAGTTCGACATGGACGCAGTAGGAGAGAGAAAGTGATGGCTAGAGACGCAGAGGGAGAGACAAGGTGATTGTTAGAGACGCAGAGAAACATTAAAGGTTAGAGACGCAGGGAGACAGCAGAGATACAGAGACAGAAAAAGCAGTTTGATAGTAAGAGACGCAGAGAAAACGAGCAGTTTGACAGAGACGCAGAGTAAGAAACAGGGATGGTTAGAGACGCAGAGGGGAAACAAAGTGAGAGTTAGAGACGCAGAGAGAGAGAGAGAGAATGACATTTACATGGTTATAGACGCAGAATAAACTTCAAACCGAAGCTCATTTTTCAGTTCTGGGCCTTCTACGTCACGGCGGCCGTCGTCTCCTCCCTGACCTCCCTCATGCACAAATCGGCTGTCCGGTCGTCCGTCCGAGCCCTCGGCGCTGTAAGTCTCTCTCTCCTCTCTCTCTCTCTCTCTCTCTCTCTCTCTCTCTCTCTCTCTCTCTCTAACCCTCTCTCTTCAGAGCGGAGCCATCCTCGGCCTCCTCGCCTACACCTGCATGAAGATCCCCGACGCTCGTCTGAAGATCGTCTTCCTCCCGGTCTTCGACTTCTCCGCCCAGTCGGCCATCATCGGAATCGTGCTCTTCGACCTGGCCGGACTGCTTTTCAAGTAAAAATCCTTCTTTTATATTCTAAAATGGCATTTTAAGATTCCGATTATTCGACCACGCCGCTCATCTCGGAGGAACCCTCTTCGGAGTGTAAGTTTTAGATTTTTTAACGGTCCTATACCTTACGGGTGTCATTCGCCAAACCGATGACACCCGTAAACGCAGGACAAGCTAGGCGAAAATTGAATGATAATTCAGTATGAAAATTAGAATTGTGGCTAACAAAATCCTGTTTTCAGATTCTACGCCCTGTGGGGAGATCACTTGATATGGGACCACTTTGGAGAATACGTGGAAGGTGCCTACAGACGACTGCGATCCGACGGGCGTTGAGGATAGCATTTCGAGTCTTTTTTCAAAAGAGCATGGGTGTTTTATTTAATAAATATTCCTTTTGAGTGTATAGTGGTCATACCTGAAGGGGAGGAATATAAGGCTCTTTGGGTAGGACCCCTAACCGATTTAGCCGAGGGGTGATAAGGGCCCTTCACCATCCTTGGAAAATGGACAGATACGCAGAGGGAGAGAAATAGTGATGGTTAGAGATGCAGAGGGAATATACAGTGATAGCTAGAGATGCAGAGACAGGGAGATGGTTAGAGACGCAGAGACAGGGAGATGGTTAGAGACGCAGAGAGAGGGAGATGGTTAGAGACGCAGAGAGAGGGAGATGGTTAGAGACGCAGAGACAGGGAGATGGTTAGAGACGCAGAGACAGGGAGATGGGTAGAGACGCAGAGAGGGAGATGGGTAGAGACGCAGAGACAGGGAGATGGTTAGAGACGCAGAGACAGGGAGATGGTTAGAGACGCAGAGACAGGGAGATGGTTAGAGACGCAGAGAGAGGGAGATGGTTAGAGACGCAGAGAGAGGGAGATGGTTAGAGACGCCGAGAGAGGGAGATGGTTAGAGACGCCGAGAGAGGGAGATGGTTAGAGACGCAGAGAGAGGGAGATGGTTAGAGACGCAGAGAGAGGGAGATGGTTAGAGACGCAGAGACAGGGAGATGGGTAGAGACGCAGAGAGGGAGATGGGTAGAGACGCAGAGACAGGGAGATGGTTAGAGACGCAGAGAGAGGGAGATGGTTAGAGACGCAGAGACAGGGAGATGGTTAGAGACGCCGAGAGAGAGGTGGATGGGACGCAGACTAAGAGGCAAAGTTATGTTTAGAGACCTGGTTAGAGAGAGAGACGCAGAGGAAACGGACAGATTTGGGATTAGGGACGTAGAGAGAGAGAGAGAGAAAGAGAGAGAGAGAAAGAGAAAGAGAGAGAGAGAGAGAGAGAGAGAGAGAGAGAGGGAGAGGGAGGGAGGGATAGAGAGAGCGCGAGAGAGAGAAGAGGGAGAGAGAGAGAGAGATTGAGAGAGGGAGAGGGAGGGAGGGAGAGATGTGCCTGGAAGGAGTAACAAAAAATAACAATCATTTGCTTTGCAACAGATTTATTTTAAATCGGGCCTGCCGGCCAACCGTGGATAGCATAGTAACCGTCTTTATGGAAGCAGCGATCGAAGTCATCAACGAATCCCCACTGCAACCTCACATTGCAATTTGCGATATCCCTCCTAAATTCTTGGCTTATATATTAATTTATAAACTTCATGATTATAACTTACTATATTTTACTTATTATTGCTATTAAATCGAAAACTTACAGGTAAAAATAAGGGGCACAACGCTTCGAGCACGCAACACTCCTTCTGCATCTGTCTGCCAGTCTGTAGCAGTTTTTGCCCTAAAATTCGAGAAAGTTTGACTAAAACTGGAAACTTTACCGCGAGACAAGCGTAAACGGAATTCAGGGTGTCTAGAGTGCAGCTGTTTGCGACCCTAAAAATTGTTACTGGTATATAATCTTAAGAGACTTTTTTCTGAGAGTCTCGAGCCCAGTGGCCCAGAAAAAAGTGGATGTCTCAGATTTCGCTGAAATTTCAATATGAGATGGGTCTGCATCCCAAATAAGCTAGAAATACTTTTATTTTTGGTTTTTTTTTTAAATTTTTTTAAATTTTTAAAATTGCAAGTTCAGTAAATAGGTATCTCCGTTCAAAGTGACCCTATGGATTTAAGGGAGTCGTCAAAAGATTGCAAATACTGACATTTTATGCACAATTTATAACCAACCCTTCATTTTTTTTTTGCGAAAAACTTCGATAAAATCAGCGAAAAATCATATTTCTGCTTGTCCTATTTGAAAATCCTCAGAAAGGTTGTTTAGGAGCCAAAGAACCCAGAAAGTCACTTTGTTTTGATAGTTCTCTTCTTAAAGTCCTTAAGAAGCCCTTAAGGCCTCAACTCGCTAACTCGGTTCAACCTTAACCAAAATTAGTTTCTTTGAGTTCACATTGTTGAAAAAGGTGATTTTTTTCGGTAATTTTCACGATTTAATCAAGGAAAAGAACTGTTTCTGATAAAGTTCTGATAAAACCGCAAAGTTTTTTTTTGATATACAAAAAATTAGCTATCGATTGCTTTTTGAAAAACTTTGTTTGGTTAAGGTTGAACAGAGTTAGCTAAGGCCTTAAGGCCTTCTGAAGGACTTTAAGAAAAGCACAAAATAGTAACTTTTTTCATTAGATTCTTTGTAAAATTTCCGACTTTTAAACCAAAAAAATTAATACACAATTTTAACAAAAATAATACACAATTTTAATTTAAAAAATTGTTTTTTATAGTTACGACAGCGTAATTTTGGAACGTTTTAACCCCATCGTCGTGTTTTCATTAAACATGCATATATAATGCTTTCTTTGGTTTCAGTATTATCAAAAAAAAATTGTTTTCGTTAACATTAAGCGTTTAGAAAAAGTATCTAGATTATTGAAGTTACAATTTTAAAAATTTCGAAAATTTCAAAAAAAAAACTGAAAAGTATTTCTAGCTTTTTTGGGGTCCAGACTATTCTCATTTTAAAATTTCAGCGAAATCTAAGACATCGACTTTTTTCTGTGGCCGCGGGGGGCTTTCAAAAGAACCCCTGTCTTTTAAAACTAAGGGTTAAAACTAACGCCTTTACGCCGTCCTCACAGCCATTGCATTCTCTTCGGTTTTCCGATGGCGCACAGTGATCCAGCACATTCTGGCAGCCCTGATTTATATTCTCCGGGCTGAGGTCCATCTCGCGAAGGGCGGTCGAAAGGCCGAGGCCGAGGGCGAAGAAGAGGATGAGACGCATGTCTGATACGATTCTCTGAAACGGCCCCCTTTTTATACGCCGGTTCCGGTCAGAAATCGATCACGTGAAACTTTAAAAACAACTTTTTTTAAAGATTCATCATCAAATGAGGTATCTTTCGAATCCTTAATCGATAAGTAGACTCAAAATTAATCTCTTTTCGCCTATGTTCCTTACCCAAGTGCCTTAATTTAGGTTGAAATAGGAATAATTTGGCTGCACAATGCCCGAGATGGAATCTATAAATTTTTACGTTAATTCAACGGGCAAGGAATGTTAACGGCCTTAGAAATATCAATTTCGGCTCCTATTGCCACAAGAAGTTTACAATTGGAAAATACGAAAGCGGTAGAAAAATTAGAAGTAATAAATGAACTCCCTCTCTCTCTCCCTCTCTCCCTCTCTCTCTCTCTTTCTCTTTCTCTTTCTCTTTCTCTTTCTCTTTCTCTTTCTCTCTCTCTCTCTCTCCCTCTCTCTCTAACCCCACTTTTCAGAGCGGAACCATCCACGGCCTGAGAACTCGGCCTGAGGTTACCAGAAAAAGCAGAAATGGCCTGAGGTCGCCAGAAAAGGCGAAAGCGGCCTGAGGTCGCCATGCGGTTGCAAGTTTCTGCAGAAATGGCTCGAGGTCAGAAGAAAAGCAGAAAGCGGCCTAAGGGCAGAATGCAACGCGGGGAGAGAGAAAAAAGAAAGAGAGAGATAGAGAGATAGAAAGAGATAGGCAGAGACATAGAGAAAAGGAGAGAAAGAAAGAAAGCGGGAGGGAGATAGCGAGAGAGAGAGAGAAAGAAAGAAGAAAGAGAGAGAGAGGGGGAGAGAGAACATAAGCAAATCATCGCATAAGACTTTATTGTCTGATTACTGTCCGATGGCTGCGTAGATCATCTCGTCTGGGTACGGGGGGCATAAACTAGCAACCATTTTCCTCACAAATTGTGCACTGGTCAAACCCTAAAAGTTTCAGTTAGTTGAAACCACTCATAATAAAATATCAAAATAATAACTCACGGCAGCATTGGCAATGTTGTATTGGTAAGCTTTATCCGGAATCAAATAATCGTATTCAGGTCCCTTGTTATCTCCCACTGCGATGCCGATTACACGATATTCTTGTTCATTTGTAAGCTGCAACTTAGTGTGAAAGGTAGTAGTTTAAACCAACCGCTTTCTTTACTTTTTCATTAACATTTAGATCAGCGTAGTAATCCGTAGCTCTTCTGCTTAACCAAATCACAAGCTTAGGCCCGGGAATATGCTTCTTGAGTTCGATCATTTGATTCATGTGGTTAAAGGTGTCTGCGCGAGCGCCTATACTGGAATAATTCAACTGGTGCGTGTGCCAATTGTAATTGTTGCGTTGATCCGGCAGAGTGATTTGCCTGTCAAACATAATCCAGTTTGCCGCCAATTCGGTAACCCTTCTCGGTTCGTATCTACCAGTTATGTCATTAATCGGCCATGTTCCTGCTTGTGCATATTGGTAGAAAGTAACAGGAATGTTGTGTGGAAAATTTTCCCCAAATTTTCGCACAAACGCTTTCAGCTAGAAATAAATTACTTGCTTTAAAATACTAAACTTATACGTCATCGTAGCCATGATATCCCACAGTAATTGAACCATCCAGCATAAAAATGACAGCAGTGAATGGCAATACTGTAGTTTCGGTTGTGCATTCTTGCCGTTTCAAACAAATAGTTCCCTGAAATGGCTTGTTTATACAGATATTTGAAAGGATGGGAAAATTTGGAATGATAAACCTACAGGTTCGTTGTAGCCCCATGGACTCAATTTATTTCGAACTTCGTTTATTTTCAAGCCGTCCTCATAACCAGTCTTGCACTGGCATTGGTTGTTGACCAATTCAGAGTTGGCGAAACAGGCACCCGCCGTCCTTTGAGCAGGAACTGGGGCTCCTGAAGAAATCCGTGTGTGCGTGATGGCATGTGTGTGTGCAGGTGTGAGCGTGTGCATGTGTTTGTGTGTATCCCCACCAGAAATGCACATGATGGGCTGATAGTCGAACGGCGGTGCATCCACATAAGTTATTGAGTTTCCTTCCTTCACAATCTGAACTCCCAGACGATCCGCGTCGGCACAGCCCCAAGTTGGCACCGCACTCCACTGTTTCATTTCAGGAATGTGCTTATTATTAGTGTTTGGCTAGAAGTATCAGATGAGTTAAGGGTTTCTAAAGGATCCCACATTGATCATAACCTCGAATGACTTTTTCTTCGTCTGGTCGACTACTGCACATGGTTTAACTTTGCTTTCCTCCTTATATTTCCTGTCAGAAGGCTTGCTCCGACCGGCTGGAACCCAGTATCTTCCATCGGGCAAATTTCTATGAGTCTCGAAGGATTCGTAGGTGGCGGCGTAGCATCCCAGACAGACTTTCTGAAAACAAGTGTGTGCGTGTGCGTGTGACAATCTTACCCCGCAGACGTTGTGGAAGTGTTTGACATCCACAGTTCCCTTGTTAGTCAGACGAGCCTGGTGGAGATTTCTGGTAGGGAAGGCGAACCCTCCGGTAATTCCGACAAGTTTGTGGGCATATCCGGTTCCCAAAGATCTCATTTGGGTATTGATAGTGTTTAGACTAAGAAGTCCTTGTTGAGGTGCACTTGCTATCGCCAATTCCGTCAGAATGCTTGAAACAGAGCCTGAAATCCAACTTAGAAGGTTCTTCTCTCTCTCTCTCTCTCTCTCTCTCTCTCTCTCTCTCTCTCTCTCTCCCTACCAATGACATCAGCCCTTGTGGAGCAGAGAGTATTGATCGTAGGGTCGCTGGTCATAACAAATTCTCCAGGGTAGAGACCAAAGGCGGCCATCCGAGTGACCACCATAGCCTCCTCCGCCTGTCCTCCACTGTTGTCTTCCCACATTACTCCTCCTTCGAAGAAGCCAGTCTTCAGTTTGTCCCCGAAGGCTTTGCCTCTTTTCATCCTCAGCGCCTGGTACTCATCTCCATACAGCTCTGAAGTGATTCTGTTGTAGGTTTTGATGATGACACCAACTGGAGATCCAGTGGACTTCATCTGGAGACGTCGGCTTGGCCTTCTCCATTTGGTGTTTGTTGCAGACTCCCACGTGGTAGCACTTGTCATAGATTTGTTGGTATTGCTCATTCTTGCAACTACTCGCAACAGCTGAAACCATTAAATAAATGGTTAAAAAAGGGGGTAAAACTAACTCCATTTGCAGGTGACTTCTTGATCACTCCTCTGCACAACCTCAAAGTCGAACGGGAGTGTGGATCGGCAGAGCATCTCGTGTTGTTCCTTGGATCCAGGGTAGGGGAACTTCTGGACGCAGGCGTCTCCTTGGATCCTATTCTCGAAGTCATCCTCCGAGATGGGACTGTCCACCAGAGGAGAGAGACAGAGATGACGGAGGGAGGGGTTGATGGCGGTGGCTATGGAGACGAGGCCCAGGAGAGGCAGAAGAAGAGAAGGAGGGCGCATCGGAGAGAGAGTCGACCACTCGAGGGGAGAGCAGGCGATGGAATGAGGGAATTCTGGGACAGAGCGGGCCACGTTGACTGGCGTACGTATGCTTAGCTTAGCGCACAAATTCTAATTCGCATAAAGGACGCAAATTTCTGCCGGGCAAGGAGAGAGAGAGAAAGAGAAATTCTAATTAAAGAGGAAGGACCGCGTAAAAATAATTTTTTGATTTTGCGATAAAAGCCTAGATCTCATTCCCAGGATTCCGAAAAAATACCTCTTTGACCCATTTTGCATAAAAATGAACCGATTTAGGAGCGATTGAAATTTGGGGAAATTGTGATTTGAATTGCCGCCAACTCTGCGTCTCCCCATTTCCCACACTCTCTCGCCCACTCTAGCCGTATTTACGTGCGGCAAACGCGTAAAACGGTCGTGTAAACGCGCCCATTTTGCAGTCCAAATCATATAAAAGGGGTATGTTCCGGAATCGTGAAAACGATGTCTACTCAATGAAACTATAATAAAAATACTTTAAAAAATCAATTTTACGAGGTCCTTCCCCTTTAACGCCAGAGCAAATTTCTCTAAAGGATTCATCTAAAATGGAATTTTCAGGGTACTATTTGCGTAAGAAAGGAGCCGTGCAAATATTAAACTACCTATGAGTCCCCCTATTCTGCTGTCATTTTTATGCTGGATGGTTCAACTGTTGTAGGCAGCAGTGGATACAATGACGTATAAGTTTAGTATTTTAAAGCAAGTACTTTATTTATAGCTGATGGCGTTTGTACGAACCTTTGGGGAAAATCTTCCACCCATCATTCCAATCACTTTCTACCAATATGCTCAAGAAGGAGATTGGCCGATTAATGACATAACTGGTAGCGTCAAAGCGAGGAGGGTTACCGAATTGGCGGCAAACTGGAACATGAATTTGAACTATGCAGAAGCTGATCAATGGAGAAATTACAATTGGCACACGAGTAATTTGAATTACTACAGTGTAGGCTCGTATGCACACACCTTCCACCACATGAGCAAAATGATCGCCCTCAAGAAGCATATCCAAGGAACTAAGCTTGTGATTTGGGTGAGCAGACAAGCTCAGGATTTCGACAAGGAAAAACAAATGGTTAAAGACGTGCGCAGAGATGTTTGTTCCAAAGGCACCTCAATTTTATGGAAGTTTTAGATTAAAGATGGTTTTCACCTAGTCGGTATCGCAGTTGGAAATGGCATGGGAGCTGATTTTCCTTATTTGATTTCTGATGCCGCTAACATAATCAAGATTGGTGATGTTTCGGTAAGGGCTTCTGTTTAAGCAGGCTGATTTTGCTTCAGGCTTTGAACAATGGAAAGATTATGAGTAAACTTACACAGAAGTTCTGCCCCGCGTACCCGGACTCTACGATCCTTGCTGCGATTGGGCAATAATCGGACAATAAAGTCTTATGCGATGAAGTGTTCTTTCTTTCTCTCTCTCTCTCTCTTTCTTTCTCTCTTTCTCTCTTTCTTTCTCTCCCCACTTTGTATTCTCCACTGTTTTGCTATTGGTTCAGTTTATGAACTACGCGTTGAAAACCTTCTTTTCCTTTGTAAAACACCCTCTTCTAAAACAGCTTTAATGTAAAGTTACTAGAGAAAATGCCGATCATACTGGAATGAATATGTTTAATAGACAATTTCCCTACATTTCTACATTTTCTGACTATTTGAGACAGATACATAGTTAAGGTAACAACTATGACGTTTATTTACTTGCATTACATGAATACATTCCAAAATTTGAACACTTTAAAAGAGTTCCACTACGTAGTGCAACGCTTGGTTGGACGTCGATCACCCCTCTCGCAGTCGCCTATGTGCTACGGGGGTGAGTCGCAGAGGTGCCTTGTGTAAAGGAATTGGAATTCTTCCCGCCGGAAGCTGAATCAGATCTTACAACGGCCATCAGCTGATCCCGTCGCCCACGCCGCCAGGACTGTATAAAAGAAGACAATCCGACTAATCGAGGCCCCGACACCGATCTTCCAATGTGATCCTACCAATGAAAATTCTAAGAATTTACTCTTGTACTCTGGCTGGGGAAAGGCGCTGCTGTTGTCAGCCTGTGTCTCTTAAAGGGACCCCAGGGACCTCTTTTTGCTTGTATTTGCCTATGGTGTTCATTACTGTATGCGGTGGGACTACCCTTGCCGCGGCCGCCGATCTCGTACGGGTGTGAAACGCGTTGCGCTAACATGTCAGACAACCAGAGTTTTCTGCGTCTTTTCAGGCGGGAACATTGAAAATTGGAAAGTGACTACTAAAAATTCTTCATTTCAAGATCAATCTATTCGATTATGTTGAACGATATGGCGACGAAACTGGGGATGATCCTCTCCGTAGCAGACACGAACCACTTCTGAGATCTGAAAACTTTAATGTTTTAAAACTTTAATGTCACTTTAAGGTGAAGTATTCGCGCTCCATTCGCAATTTTTGCCAACCAACTTAGGCCCAATCCTAAGAGTAGCGAAATCTCTTTCTTTACTCACCTCTTCCAAAATTCTGACATCAGCTTCATTTCTCGGAGGGAGAAGGAGAGGGACGATCTCAGCTAGACAGCTGGTTAACGATGTACCTTGAGGCAGATATTTCCTGAAAGAAAACGTCAAACTACAAACTTCATTTCATTATTGATTACCTGATGGCATCCATGGCGAAGAGGGCGTGAGACCGGGCGGTGTCTAGGTCTGCTGTCTGAACAGCTAGGCCTACGATTCTGCCAGCTAGGTCAAGAAGGGCGAAGTTGACTCGGGAGAGAATCTGAAGTTTATAGTTTCCCTCTATCCCACTCACTCACTCACACATACAATCACTCACCATAGAAGCTTAAAGGGGAGGGACCGCGTAAAAATAATTTTTCTGATTTTGCGATAAAAGCCTAGATCTAATTCCCCGGATTCCGAAAAATACCTCTTTTACCCATTTTGGATCAAAATGAACCGATTTAGGAGCGCTTGAAATTTGGGGAAATTGTAATTTGAATTGCCGCCAACTCTGCGTCTCCCCATTACCCACACTCTCTCGCCCAATCTAGCCGTGTTTCCGTGCGGCAAACGCGTATAATGGCCGTGTAACCGCGCCCCTTTTGCAGTCAAAATCATATAAAAGGGGTATGTTTCGGAATCGTGAAACGATATCTATTCAATGAAATAATTGTAAAGATACTTTAAAAAATCAATTATACGAGGCCTTCCCCTTTAAAACTCACTCACTCACTCACTCACCTTCTTCATTCTCCCAAACAGTTGAATATGATCCTCCAGCGATTCAGAACCACCGTTTCTCAGAAACTCCGTTACCTCACGATTGGCAGATTGAACCTAAACACATTGAACCAATCATAGTTCTAGAAGCTTGAAAAGTACCTCTTCAACTGAGAATTCTCCTTCTTTACCACATTCGGTACATCTTAAGCCATCTGATGACTGAAGACTCACAGCTTCTGGGCAACATAAAGATGTGGCAGATGTTCCCCAGAGATCCTGAAACCGTTCAATTGCTTTCTGTTTGGGTAAACTGTAAAATTACCCTGATTGGATCTGTACAAGTAGGGCAGTTGCAGTAGAAGTAGTAGTTCTTCTGAAGTAGAGCTCTTCGGTTGGAAGTGAAGGGTGTGAGATCCACGTAACTGATTTTGATCTGAAAATAAGGGTTAGAGAAAGAGAAAGAGAGAGAGCAGACAGAGGAAAACAAAGTTATAGACGCAGAGAGAATTATACATAAGGGGAGATCGGAATTGTTATAGACGCAGAGGGAAAGTTAGACATCTCGGCTCTCATAGGTTAGAGACGCAGAGCAGGACAGAGTAAGACAAGTAACGACAGAATTGGTGAGCCAGAAAGTGTAAGATATATGTAAGATGTATAAGAGACGCAGAGATATTTATAGTGATAGAGTTAGGAAAGGTTAGAGACGCAGAGGAGGAGAGCGATGGACGCAGAGGAAAGTTAGACACTTAGAGTCGAATGGGTATTAGAGACCCTTAGTAATCCAGTTAGAATCCGAGAGACTGATAAGTGTTGGAGACGCAGAGGGAGATGTATAGAGAACGAGAGTATGCCGGTAAGAGAGGTTAGAGGCGCAGAGCAGGACAGGGTTAGACAACGAGAGTCGGAAAACCGGGATAGGGACGTAGACACAACTAGAGTAATGGTGAGGTAGAGACGCAGAGGAATTGGTTAATGGGTAAGGACCTCGTAAAATTGATTTTTCAAAGTCTCTTTACCAATATTTCATCGAATAGATATCGTTTCCACGATTCCGAAACATACCCCTTTTATAAGATTTGGACTGCAAAAGGGGCGCGTTTACACGGCCATTATACGCGTTTGCCGCACGGAAACACGGCCAGAGTGGGTGAGAGAGTGTGGGAAATGGGGAGACGCAGAGATGGCGGCAATTCAAATTACAATTTCCCCAAATTTCAAGCGCTCCTAAATCGGTTCATTTTGATCCAAAATGGGTAAAAGAGGTATTTTTCGGACTCCTGGGAATGAGTTCTAGGCTTTTATCACAAAATCAGAAAAAAATATTTTTACGCGGTCCTTTCCCTTTAAAGACGAAGAGTCATGCGAGAGAGAGAGAGAGAGAGAGAGAGAGAGAGAGAGAGAGAGAGGAAGTACTTGAGAATAAGAACGCAGCGTATGACGTCACGCACGCAGCCTAATTAGCCTAGCTGCTAAATCGCCCTTATTTTTCTCATTTCTACTAACCCCGCCCTTCCCTGCGGTCAACCATGACCTCCTATCCCACTTCTACCTCGGGTACCCCCTCCTCAACCCATTTTCTTAAGTTCCTACTTAAGTTACCAAAGACCGTCGTCCCATTCCCTACGGCTCTCCTCAATACTTCGTCGCCTGTGGATTGGGAGGGGTTCTGGCCGCCGGAGGGACCCATTTGGCCGTGACTCCGTTGGATGTGATCAAGTGCCGCATGCAGACCAACGCTGGGAAGTACTCTTCTGTCATGGAATCCGCCAGGATTACGGTAGCTGAGGAAGGAGCCCGTGGCCTCGTCCGTGGATGGGCCCCTACCCTTGCCGGCTACGGTCTGAAGGGATTCGCCAAGTTTGGACTCTACGAGGTAGCTTCTGAAGTCATCTGAAGCCTCTTTCTCCAGGTCTTTAAAATGAAGTACTCCCAGTTCCTCGGCGAAGAGGCTGCCCACAATTACCGTTGCTTGATCTACCTCGGTGCCGCCTCTTCGGCTGAAGCCATCGGCGGAGTCATCATCTCCCCCTTCGAGGCTACAAAGGTTCTTTCAAACCTTCTTGACCTACAGTAACCTACCGTAATCGAGGTGAGGATCCAGACAGACCCCAATGCCCCTCGTCAAATGGTGCGCTGCATGCCTTTGATCTACCGAGAGACCGGGATCATTGGCTTCTACCGGGGACTGCCCCCTCTCGCCATGAGGCAGATACCGTATACCTGCGCCCAGTTCTTCACCTTTGAATTCGCCATCGAGGTACTGTAACTTTTTGAGGCACATCTACCGTATCTGCAGGCTCTGTACAAGTACTGTGTGCCGAAGCCTCGTTCCGAGTGCACCAAGAAGGAGCAGATGAGTGTCTCTCTCGTGGGGGCCTGTTTTGCGGGGATCATGGCTGCCATCTGCTCCCATCAGCCGGACATTCTGGTTTCTATACTGAACAAGAACCCGAAGATCAGCTACAAGGAGGCCATCAGGTGAGAGAGAGGGAGAGAGAAAGAGAGGGATAGGGAGAGAGAGAGAGAGAAAAAAACAAATCATCTTCAGAACGATGGTGAAGACTGGAATGTGGACTGGTCTCCGTGCGAGGCTCATCATGATCGGCTCCGTGGCCGCCTGGCAGATGATCATCGTCGATGCGACCAAGATGACCTTCAACTTGGAGGCCCCGAAACAGAAATGAATGTGGAGATAGTCACTTGTTTTGTGTTTGAGCACGTGTGAATTTGAGAACGTGACACGGTCAACTTGGGATTTTTCCATGTTCTCATGTGTTTATGTCATTAGTATGGTACCAATATTGTTCGATGTGTTTCTGATATGACTGTGTGAACGTGTGGATGTGTTTTCTCGCAAGTTAAAACGTAATTTGTGACTGTGTATTTGCACGTGTGCCAGTGAACGTGTGGAAGTGAATATCAGTGCAATGTACCAGTGTGATCGTGACTGATAGTGTGAGCGTGACTGACTTTGTGATCGTGATGTCTCTAATTGTGATCGAAGTAATGTTGAGTGTGAGGCAGTGATAATGTGAAAGGGAATGTGAGGCTCACCTGACTACTAACTGAGCACGTGTGAACGTGACTTGGTCAGCTTGAAAATCCTCTATGGACGCATAGGTTTATGTAATGATTATCCAGTGACGTTTGACGTGTGTCCGTGTGGATGTGTTTTCTCACAAGCGAACACGTGACTTGTTACTGTGTACTTGAACGTTTCACAGTGGACGTGTGAAAGATATTATCAATAGAAAGCGCACAGTGTGAGCGCGACTGACTGTGTGATCGTGATATCTCTGACTGTGATTGAACGTGTGAGTGTGATGTTGAGGCAGTGAGAATTGACACGTGTTAAAGTGAATATGTGACTCACCTGAGTACTGTAACCGAAAGCTGAATCAGTTGTCCTCAAAAGTGCTTTCCTTCCATCGAAAACCACAAATCCATCTGGTTGGCAACTGTGATCATGAATTGACAACCTAAACATACTGTCACGTTGATACAAAGCTGACCTACCCCAAATAGACCGCCTCTCCGAGCACATCTGAAGTACCTCCGTTGTCATCGACTATTGCGAACGAGTTGATCTTTACCTTAAAAAATAAGTCTTTTTAGAGAAATAAGGGGATAAATTTACTTTTCCATAAATCCGGATGAGTTCTTCTTCTGTTGGTGCAAGATCACTCATGAAAGTTTGGACAGCGGAGGCAAGTTCTTTGACTTCGATTGAGCGGACTGGGTCAGTTGTGATGTTTTCGTAGTCTAGAAAAGAGGAGTTTAAAGAGAGAGAGAGAGAGAGAGAGAGAGAGAGAGTGAGAGAGAGAGAGAGACAGAGAGACAGAAGAGAGAGAGAGAGAGAGAGAGAGAGAGAGAAAGGGAAACTTACGATCCATCAGGTCTTCCCATTTCCTTTCATTGAAAGCTACAGTTGGCTTGTCAGAAGCCAACTTTAGGACAATTCGGCAGATAAGTCTCCCAAGGTGGCCTAACACGGCAGGGCGAGTCTTTCGAAGGAAGCGGCACTCCTTCTGAAGAATGAACGTGAGAGAGTGAGCCAGAGAGTGAGTGAGTGAGTGAGTGAGTGAGTGAGTGAGAGTAACTTTGATCACCCGTATGAACGTGTAACCGTGACCTACCTTATGTATAGTCCAATCTTCGTCTTGACAATCAACTCCACAGTAATGGACCACATTGCACCTTCCACATCGCTGAAGCTCCACCTTAAAACTATAACTTTTAAGTTTTTATTATATAAAACCTGAGAATTGAAGCAATTTGAGCATACTAGATGGAGTTTATCATCGGCTACAGCGGCAGCAAAGGGAAGTTCTTGGGCTAAGGTGGTCATTAGCTGAAAATGGCGATTTTAACTAACTTAAAAACTTAAGATGAAAGTAAGAGTGAAAAACAAAGTAATAAATTTTTTTTTAAAAACAGTTTTGGAAAGGATATTAATGAGGTCAGGTCATATAACTGTTTTTTGCGGGGTCACGGGGTCACAAGGACGCAGAAGCCAGAAAAGCAGATGCAGAAAAAAAGCCGAATCATTTGATATTGGAGAGAGAGAGAGGGACAGAGACGGATAGAGAACGGGAGAGAACGATAGAGATAGAGAGATTTGACTTGTTTAATGGATAGCCCATGCGATTCTAAGAATCTTTTCCTTATTGTCATTTTTCACCAAAATCAAGCGGAAGAGTTATCATAGGGTTTGTGATGCGGGCTCAGACACGGGGTTTCGAGGATAGATGAGCGAAAATCGAGAAAGATTACTTATGGAACTGAAAATGTTAACAATTCAACTAAATTTCAGCAAGGGCGAAATAATTTCGCGTGATATTGCAAGTGAACCAGAGGATGCACGGCGTGGGAGGTCATTCAGACGAGAGTCCGATGCGATACGGGTGCGAGTTTCGCCGTCTGTGACCCTTTTCCCTAGTTTAACCTAATTACCCCTAATTAGCGGCTACTCAAATGAGTACCCTGTTGACCAGCGCCCCAAAGTGTCTGCGCCCTCTATGCGAGAGAGTATGCGGTGGGAACCCGTAAGCGATCGGCAACGCCGCAGGGTGGGGTTATATAAGAGATCTCAAAACAGCACTCTGCGTGAAAATCGTTGTGACGGGCTAGTTTCCCAACCAAGTTAAGTAAAATTTGGGGTGAGGTCAGAAATGGTCTCCTGAGGGTTCCCCGGCTACCCATAAGGTGACGTCCCCTTTTGTAAATTTTTGAATTCTTCTAATTTTTTATGGTCTGAGGCCTTCAGAATAGTGGTCTTGGTCATTTTTCTGATGAAATGGGTCCATTTCTCCCCCTGAAATTAACATTTGACCCAGGTGGCCGAAATTATCGTTTTTTCTGAAAAGGTAATTTTGTGTAGAGTAAATAAGGCAATTTTCCGTCAAACGTCAAATTCCGATTGCTAGACCACGCTAGACTCCACTACGTGACCCTCCCCTCCCTTTCTCCTCATTTCTATTACTCCTCTCCTCCCCAGCGGTCATGGCCTCCTCCTCCCCCTCCTCCCTCCCTTCTACTGACTCCTCCAAGGCCTCCCCAAAGGGCCCTTCTTCTGGCCGCCCAGTTGTCCCCTACGGCTCTCCGATGTACTTCTTGGCCTGCAGTGCAGGAGGAGTGGTGGCCGCCGGAGGAACCCACTTGGTCGTGACTCCATTGGATGTGATTAAGTGCCGCATGCAGACGAATGCTGGGAAGTACCCTTCGGTCACGGAGACGGCCAGGATTACGGTAGCTGAGGTGGGCCTCTCTCTCTCTCTCTCTCTCTCTCTCTCTCTCTCTCTCTCTCTCTCTCTACCCTCCCTTCTCAGGATGGAATCCGAGTTCTCGCCCGTGGCTGGGCCCCCACCCTCGTCGGCTACTGTCTCCAAGGATTCGCCAAGTTTGGTCTCTACGAGGTAGCCCATCTGAAGCTTCTGAAACCTCTCTTCTAGGTCTTCAAAATGAAGTACTCCCAGTTCCTCGGCGACGAGGCTGCCCACAAGTACCGCTCCTTGATCTACCTGGCTGCCGCCTCTTCCGCCGAAGTAATCGGCGATGTGGTCCTGGCCCCCTTCGAAGCTGCCAAGGTACTGTAACTACCGTAATCCCTTAATGACCTACCGTAACCTTGACCCACCGTAACCTAACGTAATCTAGGTGAGAACCCAGACGGACCCCAAGGCTCCTCGTCAAATGATGCGCTGCTTCCCTTTGATCTACCGAGAGACCGGGATGAATGGCCTTTACCGTGGCCTCCCTCCCCTTGCCATGAGGCAGGTACCGTATACCTGTGCTCAGTTCATCACTTTCGAATTCGCCATAGAGGTACCGTAATCTTCGGGAGGCTAAGAATACCGTAACCCGTAGGCTCTCTACAAGTACTGTGTGCCGAAGCCTCGTTCCCAGTGTACCAAGAAGGAGCAGATGAGTGTCTCTCTTGTGGGGGCCTGTATTGCTGGTTAGACCTTTAGATTGGCGGATTACGGTAGTTTTCTAGGAGTCATGGCTACCGTATGCTCCCATCAGCCGGATATCTTGGTCTCCATTCTGAACAAGAACCCGGATCTGAGCTACAAGGAGGCTATTGGGTGAGGGAAAGAGAGAGAGAGGGAGAGAGATAGAGAGAGGGAGAGAGAGAGAGAGATAGAGAGAGGAAGAGAGAGGTAGTGAGAGAGAGAAAGGACCGAGTAAACAAAAAGTTTAGGGTCCTGGCCAAAAACGGAATCTGGAAGGGACTCCAGGCCCGGCTGATGATGATCGCCAGCGCCGCCGCCATGCAGCTCTTCATTGTGGACGCCACGAAGGTCATCTTCAATTTGGAGATCCCGAAGCAGAAATAAAGAGTCAAAGAAACTAGGAATTTGCAAGGAAACCCGAAGGAGGGGCACTGTTTCTACGCGTCGCGGCGCGCGGCGTTTATTTTCAACAGAACAATGTGTTATTGATTGATTGCATGTTATTATTGATGATTTTGATTGATTATTGATTGAAAAAGGCTTGGTAGGAAAGTGATCAAAGTACAAATCGATCCTACCCGACTAGGCGCGCCGCGACGCGCTTTCTCTCTCTCTCTCTCTCTCTCTCTCTCTCTCTCTCATTCCTTGATTCCATTATAACACGCGAATTCAAGTGCCTTAGCATAGAAAAAGTGATCAGATAGACGGGCAGCGACTTGTTGATAACGGGTTTCTCTGGCAAAAAAAGAAGCCGTCGCTCAAGCAACGTTGGACACAGCGTGTGGTCAAATTTCAAACAGTAGGTCAACAGAGGTAGAGAGAGAGAGAGAGAGAGAGAGAGAGAGAGAAGGTACATTAAGATAGTTAGAGACACAGAGACAAGGCGATTGTTCGAGACGCAGAGGCAGGGGATAGAGAGAGAGAGAGAGAGAGAGAGAGAGAGAGAGAAAGAGAGAGAGAGAAAACGAGGCAGATAGATAGAGAGAAGGAGAGAGGTAGTTATGTCTATAGAATAAAAAGCGGTGTCCAGCCGAAAGCGATTAGAATCCGAAAAAAGCGGAAACCCTCACTTAGAATATCTAATCCACTCGCTTTCCCCCAGCCATCCTTCCCCTCATTTCTACTACTCACCCACCTCCAGGCAGTCATGTCCGGCCAGGACTCCCTCCTCCAGTTCTGCGATTGCCGTCTGGACAAGAAGAAGCCCCGCCGTCCGATTCCCTACGGCTCTCCGATGTACTTCATGGCCTGTGCTGCGAGTGGCGTCGTGGCCACGGGAGGGACCCTCACGGCCGTCACTCCGCTGGATGTGATCAAGAATAGGATGCAGACAAATCATCAGAAGTACTTTTCGGTCAAGGAGACTGTGAGGGTCACTCTCGCTGAGGTATGTCTCTGCGTCTCTAACCATCTTCCTGTCTCTGCGTCTCTAACCATCTCCCTGCCTCTCTCTCTCTCTCTCTCTCTCTCTCTCTCTCTCTCTCTACCCTCTCTTCTCAGGATGGAATCCGAAGTCTCGCCCGTGGCTGGGCCCCACCCTCGTCGGCTACTGTTTCCTCGGCTCCTCCCGCTTCGGTCTCTACGAGGTGGCTTCTGAAGTCATCTGAAACCCCCTTCTCCAGGTCTTCAAAATGAAGTACTTCCAGTTCCTCGGCGACGAAACCGCCTACAAGTACCGCTCCCTCGTCTACCTGGGTGCCTCCTGCTCCGCCGAAATCATCGGCGATATGGTCCTGGCCCCTTTCGAGGCTGCCAAGGTACTGCAGCTACCGTAATCCTTTAGAAATTACAGTAACCCCTTAAAAGTTACAGTAATACCTAGACTACGGTATCCAAAATGTTACCGTAATCCCAATCTCTTAAAATCTACCGTAACCTAGGTGAGGACCCAGACGGACCCCAACGCCCCTCGTCAAATGACGCGTTGCTTCCCTTTGATCTACCAGGAGAAGGGCATCCGAGGTCTTTATAAAGGACTGCCTCCGCTCATGATGCGCCAGGTGCCCTACAACGCCACCCAATTCGTCACCTTCGAATTCGCCATCGAGGTACTGTACTCCTAGTCAGAAGTACAGTAATCCCTTAGGCTCTGTACAAGTTCGTCGTCCCGAAGCCTCGTTCCCAGTGCACCAAGAAGGAGCAGATGTGCGTGTCCTTCATGGGCGCTTGTGTGGCAGGCTTTATGGCCACCATGTGCTCCCACCAGCCGGACATCCTCGTCTCCATCCTCAACAAGAACCCGAAGATGAGCTACAGGGAGGCAATCAGGTTAGAGGGGGAGAATTAGAGAAGAGAGAACTTGCAGGTTGATGGTCAAGAACGGAATCTGGAAGGGACTCCAGGCCAGGCTGATGATGGTCGCCACTGCGGCTGCTACCCAGCTCTTCGTCGTGGATGCCACCAAGGTGCTCTTCAATCTGGAGATGCCGAAGCGAAAATAAAGTGTGCTTATCTCATTTTGTTTTGGGACGTTTTTAGAACACGTTTTAAAAGAAAGTTGGTTGAAAAATCACCGATTTATGATATGACCAGCAATCGTCAAAACAACGGGTGCATATTAAACTTTTAACGAGAAGGTAACCGATCATAACAGCTAGGCGAAGGCAGTCGTGGGTCCCAGTTTAGATTTTGTTGAAGGCGACAATGTCGACGGATTGGACCTGGAAAGCAACGATAGGTAAATAGATAATGAAGAAAGGAAGAGAAATATTGTAAAATAAAAAAAAATCTCACGTGGTCCTCGAAGTCTCCGGTGATCTTCTCGATCAGGTCATCGACGGAGACCTTCAGATCCTCGATGACGGTGATGATCTGCAGCTTCTTGATTCCTAAAAATTAAGGGTTACAATGATATGGAACAGGGGCATTACCGTATCCGATGGCGATGAGCTTGCCACCTCCCCAGACGAGTCCGTCCATCTCGATTCCGCGGACGAGCTTCTCCATCTCGGCGAGGTCGGTCTCATCATCCCAGGGCTTGATGTCCAGGATGACGGAGGACTTGGCGATGGGTCCAGCCTGAAATATTGAATTAGTGGATGCACAATTAGAATGTAAACCTTGGCAGCCTTCTTGTCGGCGTAGGCCTTCAGGCGCTCCTCGACGATCTTCTTCTTCTCATCGTCCTCCTCCTCGTCTTCGGATCCGAAGAGGTCGAAGTCGTCGTCCTTGGCGGCCTCAGCAGCGGGCTCCTCCTTGGCGGGGGCAGCGGCCTTGGGAGCCTAAACACACAAAGTTATAATTAAATAAACTGAAGCTAAATAAAGCTGGAGCTCCAAATTTTCAAGAAAACCAAGACTCAACATTAATTTATGACTAGGTGAGAATCAGTGGCAGGTTATCGGCAGAGATGACTTTCAAAATCCTCGTCCGCAGCTCCTCATCCAGTCGATTGCACAGATCCCTCGTCAGGGGAACCTCGAGAGTCTGCCAGTGGATTCGGTAGATCCTATTGGGGAGCAACGGGTTCGGGCAAATCGAACGGAGCTCCTCAACCTCCCGAATAGACGCAACACTGCTTCCGGCTATTCTGCGCAACAAACGAAGGAGAAGCCGCTCCTGATCCGGGATTTTCTTCTCATCGCAGGAGTAGAGGAAGGAGATATCCCTCACAAAGAAAGGGCGGAGGAGGTAGAAACGACCGTCTTCTCGAGGTGCCTTCCCCAGCGCATCGAAAGAATCGTCCTGTTCCGATTTGGCGAACACCAGCCGGACGGCCTCCTTCCAGTTGTTGAATCCCTTGGTCGTAGTCTTGTAGCCAGAGGAACGGTAGCCGGGGAATACGGCTGGGAACATCGGGAAGGTCTCCTTCAGATACATCGCTTCTTCGGCAGCGATGTTCAGAATCTGCCAACTGTCGGGGTACTGGGTGGGAGGCTGATCGCTCCAGTGCCCATCGAGCGCATCAAATCCCGGCTGTCCGTAGGCCAGAGAGAGGTGGAAAGTGTCGGAGGCGGAGAGGATCGCCCGCACACTGCGAAGGACGTGTCGGGCGAGGAGGCGACTCCTCTTCAGATTCGTCTTCCCTCCGGGGTGCGGGAAGTTCATGATGATCGTGTCGTACTTGCCGTGCCACGAGATCGGCAGAGCGGTGGCGTCGACGGCGAAGAGGAGCTCGACGTTCGCAAGGGCCCTGAGAGAGGCGATGTTGTCTGAACCGCCGTGGTAGCGAGAGACGAAGACGTCCTCAGCCTCGAGGACTGTGGCGGTGACTCGTTTGTTGGGCCACATGGATGCAAAGGCTCGTGAAAACGAGAGATTCCCATCTCCGAGGATCAGAACCGATCTGCTGCTTCCAAAACAAAGCTCCTGGAAAGGGAACCTACTCCTACTAGTTTTATGAAAAGTTTTGCGTATGACAACAACAAACCTCGGAGCACTTGGTGGTGAGGGACTGGAGGAGTTTGCGGAGCTCGGCGACCTCGTTTTTGATCTCCTGGTTCTCCTTCTTCAGGGCGGCGATCTCGACGAAGACCTTGTCTGAAAATAGAAAACTTAGGAAATATTAAGCAATGATAGCGATAGGGAAATTTCATGCCAGCACGACCACCACACACACGACCGGAAAGCTGTTAGCGAGCACAAAAGACTATTAACCATTGGATCCAGCAGGGACGGACTTGCCCTGGAGGGCGTCAGCCACAATCTTTTTGGCACCACTAATGGCATCCATAAGTTCATCCTTCTTCTTGTTGCCTCCTTCTGAATGGACTGGTTAGCCCCTGGGGAGTGGGAGGGAACGTACCGCTGCAGGCCTTTCCGCCCTGGGAGGTGGAGGCGGCGGACACGTTGGTGTAGACCTGCTTGTCTCCGAAGAAGGCCTGGTCGCCGGCCTTGATGGCCAGACGGGAGCCAAGGATGGCGGTAACCTCGGACAGAAGACCTTCGACGGACATTATTACCTGGAAAGAACAGAATTAGGAATGGAATAAAGCGTGAAAAGAAGCGATATAATAAGAGTATGCATAATTTTTTTTAAAAAAAGTTTCTTGGCAGCAAAATCAGCTTACAATCATCTGATAAAATGAATAAAAGCATAAATCTACAAGGTAGCAGAAGAAATAAGCGTTGACTTTTGCCGTCAACATTTAAATTAAAATAACATGTAATTAGCGGCGTTTTGCTCCCAAAAACGAGGTCCGTGACGCAATGCAAGTGAGAACACACAGATCTCACCAAAATACACACATTACATATCAAACAACTCAAAAATCGATTATAAACCACTAGAAACTTGTTAGAAGACCTCATACAATCATTTTTACGGTTTCTAGCGATTTTTACATCAAAAATGGTCCAAAAACAGCGAAAATAACCCCAAACCCTTTATTTTCACATTTTTCGCGGATTTCTTAATTTTTCCAGCATGATTCACAGCGAAAAAATGATTAAAAATGAAACAAAAACATTAAAAGAAAATTCCAGAGAGAAAGCAAATTTGGACGTTGGAATCCAGCTACCGTACCTTTAAAGTGCTGCCCGCGTCGGGACCCATTGGCTTAGCCCTTCAAATATTTAAATTTTTAAGCTCCGCTGAAAACAACAATTTGCTCCGATTGGACCTTTTCGTAGTTAAATTTCCGATTTTTTGGAGTTTTTGGACTGGATTATTGATTTTATTGGCTTTTAAAAGCGGTGGACTATCGATTGGCATAAGGAAATATTGATTTTAACCTAGAAAAAGCGTGTTTTGATGTTGTAGTTTGGATATAAGGTGAATTTGTAGTTTGGGTGCCAAATTTCCCGGTTATTGTGGATTTTCGAGCCTTCTTTTCCCGCATATATCGAATTTCACTTGTCCTCTCTCGCGCTGTCGCCTTTGATTGCCTCGGAGATGCTCGCTGACGTCGGGGAATACTTGTTTTCCCTCTCGACCGGTCTCCAGAATCAGGGATCTCTTCCATTCCGGGTGCATTTATGTGCTCGACATATCGTCTGGAACAGCTGTGCTCCGCTCTGCGTCTCTCGCCCCGATATCCACTCTGAGCGTGCCCGGAGAGACCTTTCTTCATTAGTCGCGTCTGTCGAGTTGAAGCCCGAGATTGCCCCTGCGGTTGCCATTTTCACAGGAGAGAAAGTTGTTTTTCGACTTGAAATGGCTAAAAATACCATTAACGTCATTTTGTGGACATCAGAAACCGCATTTTCATCGCAGTTTAGCCCAAATTGCCCGTTTAAAGCCATCTGGCCAGGCTTTTGTTGCTTTTTTGTTTCGATTTCTATCTGCCTTCTGTAAAATTTCATTGTATTTAAGTTTTCAAGCATTTCAAAGGATTTTCCTTGAAAAGCCTTTCCTTGAAACTGCCTCACAGATTCAAATTTCCATTGTTTGTTCAAGTGTTTGTTTTCATTTGTTCAACTGCTTTGTTCTTGTAAAAAGTTCACAAAATGTATATTTTTTATATAATATGTAATTTAAATTCTATTTGTGTGATAGGAAACTCGGTTTTCTGTTTAAAAATTGTTTTCTTTGTTTTTTTTTTAAATAGCTTGTTTGCTGTTAAAATAAAGGTAAATTGGTATTTTGGTGTCATATATAGCTGGCTCCACCACCTTTCTAAGAAAATTTTAATTTTAAAGCCGTTAAATTGGATTGTTTTTTTTTTGTTGGTTTGTCTATTTTTCTTCCTGTTTCAACCGTTTGTTTACGTAAAAAGTGTGGTTTTTGAACTTTTAAT
>JAJQXH010000030.1:3100000-3120000 GCA_022343465.1 Oscheius sp. G VE-2021 | reverse complement strand
AATGTGATGCTTCCGGCCTCAAAGATCAGATTGCAGTCATTTCACGTTGTTTCACACTGTTAAAAGCGCCTGAGGCTTCCAGAATCCGTCAGAAGCGGCCTAAGGTTGCCAGGAATGGCTACTCCCCCCAAAGGGTTAACTGCCTTCACGTGAACTTCACGCGACCTCTCTTGCTTAACGATCTCTCGCTCTTTCTTCGGACAAAGTACGCATTTTGTGCGCAAACATGTCTCCCGACACATTTCCTTCCTTTCCACGCCGTTGCTTTTTTAGACCGATCTGTTGATATCTAAATTCACGTCATCTGTCTAAGATTCTAAATCCTCTTGTCTTATCAGCTCTTTTTTGGTTGTCTATGGCGGGAATTACCATCCTTATGGCGTTGTTTTTCCTGGAGGGCCATATTTGTCAGAGGAAATGTGCCAAGACGGTTTCAGCACGTCACAATAGAGGAATTCTTGGTGAAAAGAAGGAGGAAATGGAAAACGGATGATTCGATTTAGTGATTCTTTACGCACAATTTCTGTGCGGGACACAAAAGTGGACCAGGAAGCCGCCTGAGGTCATCGAAATCAAATAAAAGCGTGTTGAGGTCTACAAAATCCATTAAAAGCAGCCTGATGTTACGAAACTCATTCAAAGCGGCCTGAATCCATTAAACGTGGTCTTAGGTCGTCAAAATCCATCAAAAGCGGCCTGAGGCCACCAGAGTACACTAAAAGCGGCCTGAAATTGCAAGAATCCATACAAGCGGCCTGACGTCATCGCAATCCATTAAAAGCTGCCTAAGGTCACCAAAATGGATTGAGAGCGGCCTGAGGTTGCCATAATAAATTGAAGTAGCCTGAGGTCACCAGAATTGCTTAAAAACGACCTGAGGTCACCAGAATTCATTAAAAGCGGCCTGAGGTCACCAGAATCCATTTAAAGCGGCCGGAGGCTGCCAAAATTCATTAAAAGCGGCCTTGGGTTACTGAAATCCATTAAAAGCGGCCCGAGGTCTCCAGAATGCACCAAAAGCGGCCTGAGGTCACAAAAATAGTTAAAAGCGGCCTGAGATAACCAGCATTCATTAAAAGCGGCCCGAGGCCACCCGAATCAATTAAAAGCGGCCTGAGGTTGCCAGAATCCAGTTAAAGCGGCCTGAGGTCACCGAAATCTACTAAAAGCGGTTTTCGATCGCCAGAAACCATGAAAGGCTGTGTGAGATTGTCAAAGTTCATGGAAAGCGGTGTTTGCTCACCAAAATCCATTAAAAGCGGCCTGAAGTTGCCATAACCCATCGGAAACCCTGAGGTTAGGCCAACTTTGTTGCGTCATCTCGGCAAACAGCTGTCATCTGGTCGCGCCATCCCAGATTGCCGCACACACTTTGCTGTCTTATCGCTTCTGCTCCACTACGAGTGCACCCGGCGCGAATAAGTTTTTGCGCCTGCCGACTACACAATCTCCCCTGGAACTTTAGTCTCTGCTCCGTTGGCAATCCTGTCTCGTGGCAGAAAAAAGCGGCCTGTCTCGCTTTTTCATCCTTCTTCACTTCAAGTGATAACCCCGTCGAATTTGGTAATAAATGACGGCTCTTCCGGTCATTTCTCATGGGCGTGGACGCGTTTTTTCACGTATTTTGACCATCTCTCTCCACAGAAAGAAGGCTATTGTTTGCGGCGATCGGCCGGTAAACTGATTATCAGGCGACAAACAGTCGCTTCTTTGTTCATCCGCCGTTTACAAGGCCTAGTTTTCTTCATTTTTCTCAACTAAATTCCCTAATAAAATTCAAAATTATTGAAAAAAAAAACAATTTAATGTTTTCGACCGGGATCGAACCTTGGTCGTGCGGGTATCGCTTTCCGGCCAATTGGGCAATTAAAGCCACTTTTTGGCAACCATATGCCGTCTTACCTGCTTTTTCTGCAATTAAAAGCCGCTTCTTGGCAGCCATAGGCCGCTTGACCTGCTTTTGACATTTAAAAGCCGCTTTTTGGCAATCATATGGACGGACACGGACCGATCAAAATTTCCCAGTCGGGCCCGTGAGAACCCTGATTTTGTAAAAACAAAAAAAAAGAATCACACTTCTTGCCCAGAAAAAAATACGAAAAGCACCACTAAGCTACACACAAACCACTTATCCACAGTCGTTGAATGCGTTATCGGCGGTTGCCTCGTTTTACAACAACCAGAGTGGAGGACATCCTGCTTTTCTAACCCCTGCCGTTCCGTCGGTAATACTAAAATCATTAAAATTATAATAATTTATAAAAACGATTCCCGCTTCTAAAAATAACTGGAGACAGGGAAAATGGTTCATTGTCGCATTGTCACGGTTTATTGAAACATGCACTTTTTATGGCGTTTTCCGCTTTTTATCTCTTTTGTTTCGGCCCCTATTTTATTGTTGAGGAAAGATTTTAAAGCCACCATTTCAATGAATCCTGGGAACGCTTTTGAAATCATAAAAAATTCATATTTTATGCACTGAGTCGCAAATTTTCCGAATAATACGACTGTACTTTGAGCTTCGGATTCTAGATTTACCTTTCGTCTCTAAAAGTCGTTTAATTTAATTCCTGATTATTTGTGTTGAAATGAATGTGCAAGTTAATTACAAAAACAAAAAAAATAAAGATAATAAAAAAAAAATAAAGTAGGATAAACTGGTTCGAAAATTTCGTCCTCCCTTTAAAAATTTGTTTTGTGGGACAACAATGCTCATTTTGTAGTGATTAGAAACCAACAGTTGCAATTTTCTAGTCTTTCTTCAACAAAAATGCACTTTTTAAAAAAAAATTCTTTATCGCAACCAACATTTCCTCCTATTTTGTGGCACCTGGCTGCCTTAGTGCACAAAAACAAGGTGACTCTGGTTTCAAATGATGACAAGATGATTGTTCTCCTGAACCACATGGATAAAAACAGTTTAAACAATCACCTAGCCCGTTTGAACTACGTTTTTATGGCCTGTTTGAACTACCCACCATTCCCCCTTACTTTCACCGAATCACAAAACCCTATCTCCAAGAGTCACTACAGCATTAATGAGCTTTCTTCAGCCCAAATGTGAGCCATTCCCTTATCCTACAAACATCACGTGGCCTCCCCTCTTCTTCTTTGACCGCCTGCCTCCAAACGCCTTGTTTTCCACGTGAAATAACAACAACACTTGTTTTTGCAGGCGGCGATCACGCCACTCTGCTTTTTGTCCTCTTCCGCAAACGGGTTCGCACTTCGAACGCTTTCAACCGCAACATTCGGATTCCGCTTTTTCGGCAGAAAATCCTGCGATTTCCATTGAAAACTCGATTTTTTTAGAGAGAAAAATCGTTTTTCGCGGCATTCAGCTGAAAATATTTGTGTAACCAGAAATAGATTCTGACTGTTTTCGAGGGATTTATTGTCGTCTTTCCATCCACCTGTCTGATAAGGGAGGGTATTTGGAGCTAGGTGATCCCTACACTGTATTCTAATGTGTTCACTGACAAAACTTCCAAAAGGCGGCCTGAGGTTGCCAGAATCCATTAAAAATGGCCTGAGGTCACCAGAATTCATTTAAGGCGGCCTGAGGTCACCAGAATCACCAGAATAAATTAAAAGCGGCCTTAGATCATCTTAATCTATTAAAAGCGGCCTGTGGTTGACAAAATCCATTTGATGCGGCCTGAGGTTACCAAAAATCTATTAAAAGCGGCCGGATGTCACCAGAATCCATTCAAAACTTGGCCACAAATGTGAAAATACCTGTTTTCCCTACCAATTTTCTTCGTTTCCTTCTTTTAACTCTCATTGTAACTCGTTTTCCCCGTTATTTCCCTCACAAAATGAGCAGTTTTTCAGATGTTGGGTAATGGACTGCGCAGCGAGGTGGCTGCGGCGACGAAGCTCAGCGGAAACGCCGAGGAGCAGCACTCGACCGACATCCGCAAGATGATCTCTTTCGTAGGTTGGTGTGAAATAGTGAATTTCAGGTTTTTTTTTTAAATTGCGAACATACACTAAATTGGGGGGTCCGGGTGGGGTCTACGGACCCCCCACAACCCCGAAAATTTTCCGCTGACCCTCCCCAAAATGGAAGTTTTTGTCCAAAACCTTTGCGGACCCTCCCAAAATCCATACCTACCTTACCCCCAAAAATTTCGGCCCTGCGGGGCCCCCCGCCAGGTGGAGGCCAATTTATTGTATGATTGCGAAAGGGCTAGCGTGCAAAATTAGGAAAATGGGTAATTAAAAAATTGTCAGCCGCTTGGATTTTAAAGACGCCCGTGGCCTAGTCCAAAAAGTGAGGTAGCCTCCCGTCGCCTGTCCTAGATTTTTACGAAGCCTCCCGTAACCTACAGTGCCTGCCATAAGTATACGGCCACCTTTCTTTTGAGATTTTCAGTAAATTTGAAATTTTCTTTAAAGGGTGATATGACTTATTGAATTCAGCATGTATTTATGAACAGATTATGTTTTTAAGATCGAATTTTCATTGGCTTACGACTCTGTTACATGCATTCCCGTGAG
The DNA here is from genome assembly GCA_022343465.1 of Oscheius sp. G VE-2021. NCBI lineage: Eukaryota > Metazoa > Nematoda > Chromadorea > Rhabditida > Rhabditidae > Oscheius > Oscheius sp. G VE-2021. Next base: position 3,115,497 of record JAJQXH010000030.1, on the reverse strand, counting down.
GGTCCTTGAATCAGGACCTGATGCGGAATTTTTCTTGGTGCCACAACAGACGCCATTCGATAGAGCGTAAAAAGTTATCACAAAATGTGTGCTTGCTCGATTTTAGAAAAATTTCCCTCGTGAACAGAGCGGTTTGAAAACAAAATTTAATTATAAAACAATGGATATTCAAATGCAGAATAATGAAAATTCACTTTTGGTTGCCGAAATTTGCGCTTTTAAAAAAAATCACGCTTTAAAAAAATTCAAATTTACTGAAAATCTTAAAAGAAAGGTGGCCGTATACTTATGGCAGGCGCTCTAACTTTTGTTTGACCTGGTCTCCCGTGGTCTCGCTCTTGTTTTCACGTAGTCTCCCATGACCTAGCTAGGATTGTTAGGAAGCCGGCTGGTACGTAGCCACCCTTATTCAAAATGTTACAAATATATAACTGGTTACAGTGTAGTCTTCGCCAATTGGCGACGGCTATTCCAAAATTCTCGAATGTTCTTTTCTACTTCCGTATAGTTTTCCGTCCAGGTGCCACTTACTTCCTCTTCATGACGTCGATCATCGTCCCGGTGGCCTGCGTCTCGACGGTCGTCCTCTTCTTCCCGATCATGTGGTTCAGGTACCTCACTCTTCTCTTTCTCTCTCTCTGTCTCTCTGCCTCTCCCCCCTCTCTCTCTCTCTCTTTCTCTCTCTCTCTCTCAAAACAATCATTTTTTATTCCAGAAGAGTTTGAAGCCTTAAATCCTAATTTTCAGTATGCCGCTGTTCAGCAAAGTGGAGAACAAGCTGTGTCGCTTCGTGAACGACCACTGGGTCGCTGCCTCCGTCTATTCCGGCATGAATGGTTGGTTTTTTTCCGAGAAATTGGTTAATTTTTGAAGCTTTTCAGTGAAAGAGTATGGAGCCGACCTGTCCCCGTACACGGAGAAGCGAGTGCTCTTCATGCCCAACCACCTGGGGCTTCTGGATCATTTCGTGGTGATGCAGGGACTCCACGACAAGGGATCCGTTCCCGGAAAGGTAAAACCACTTTACAAGCGGCCTAGTGTTGCCATAACGCGGTCCAAGCGGTTATTTAAAGCTTTAAAATTCACGTTTAGACCTTTAAAATTCACTTTTAGACCTTTAAAATCCATCTTCAGACCTTTAAACTAATCTTTTAGATCTTTTAAATCCATTTATAGGCCTTTAAAATCCACAATTATCTGTCAATGCGGTATTTTGTCGCAAAAATGTGGTACAGGCGGCCTTTAATTGTCAAAAAAAGATGTGAAAGCGGTCTCAATAGCTCCCGACGTGTTGTAGTTGATTGCCGCTTCTGACAACCGTAGGCCGCTCCTGGGCTGCTTATTTGCTATCACAAGTCTACATCCGATGAAAGTACATAACAAGCAACGAAAACACACGATTTGCTTCAAAATGCTGATTGCATTGCCCCCATTTAGAACTCTTCTAACCCTACTTTCGGCGGCTGTCAGCCATGTTATCCAAGTGAAAATACAAAAATTAGACCATAAAATGGGTCTGAGCCACCCCCGATACGTAAGTCTTCATTTATGATGTATCACTGGGCCGTGAGGGGAATGGGGAGCTGTCCGGTGGGTTTGACGGCGGCGAAGGCGACGGCCGCGTCGCCGACTCCGGGAGGCGCGGGGGCGAAGTGGACGTTCATCTTGTCGACCTTGGCCGCTCCCGGCTTCCTCGTGATCTGCACCTGCATGGCCATCTGCGGATCCACGAAGCCCACCACCGGCATGATGCGGTACAGGGCGTTGTCCGAACACTTCACCTGAAGAAGTATGGTTAGATGAAACCAGAAAACGGCAGATAAGAGAGAGAGAGAGAGGATACCTTGAAGACGATGCGTTCGGCGGTGGGGTTGGCCAGCATGTGGTTGCTGACTCCGCCGGCGGCAGGCAGGGTGGCGGCGGGAGGGTCGGCAAAGAAGGTGGTCGGAGGAGCGGCCATCTTTCCTTAGGAGAAGAGGGGAAATGAGCCAGGGAGGGGCTTATATTGGCAAAACGTGGCGTCGCGTGGACTTCACGTAATTATAATATCGTTCACGTAATTCTAATATCCCCTCCTTGGTCCCGGAAGACCTTCTGAAGATCTCAAGGCTGTTTCTAAGAACATCAGTCTCTCACAGCCGCTTTTTCTTAGGACACGCAGATGCACATGGTTGGAGAGACAGACGCTTCTGCTTTTTTATATGAAAACTGCTTTTCGCATTTTTCAGACGCTTTCCCAGAAAAGCAGCTTTTTAGCAAGTTTTTAGCAAGCTCTAGAAAAAAGCAGAAGGCTCCTTTCGCTTTCATATCTACAGCTTAGTCAGGGGTGGCAAAAATCCAGGGCCGGCCCCGCTCGGCCCGGGGCCCAATCGCCCAGGGCCCGGGACGACTTGGCGGGAAATTAAATAATTTGAAAATATTTGTTTTAAAATACATTATATAGCATTTTTGTTTATTTCATTTCACTTTTTAGTGAGGATTTCAAGCAACGGCGGTGTCTAGCCATACGTGTTTGGTTATGTGTTGGCAAATGGCCCAAATGTGGACCTCCCTGTCTCCTGAACTATCGGAACTCTGATGCGCGTGGGAGGACACGTGTAGCCACTAGGTTTTTGACTTGTCAGCTGTTGTCGCTTATCTCAATCTGCAGAGCCACGAGGGGCGCTTTGTGCAGAGTGGAGTAACTGGTAAAAGGGGCGATAAACCAATGAAAACGGATATTTTATTGAATAAAAACTTTCCAATAGGCTACCGTAACCAACAATTGACACGTTCAATTGGCTAAAATTACTTGTTGGGGTGCTCTATGCAAATATGGGGTGCTAAATTCAAATGAGACCGGATCATGTCAGCCAGTGGCCATAACACATTTCAACTATTTAAAAGTTGAAACTTTCCGATTTTCTTTACAAAAAATCAATTTTCTGTTATTAAAAAAAATTAATTCAATTTTCAGTGGCTGTGGGTGATCTACAACATCTGGAAGTACACCCCCCTGGGTCTCATGTGGACGGCCCACGGCAACTTCTTCGTGAACGGAGGCGCCGCCAAGAGAGACGCCCTCCTTCAGACGTTCAAGGAGCATCTGCGCAAGTACTTCATGAAGTACAACTACGGATGGGTCGTCATGTACCCCGAAGGTACCTTTTTATTCAGTTTTTCAAAGAAACTGTAAAAAAAATTAAATTTATTAAATAAAATTCCTTTTTCAGGATCGAGGTTGTTTTTGATCCAGAAGAGCAACACCCGCTTCGCCCAGAAACTGGGGCTGGCGCCCCTGCAGCACTGCGCCCATCCGAGGGTCGGAGCGGCACACGCCGTGCTGGAAGTCATGGCCCCTCGCGAAGGTTTGTAATCGATTTTTGGAAATTAAAAGCCGCTTTTTGACAACAAAAGGCCGCTTGACCGGTTTTAAAAAAAATTAAGGCCACTTTTTGGCAACCAAAGGCCGCTTGACTGGTTTTTTAAAAAATTTAAGGCCGCTTTTTGGCAACCAAAGGCCGCTTGGCCTTCTTTTTGGCAATTAAAAGCCGCTTTTGGCAACCAAAGGCCGCTTGACCTGCTTTTTTGGATATAATGAAAGCCGCTTTTTGGTAACCAAAGGCCGTTTTACCTGCTTTTTGGCTATTAAAAGCCGCTTGTGGCAACAAAAGGCCGCTTGACCTGCTTTTTTGTGTGTAAATAATAGCCGCATTTTGGCAACCAAAGGCCGCTTGGAACTGCTTTTTGGATAATGAAAGCCGCTTTTTGGTTTCTCGCGAAGGTTCATTTTCTTATTTTCTAAGTTTTTTTTATTAACTGGAAGAAAAATTTGTGATAATTACTTGCATCGAGCGAGACCGAACTTTTTCCCTAAAAGAATTCACTTCGCGAACCGCTTTCCTTTAAAATTTGCATATTGCAACCCTAAAATAACTTTTTAGTGTTTTCAAATCACTTTAATCGAGGCTCTCCTCACTGCCTGAGACAATCCGGCCTTCTTTGAAATTAACACCCCAAATTTGCATATTGCACCCGCAAAAGGTTCTGTTTAATGTCATTTTGAGTCCATATCGCACTTCTTACTGCTATTTTGAATTTTTCAAGAGTGCGCACATTTCAATCTATTCCCTCAGTTTGCTCTGTCTATAAAACACCAAAAAACGGTCGAAGGTTCGGTCCCGGCCGGCGCACTTAATTTTTCTCTTCCAAAAACCTCCCATTCCAGTTAAATTTCACTTTAAACCGTTGAAGAGTTTGTTTTTGCTTAATCAAGCTGTACAATTGTCTGGAAAGCTAGTCTGAAAATACCACATCTGAAAATGACAGGCTGGTGAATAAACAACAAGTTTTTTTTACTAGTTTTTAAAATTCGAGTTGTTTTTGGGGAGAATTTCTTATTTGTTTGGTTTCAGACGACGAGACGCAGGCCAGGTGCGGCGGAGGTCCTCCCGTGGAGTACATCGTCGACGCCACTCTCGGCTACCCCAGGGGAGACGTTCCCGAGATAGGTTGGTCTCTCTCTCTCTCTAACACTCCCTATATTCTAATTCCAGGCAGTGCCATGGTGGGAGAGTGGCCTCACCCGGAATCCAGCCAAATCTCCATCCACTACGACGTCATCAAGGTGGACCCCCAGTGGGCGGATGAGGAGAAGCTGAAGACGTTCCTCTACGCCCAGTACGAGAAGAAGGTGGTTTTTTTATTTCTAGAATTTAATAAAATGTAATTTCTAGGACAAATTATTGGCCGAATTCTACGCCAAGGGACGGTTTCCGGGCGAGGGAAGGCCCGTCGTCGTTCCGCAGAGCAACATGCTCTTCTCCCAGGTTTGTGGAAACATGGAAAAAGCGGCCTGAGGTCACCTGAAAAGCGCAAATCGGCCTGAGGTCGCCAGAAAAAGCGGAAGCGGCCTGAGTTCACCAGGAAAGCAGAAAGCGGCCTGAGGACACCTGAAAAGCAGAAGCGGCCTGAGGTCTTCACAAAAAGCGGAAGCGGCCTAATGTCACAAGAAAAAGCGGCCTGAGGTCGCCAGAAAAGCAGAAGCGGCCTGAGGTCAACCGAAAAGCAGAAGCGGCCTTAGGTCACCAGAAAAAAGCGGCCTGAGGTCGCCAGAAAAGCAGAAGTGGCCTGGTGTCGCCTGAAAAGCGGAAGCGGCATGAGGTCACAGAAAAAAGTGGAAGCTGCCTGAGTTCATCTGTAAAGCAGACGCGGCCTGAGGTCTCAGAAAAAAAGTGGAAGCGGCCTGAGGTCGCCAGAAAAGCGGAAGCGGCACGAGGTCTCCAGGAAAGCGAAAGCGGCCTTAGGTCGTCAGAAAAGCAGAAGCGGCCTGAGGTTGCCAGAAAAAGCGGAAAGCGGCCTGAGGTCGCCGGAAAAAAGCGGAAGCGGCCTGAGGTCACCAGAAAAACGGAAAGTTTTGTCAAAATCGGTCAATTACCGCACATATTTCTGCATGATTTAACAACTGCCGCACAGTTTTAGCTTAAACCTACCGATTTTTGGTAGTTTTACGGTTTTAGCCAAAATCTGCATATTGCGCAGGGTAGTGATTCTGCCGATTGAACCATGCTTTTTCCACAAAATTTGCATATTGCCTTAGTTTTCCTCTTCCTAATCTCTCTGATTGCAGGTGTTCTGGCTGGGTCTCTACTACGCTCACTACCTCCTCTGGATCAAACCGCTGGGCCTCTACGCCTTCGACTGCCTGTGGTCCTTGCCATCCCTCCTTTTCTAGTCATTCCACCCACCCTCACTTGTCTCTCTTTGATTGTCCCATAATTCGATTGTGTATTGAATTCCACTGACTCAGAAGCCAAAGCAAAGCGGCGTACCCCGTAACCCCCCACATTCTCACTCGATTCCCCCGTGACTATTTGTGTGTCCGTAAGCCTCGCTTAAAATCTCATTGTACATATGTCCGTATGCCTCTTTTATGAATCGAGCGGCGGGTCTCCCGCCGAAGGAAACGCCGGTACCCGAGTAAATATCGTCTGACGAATTCCGATGTCTTTATTTGTGGGGGAGGATTCAAATGGGGAAGGGGGGGGGGTTGGTCGAGATCAAGAGAGAAGAACTACTTTCCATTGTGCGTCCTCATGTGGGTGTGGAGGTTGGACGCACGGTTGAAGGCCTTGTCACAGTGGGCACACACGTAGGGCTTCACCTGAAGAAAAGGAATCTAATTAGAATACAGCAAGAGAAAATTAAGAAAAAAGAGAGGAAGAGATAGATGACATGATGCAAAAAGATTGTCCTGAGGAGGATTCGAACTCGCGACCTTTTGCCTATGATAGCGTGCTTTTGGGCCGCTTTTAACGGATTACGACAACCTCAAGCCGCTTTTATTGGATTCTGGTTTCCTCAGGCCGCTTTTATGGCTTCCGCCAGCCTAAGGCCGCTTTCAATTGATTCTATAGCCTTAGAATTGGCTGAAGTCAAGAGAATCGCTATTTCAAGGGACCCTCAGAATCTGTCTCATATTACAGAGCTTGAAAAGTTGATTTAAAAATTATAAAACAGTTTTGGGTTTAAATGCGTCATTTTGGAGAAATCTTCGTCTGAAATGCCATTTTTGGCCATTCCCTGGCCCAGTCAGATTACAAGGCACCCCTGCGACCCACACCCGTAACGCATCGGCGACTGCTGGAGGGGTGGTCGACGTCCGACAGACTGTTGCAGTAATATGGGAACACTTTACAATAGTTTTGTGGTCAAATTTTGGAACGTATTTATGTAATGCAAGTAAATCAATGCCATAGTTCTCGTAACTATGTAGGTTCCTTAAGAGGCTGTAAGAATCAGGAAACCTTAAGAGGGGACATCGGCATAAAGGCAAACATTTAGAATTGGCTAAAAACTTGTGTGGGACCTTCCGATAACCCAAATATGTCAATCTTAAACTTTTATAGCCGAGGTCAATTTGGGCGCCGGGTTATGGTAGGTGCAATGTGGTTATGGTAGATGCAATTTTTTTTATGTTTCGAGAGATTTTTTTGTTACGGTAAACAGGTATTTGGGTTGTTGCATGTATTAAGGAGTAACTTTTCTTCTGGGACGCTAGATAGAGAGAGAAACATAGAGAGAGAGAGAGAGAGAGAGAGAGAGAGAGAGAGAGAGAAAGAGAAAGAAAGAAACTGACCGTCGTGTGAGTGAGTCGATGTCTCGTCAGATTACCGGGCTGGCGGAAGGCGCGACCACAATGTTCACATTTGAACGGCTTCTCTCCAGTATGGATACGCTAAAAATTATGATTTTACTCTCTCTCTCTCTCTCTCTTTCTCACTGCCTCTTTCACCCTCTCTCTCTGTCTCTTTCTCTCTCTCCCTCTCTCTATCGTTCTCTCTCTGTCTTTCTCTGTCTCTCTCTCCCTCTCTCCTTTTCTACACACATACATTCAAAGATAAATAGAGAAAAAAGAGAAAGAGAGCACGAAAGAACTAACCCTAGCCAAGCTTCTTAGAGAATTCATCATTTTCACAGAGAAAGAGAGACCTAGAGGTAGCAACCTCCACCGAGTAGAGCCTTCTGTCGTATGCCTTCTCTCATTACCCACCTTCCTGCGTCAATTTCCGACTGGCAGGCTTATCCTCCCACTCAGCACCTATTCATTCCCCAGCTATAAATAGCCCCAACTCCCCTCCTCCTATCCCTAATTAGCACTATCTGTGTGCGTGTCCCCATCGTGCGGTAGAGATCATTCAGCCGCGTACAAGTGAGGGATTAGGCAGTAATTGAGAGGCCTCTCGGAGCCAATCTCATGACCGTGTGGTTACATGGCGCAATCGAGACGGGCTCCATCTGGTCCCCACTGATTTCGACTCTTCTTTGGCTTCTCTTTGGAAACGGAGGGCTCCCCCGCTTAGCCGGCTGTCCGGAATGAATGATTCAGGGGGCGTGAAAGGTGGCATTGTTGGAAACGCGCTCATTTGCGGATCGGACCTCATGGCGGGGACAAAAGAGACAGGTAGAGGGGATGCGCAAGGGGGATAATTTCTTCAGTAGTCCATTTCTCTCTCTCTTTCTCTCTCTCTCTCTCTCTCTCTCTCTCTTTTCTCTTTCTCTCTCTTTCTCTCTCTCTCCTTCCCTCTCTCTCTCTCTGCCTCTTACCTTGTGGGTAATCAATGTATTACTCCTGGAGAATGTCTTGTCACAGACATCACACCGATACTTCTTTGTATTTCCACTTCGAGAGACATCACAGACTGCTCTAGGAGGGCGAAGGAGAGGAGCTCGAGAGAACATACAGTCTGAAATGTTATCATTTGAAAGAGACGTGAGACTCCAAGTGAACCAGAGGTAAGCGAACCAGAGGTTGCACGGCGCGGGAGGTCATTCAGACGAGTGTCTGATGCGATACGGGTGCGAGTTTCGCCGTCTGTGACCCTTTTCCCTAGTTTAACCTAATTACCCCTAATTAGGGACTACTCAAATGAGTACCCTGCTGACCAGCGCCCCAAAGTGTCTGCGCCCTCTATGCGAGAGAGTATGCGGCTGGAACCCGTATGCAATCGGCAACGCCGCTGGGTGGGGTTATATAAGCGATCTCAAAACACCCCTCTGCGTGCAGCGGTGAAAATCGTTGTGACGGGCTATTTTCCCAACCGAGTTAAGTAAAATCGGGGGTGAGGTCAGAAATGGTCTCCTGAGGGTTCCCCGGCTACCCATGCGGTGACGTCCCCTTTTGTAATTTTTGATGGTCTGTTGAAATGGGTCCTTTAGAAAAGAGAGACAGAGAGAGAGAGAGAGAGAGAGAGAGCGAGCGAGAGAGAGAGAGAGAGATAGAAAGAGAGAGAGATAGAAAGAGAGAGAGAGAGAGAGAGAGAGAGAGAGAGAAAGAGAGAAACTCACCCTTCCTCAAAAGAGGCAGCATCGGAGGGGCAAACGGCTGCCTCAAAGCGAAAGCAGACAAGCTGAGGGCATGTTGCATCATCTGAAGCTTCGACAGGTACTCCATAGGATTTGCCATTGGAAATAGAGGTCTTTGCTAAAACCACCAAAATTTGCACTGTTTCTGAAGTATTCTACCTGTATAGGTGAGGTAGGTTGTTGTTGAATTGGCTGTTTTCCCATGCTTTCAATTAACTTCTGTAGACGGCTGGGTTCTTCTTCTGTAGGTCCACTGGTGTCTTCCTTTCCATCTTCTTCTCCATCCTCGTCCTCTTCGTCTTCTACGTCTTCTGGTTGGGAACTGGTAGAAGGGGATCTGAACATACAGTTGGTTAGAGAAAAAGAGACAGGGAGATGGTTAGAGACGCAGAGACAGGAAGAGAGAGAAACAGAAGATCCCTCTTTTCCCTTTCCCTCTTTGTTTTCTTTCGACGGAGAAGCTCTACCGTATCACCGGAGGGTGTGATACGTTCTCAATTATTAAACGGGGCCCTATTCAAATTTCGAGCCGAGGCGAAAATATTTTCGCTTCAGCGCGCCCGCGAAGTCGCTTGTAGTGCTGAGAAAAGCGATAAATTATGGAAGAGACAGTTATTCTTTGTTAAAGAGGCGGAAGTTAGGAGGAGGTGGAAGTAGTTTTGCAGAGAGAGAGAGAGAGAGAGAGAGAGAGAGAGAGAGAGAGAACTCACCGTTTCATCAGATCCATGGGTCCTTCGTCCTCCTCCTCTTCTTCATCCTCCTTCACTCTTCTTTCATCTGGCCCCTTCTCCAGAAGAGAATCGATGAGGAAGCACTGTCTTGTGGTCTTCATGGTCATGTCTTCCTGAAAGAGGCGGATGCGCAGGGAGGAGATAGTTTTATGGACGATAAAAGAGCATCTCATTTCAGCAGCTGCCATTAAAGGAGAGGGCAGATGAGGGACGGGAGGGGCGCATGAAACATTCACCTGCCGAAATTTGGAGGAATGGGGCTCTCTCCCTCTCAGTTTCTCTATCTCTCTCTCCCTCTCTCTCTCCATCTTTCATTTTCAATCTCTCTTTCTCTCTCTTTCTCTCCCCCCCCCCTCTCTCTCTCTCTCTCTCTCTCTCTCTCTCTCTGAATCTGGTACCTAACATCCTAACATACAGTATATTGTTACCGTAACCGACGCTACAGTAACCCAGAAATACAAAAGAAATAAAATGAAATAAGTTTCCTAAAGATTTAGAAAAACAAAACAAGGTGGGGTCGAACCCGAATCGCGTGTGCGGTAATTACTGAATAGAGAACAGTTGTTCAAATAAAATATTCAAATGAAAAGAAAGTTTACAATGAAAAAAGAGACAGTAATACAAAAACAATGAAAAAGATAGTAAACGTATGTTGTTTGCCTTAAGTTGTTGCTTTAAATCCTTGAAAAATGATAAGAACTTAAGGTTCTAGGGAGGGTTAAGGGGTCTACAGACGGCTTAGATCATAACGCTTAGGTTTTACGTCTCTAAGTTCCTAAATGACGTCGTATTCATTTAAATGCCATAACTAACGTTCTTATTAGAGCCTTAAAGTAATTAAAAGTTTAAGGTTCTTTAGGTGTAAAGTTAAGGTTACATACTGGATTTCTAACCAAAAAGGGAAAGAAAAGAAAATAGGGAGAGAGATGGAGAGAGAGAGAGAGAGAGAGAAAGAGAGACAGAGAGAGAGAGAGGGAAGAAAGAAAAAGAGAGAGTAGATAGGGTGGGGTGTATAGCGGATTGAGGTCTCTCTCTCTCTCTCTCTCTCTCTCTCTCTCTCTCTCTAGCAAACCAAAGCCACAAAAGAACACTAGCTCCCTCTCCGAGCCGTGGGGAAGTCACTCCCCACTTGCCTGTGGGCGGAGAAGCGCAGGGAATGGCTGACGCTGCTCAACAGCTACCGTACCCATCCGAGGGCGGGGTCTCGGGAACGGCCTCCTCTGCACCCTCTCGTCTCCGCACGCTCTCTCCCCCTCTCTCTATAATTCATGACATGCCTGATACGGGGGATTAGATGACCGCCCAGGGGCGCATCCGAATACACAAATATTTGCCTCGCTTTTGGCTGCGGGTTACGGTAATCTGCTCTGCCCGTGGCGCGTCTTTAATGACAGCTGCCGCCTTGGGGATGGGAAAACAAGGGTGATGGGTTACGGTAGTAATTAGAATTGTTTTGAGAAGGGGAATTTGGAATTGTACTTCAACCCACTCAAAGACCTTGAGAAGTCCTATCTCTCTCTGGCTCTCTCGCTCTCTCTCTCTCTCTCTCTCTCTGTCTTTCTCTCTCTGTCTCTAACCCATTGTTCAGGTATCTCCCAGTCATCTGAATGGAAGAAGAGCCAGCCGGGTGTCACTAACCGGAATCGCAGCCGATTTGTGCATAATTAATGGGCACATGGCCCGGCTCCCAGCCACGGCGAATCCGTAGTCAACAGCACTCGAGAAGCCAGCTGACGCCTACTTTGAGAGATGATACTCAGGGATGAGGAGAATGTGAAGACGTCTCACGACTCACTGACTCACTCACTCACTCACTCACATTCTCTGTCTTTCTGCAAGCGTGTGCATGTGTGAATGTGAGTGTGTGTGCGTGCGTGCGCATGTGCGAGTGTATATGTGAGCGTGTGTGCCCTCGTGTCATAATCCAATTGACTACCTGTCTTCTCCCGCTCTCTCCCGACTTGTGATGATTAGTGGTGAGGGCCATCTGTCGGCAGCTCAGGTGGCCGCCCGGTCATCATGTAGCTGTTGCGTCATTATTCATTTCCGGTGCACGCGATTCACTGTAAACGCCTCTGGCGCTTCGTGAATAGTAAAATGGGCTATTTAGGACCTAAGTGGGGAGGCCAGAGAGAGAGATTCAAAATATTTCCCGAAAACTTCCACATCAGATAATGTTGACACTTGTTAAAGGGAAGAGAGAGAGAGAGAGAGAGAAAGAGAGAGAAAGAGAGAGAGACAGAGACAGAGACAGAGACAGAGACAGAAGAGAGATGTCCGGAAACTTCTCAATCAGATAAGGTTGACTGCTTTGTGTTCCCAGAGTAATTGTTGTGTGTAGATGGCCATCTCGGGGTGTTCCCAAACGGTTATCGGAGGCTGCTGTCACCCGCGTTGACACGGAAATGCGGCTCAATTAGCACAAGAGAATGAAGAACATGAGTAGCAACTGTAAGATAGGGTATCCCACTGTGTCTACGTCTCTAAGCATCTTGTCTCTGCGTCTCTAACTATCTCCCTGTCTCTGCGTCTCTAACCTTCTTCCTGTCCATGCGTCTCTAACCATCGTCCTCTCTCTGCTTCTCTAACCATATTCCTGTCTCTGCGTCTCTCACCAGCTTCCTGTCTCTGCGTCTCTAACACTCTCTCGCCATTCTCTCTCTTCCTCTCTCCCTTCTCTCTCTCTCTCTCTCTCTCTCTCTCTCTCTCTCTCTCTCTCTCTCACTCTCTCTTGTTCTCTCCCATTCTTTCCCAAGATTCATTACCCTAATTACTTCCGCTCTAGCGGCTGCCTGTCACTTCCTGACGTAATAGATACAGAAACAACAAGGTTGCGCCAACGGTTAATTGCCCCTACCGTATCCCGGCTCCCCGGCTCAACCGGTTGCGCAAGTACAATCTGTTACTCCGAGGGAGAGTAAACATAACTTAACGTCTTGGGGAGACCTTGGGGCTCCACTTACTTTAACCTAACGCTTAAGGCCTTAAGACACCTTAACGTCTCTAAAGTAAGTACAGTGTAGTGAGAACCAAGATAACTTAAGGTCATTGGGGACCCCCACGTCCTTAACCTAAAGTTACCTTAACGGCTTTAGGGGTTTCATAAAGAAAAACGAGAAACTTCTCTTAAGGAGCCAGTTACGTTAGTTAAGGCCCTAATAACCGAATGATTCCGAATGAAAACCTAGATAACTTGATGTCTTTGGGGATCTTGAAGGCCCTGATAACCTAAACCTAACGTTACCTTATGGCTTTAGGGGAAGAAGAGTGCCATCTTAAGGAACCTGTTAAAACCAGATAGGGCCCTAATGACCTAAACCAACCTACGAAACCCCTCTATTGAAGTCTACTATCCCTCTTTAACCAAAGGGCTTAAGGACTTTAGGTATCTTAACGTCTTTAAGTGGAGTACAAAGAGAAGAAGGAAAGTGTCATCTTAAGGAACCACTTAGGTCCCTAATGACCTAAACCGTATGAAAACTATCTATTCAAGCCTAATATTCCAGCTTAGCCTAACGTCTAAGGCGCTTAAAGCCCGAAATGTCTTTATGGTAGCACAGAGAGAGAAAGAGACGTTAACATTAAGGAACGAGTTATGGCCTTAAGAACTTAAGAACTTAAGAACTTAAAGAAAACGTTAATAAGCCTTTATTGAAGCTCCTTCCGCCCCTCGATTAACTTTTCCAGAGGCGTGGAATCCATTCGTCTCCTCATCGGCGGCATCTTCACCTCACACGCGAGGCTGATTGCCCTGAATAAGTCATCCGGGCGGCGCCTGGAGCAGCCTCGCCCGAAAACAGCCCCTTCGGAAGTGGTATTAGGGAAGGGGAGTGGAGATTACGGTAGACGGTTGTCATAAAGAAGAAGAAGATGGGTAGATTACGGTGGCAGGTGGCTGGCAGCTCGGCTTTCACGCTCAAAGGACGCCGTGTTTGCACTTCCGTTGCGTCATGGAGCAGATGTACCTGACATGATATGGCTGGAAGGGATTAGAAGGAGAGAATTGGTGGAGGGTACTACGCCAGACAGGGAGAAAGAGGGTGTGTGTGTGTGTGTCTGTGTGTGTGTGTGACTGTGAGAGTTTGAATATGTGGATGTTTGAATCAACAATTTTCCCACTTTTTGTATTTCCCAGTTACAAATACTCTACATCTTTCTATTAATCATACAACATTTTTATTAATAAAGTTACAAAGTGATTCTCACATGTAGCAGTCTGACCATTGTTAGCAACCCACAAAACAAGCTCATATCGAAAACCCTACAGTAATCCTTCCCTGGTAGATAAACTTTGGTAACAAAATCTGTGTTTTAGAAATTGTTTTGAAACAAAACCAAATTCTTTTCGCAAGTTCCTGAAAAACAGTCTGAAGTATCCAACGAGTCTGAAAAACTTGAGACAGGCGGGTTTTTGCTTATCTGAATTGTCTGAAAACAAGTCTGCAAAGCCAGTTTTTTTAAACCCATCCTATCTCTATTTCATTATTTGAATGTTGTCTGTAATCATTGAAACAAAGATAAATAAAACGACTGTTTTCAGACAAAACCAAAGGAAATTGCTATTTTCGACGGTTTCAACAGTGATTCAAGGCTCGAATTCAGTCGGCAAGACACTGATGTACAGTTTAGTGATGTCTTCATTGTTTTATATAGCCCAGCCATTTGTTCAAATAACTGGGGCTTTTGGAGTGGTGCTGAATGTTATCGTTATGGTTAATATATTGACATGGTAAGTAGAGAGAGAAAGAGAGAGAGAGAAAGAGAGATAGAGAGAGACACATAGAAACTTTTCAGTTCTGGAAAAGACATTGCCAGCTATAAGTACTATCTTCTGGCCTACTCTTCCATAACTCTCGTGGCTGCAACCTTACTTGGTTTAACTGCTCCGGTGAGTTTTTCTTTTTAAATTTTCCTTACCAAAGAATGATTTTAGGCCCTTTTCATAACTCCAAATGGATTCTCAGCTTGCTCTACAGCCCCTTGGATGACAGCTAAAGAGGGACTTTATAGTGTCCTAACGTACGGAGGGAGTATTTTTATTACTTTGGAAGTTCTGGCTCTGTGTTTCATTTATAGATATGCTGTTTTGTGCAGGCGAACAGAGAGAGAGAAGGCCTTTACCTTACCTTACCTTACCTTACCTTACCTTACCTTACCTTACCTTACCTTACCTTACCTTACCTTACCTTACTTTGGGACTTGCGGCAAATGTAGATTTTAGAGGGAGAAATGGAAGAATTGGATTAAACACAGTTTCAAAATGAATTTTCAAAAAAAATACAAAAAGGGGACCTCACCGCATGGGTAGCCGGGGAACCCTCAGGAGACCATTTCTGACCTCACCCCCGATTTTACTTAACTTGGTTGGGAAACTAGACAGTCACAACGATTTTCACCGCTGCACGCAGAGCGGTGTTTTGACATCGCTTATATAACCCCACCCAGCGGCGTTGCCGATCGCTTACGGGTTACAGCCGCATACTCTCTCGCATAGAGGGCGCAGACACTTTGGGGCGCTGGTCGGCAGGGTACTCATTTGAGTAGCCGCTAATTAGGGGTAATTAGGGCAAACTGAGGGAAAGGGTCACAGACGGCGGAACTCGCACCCGTATCGCATCGGACTCTTGTCTGAATGACCTCCAGCGCCTTTACCTTACCTTACCTTAACTCACCTTACTTCCAGCGAAACTCTCATGAAGTGGCTTACAACTTTTCATCGAGCAGTTCTCATTTTTATAATTTTTGGTCTTCCATCAGTGATTACCATGACCGTCTGCGTATTCATTTTTGACAACACGTCCAATGATTTACTCCGAGGTGTGGTTCCAAAAACTGTTGGTTATAATATAACTATCAGTGGTTGTATTGACCTCGGCATGCCTGTAAGTTCATCTTCCTTCTCTCTCTCTCTCTCTCTCTCTC
>JAJQXH010000030.1:3037500-3095000 GCA_022343465.1 Oscheius sp. G VE-2021 | reverse complement strand
CTAATGTGAACGTCACTAAACTCAATTTTAAAAAAGTGCCCGTTTTCATCCTAGCAAATACTCCGCTACCGCGTTGAAAGCTGCTGGTAAGCTCCCAGTCAAATTGTGGGCTTGGCGCAGGGGTTAGAGTGCCTGCCTAGTAAGCAGAGGGTCATTGGTTCGAATTCCCGAAGTTGCACTCGTTTTGATTTTTAGTTTTTATTAGTGTTTTATTGCTTTTCATCCGATTTTTATGATTTTTAGCCAGTGGTCAGATTCATTTGAGTTTTCTGATGTTTTCCCTTTTTTACACTCCCCCAATGACAGAACAAAATGGGTTAAAAACCATTTTTTCCGTCTCTGTTCCCGAATTTACAGTAAATGCCCCGAATATGGCGCTGTTTTTCATCTGTGAGTAGTGCTTGAAACGTTCACTCACTCAGCGATGGCCCCTCTCGAGAAGTAGGCCACCGCCTCTCCCTCCATTCTGCCATGATCCCCTCCAACACCCACACAGACACCATAAAACCCTCAAGACCCATGAAATCGCGAGTTTCTTTGTTATTTTTTCATATTGAATTTTGAAATTGAATTTGAAATTTAGTAAATTGACCTTTTTTCAGAACCAAGACAATGACATCACCGAGGGTGATGTTCCAGATCCCGGCCTTGGTTGCAGGATTTTTAGGATTTATTCTTGTGTTTGTGGCATTGGCTACACCCGCTTGGCAGGTGAGAAAGAGAGAGAGAGAGAGAGAGAGAGAGAGAGAGAGGGAGAGAGAGATGGCATCGGAAACCAGTTGGAACCACTTTCAATCTCAAGATGCTAACAACAACGGTCTGAGAAAGCGGATTGTTTGAGAGATATGGCTAGATATAGAGAGATTTTTATCTTTGGCAAGTAGTTTTGGGCGGCTAAGGCGGCCTAACGTTGCCAAAATTGGCTCTTGGGCGGCCTAACGTTGCCATAGAGGATGACCACCCTTTGTTATCCAAAGGACCAGTATAACTTCGTCAAAAGCGGCCCTGGGGCGGCCTAAGGTTTTCAAACCGGATCTTACGGTTGTTATAGAAAGGACCACCCTGTATCCAAAGGACCACCCTTAGTCTAACCTGGTGAAAAGCGGTAAAAGGGCGGCCTGAGGTTAAACGAGGGGATCTTTCGGTTGCTATAGAAAGGACCACCGCTTTACTAGAGTATTTACGATTATTATAGAAAAGACCACCCTGTTTTGTTATCTAAGGACCACCCATGGTCTTAATTTGCCAAAAGGGGCTCTAGGGTGGCCTGAGGTTGGAACAGTGGATCTGAGAGTTGTTATAATAAAGACCACCCTGTTTTTGTAAAATCTAAGGACCACCAATGAGACTAGCTTTGCCAGAAAAAAACGGTGCGGCGGCTGAAAGGGCCTCACGTTTTTTTAAAATAGAAATGACAACCCATTGTCTAACTGTGCCCAAAGCGGCTTTCGAGCGGCCTGAGGCTACCAGTAGATCTTCTGGCTTTTAGGGCTTCACAAAACAATTGATTCATCCCTCCTTTCTAGGTAGTCTACGCCCGAGAACTCCGTCAATGGGTCCAAAGCGGCCTTTGGATGAGCTGTCAAACAAGACCCAGTGGAATGTACACCTGCACCTACACATTCTCCCAAGCTGATTTTGACTTCTTCACAAGTGCAGAAGTGGTCAATATCAGAACACCGGCTTTCTATCGTAAGTCATCAGAAGAAAATGAAGCAAAGTTGTGAATTTCAGCGTGGCAACGAACTCTTTTGCATGTTTTACTTGTTGGACAGGTCTTTGCCTTGTTTGCCTTCATTTCCTTCTGTATCTCGAATGCGGAGGCGTTTCAGAAGCCGGCTGCTGTTGGTTACAGTATTCTCATTGGGATATCAAGTAAGAGGAGAGAGAGAGAGAGAGAGAGAGAGAGAGAGAGAGACAAAGACAGAGACAAATTCCCTCTTTAGCCTTCATCGGTCTCGGCTGCATGCTAGCCTTCGCTGCTTACTCAAACATGGTTGAGTACCGTTTCTACCATGTTTCCGTCAGTGGAATTTATGAGGTACTTTTGAAGTATCATTCAAGTCATCTAAATGTTTCAGAAACACCATGGGTACTCTTACTATGTAGCTATAGTTGGATGCATCTGTTACCTCATTTCTTTGGGGTTATCTATAGCTTATACCATTCGGATGATTCAAAAAGATGGTTTTGACGGTAGATCAAGACAGGAGACAATCAATGCTTACAGGGTTGGTCACATACTCTGCGTCTCTAACCATCTCCCTTTCTCTGCGTCTATAACCATCTCCCTGTCTCTGCGTCTCTAACCATCTCCCTGTCTCTGCGTCTCTAACCATCTTCCTGTCTCTGCGTCTCTAACCCCTGTCTCTGCGTCTCTAACCATCTCCCTGTCTCCGCCTCTCTAACAATCTCCATGTCTCTGCGTCTCTAACCATCTCCCTCTCTCTGCGTCTCTGACCCTCTCTTTCCAGTCCCCTCTCGACGACTGGCGTTCTTCCCAATTCTCCTCCCCCTACATGAGCGAGGATCAATTCGCCATGCGTGCCTTACCCGAAGTTCCCAGAAAGTTCCGCCAACAATCCAGTTTCTGAGACTTTCTTCCCATCTCCTCAGGGTGTCGTGCCATGGATCACCTTGGATTACTGTATTTGACCTGCCTTTCATTCCAAATACCGGTATTTTTGTTGTAAATACAGATTAAATATTTCAATCATTGTTTTGCTCTTTCATTGATGTTTCATAGGTTTTTACCTAGATTACTTTGGCTGTTTGATTTGTATTTGCACTTGCACTTGCACGTGTCTGTGTATCTGAGTGTGTGACAATGTATACGTGTGAATGTGAATGTGAATGTGAATGTGAGTGTGTGAGTGTGAATGTGAATGTGAATGTGAGTGTGTGAGTGTGAATGTGTGAATGTGGGTGGTTGTGTGAATGTGTGAGTTTGAGTGTGAATGTGAATGTAAGTGTGTGAGTGTGAATGTGAGTGTGAGTGTGTGTGAACGTGAGTGGTAGTGTGAACGTGTGAGTGTGAGTTTGAGTGGGAATGTGAGTGTGAATGTGAGTGTGAATGTGAGTGTGTGTGAATGTGAGTGTGTGTGAATGTGAGTGTGTGTGAATGTGAGTGAGTGAGTGAACGTGTGAACGTGTGAATGTGTGCACGTGTGACTGTGGTTCACTTTCACCTGTCATTTTGAGTGAGTGAACGTGTGATTGTGTGCACATGTGATTGTGTTTCACTTTCGCCTCCCAATTGCAAAACGCGATAATCGGGGAGGGATTGCCGGTGTCGACGAGGCAGATCCCGGCGCTGATAACCTTGATCCGTCCCACCCGACTGTACACATCCTGTTGAACCCATTTACAACCCATTTCCTTTAATTTAACTCACAAACTTTTAAAAAATCGATTATCGATTACCAGATATCGATTTTCAGCAAAAATAGGGGGCCTTCCTGTTCTCGAGCACTTTACCCTGGCCAAGTGCCAGCTGGCTGGGGCTGTTTCGGCAGCAGCCGCTTGTTTCTTCCTGTTCATTGCTACAGTAACCCCAGCTTGGCAGGTAAGTGCATTATTGCTTACGATGCTAAATGACAGTGCTTAGGTAGCGGAGGATAAAGATGTACAACGGTATGTGCAATCCGGACTGTGGTTGTATTGTCCGGGTGCTACGCAGTGTTGGTACATCTTCAGTGACAATTTGATCAACTATTATGAGAAGGTAGGTCTCTCTCTCTCTCTCTCTCTCTCTCTTTCTCTCTCTCTCTATCTCTATCTCTATCTCTCTCTGTCTATTTCTCTCTGAGTTCCCAAAGTCCAATATTTCAACTTTTAAACACCTTGTTTAGTCCTTTCAAACCATTTTAAACTGAATTTTGTAAAATGTATTTCTGGATAAAACTACTTTTTGTCACTTTTGGCTCTTCACTTCACTTTTCTCACTTTTTTAAATTTGCGTGATTCCATCCTCGAATTTACCAATTTATTTCATTCATTGTTTATGTAATATGACCACAAACCAAAAGAGCAAGCATAAGAGGTTGACACTTCTCACAAACTGAACTACCCAAAATGATGTTAAAACAATGTTTTCTTGGAAATTTTCTAGCTTTATTTTTCAAAATCAAGTTTAAAATGTTATTTCCAATCGTTGAGCTGAAAAATTACAAAAAGAAAGAATTTGCACCGGTAGGGGTTCGAACCATAGACCTCAAGCTTATGAAGAGAGGCGCTTGGCGCTGCGCCACAGAGGCACGCATGGGGAGCCTTGCCGCGGGCTTAAAAGACTATGCACGCTACCGCCGTGGAAACACGGCGGAGCAAATCGATCAATACTCGAAAACAAGGACCGTTAATCAAATTTGATAGGTTTCACCTCGAACCGCGGGGGAGGTCAGGGCAATCAGGCAATTAGTGTTAGGATTGTGACCACATACCAAAAATAGGCTGCTTTGTAACCGCCAATTCTGCCAAAGATGCAAACTACAATTGAAAACGGAGACCTTGGATAACCACAAACATTGGTATGATGCGGCAAGAACATTGTGATAAGTTGGTAAAGACCAACACTACACAAGAACGAACACAGTGGTTAATGGAATTTCAAAGTCTAGAGAGAAACCACAAATCCATCAAGAATCAATCCTCCCGCATGAGATAACATCGGAAACACAAGCATGAAGCTTTATGCAATGCATTAGAAGCAAAGTTTTATCCTTCTGTCGACGCTCGGGATGATCAGATGGACGTCTCGTTGAGGAAAGCCATGTTCTCCAGATTCTGTCCGAAGGGGGACCTTCCGTAGCTGCTGGAGAATTCGTGGTTGAGGACGTTCACTTCGTGGTTGGCCTGGTCCACTTCGTAGCGAAGTCTCTCGTAGAGACCACTGACAGCGTGCAGCTGACGAGCCTTCTCGTCCCTCGAGGCTGGAAAGAGAGGGATCTCTCTCTCTCTCTCTCTCTCTCTCCCTCTCTCTCTCTCTCTCTCTCTCTCTCTAAAACCCACCAATGGCCCTGTGAATGGCATCCATCATGGTCATCTCATGCGGATGAGAGGGCTCCTGGAGCACCTCCTCCTCCACCTGGGGGACGGAAGACATGGCGGGGGTATCGCTGGGCTTTATCGGGGTCAGATAAGTCGTCCGACTTTCGGAAGACTCCTTCAGCGATACGTTAGACGAAGCGGAGGAAGAAGAGGAGGAGATGACTGAAAAAAGAGGGAATAAGAGAGAGAGAGAGAGAGAGAGAGAGAGAGAGAGAGAAAATACATACCTTCGCCCTTTTTGTCGTGAAAGTCGCATTCTTCTCCAGAACAGCCGGAGCTCTTGGACCAACCGCTGCCCATGGTAGATGAGGAGGAACTGAGGGGAAAAAGTAGAAAACGGGATTCCTGGAAATGCTAATTTCAATGAAATTCCAATTTTCGGTAGTCAAAATTTATGAAAGGGGTTAATCAATATGCTAATAGGAAGCTTCCTCTCTCTCTCTCCTCTCTCTCTCTCTCTCTCCTCTCTCTCTCTCTCTCTCTCTCTCTCTCTCCTCTCTCTCTCTCTCTCTCTCCTCTCTCTCTCTCTCCTCTTTCTCTCTCTCTCTCTCTCTCTCCTCTCTCTCTCTAAATCCCTCTCTATCTAGGTTGATGTCTGTCGCTTCCTCCTCATCGGTGACTGCCGCAAGAAGCTCCTCCGAACACCTTACTTCTTCGGTAGTTTCTTCTCTTTTTAGACCTTTAAAGGGGAAGGACGGCGTAAAAATAATTTTTCTGATTTTGCGGTAAAAACTCGATCTCATTACCAGGATTCCGAAAAATACCTCTTTTACCCATTTTGCATAAAAATGAACCGTTTTAGGAGCGATTGAAATTTGGGGAAATTACCATTTGAATTGCCGCCAACTCTGCGTCTCCCCAATTCCCACACTCTCTCGCCCACTATGGCCGTGTTTCCGTGCGGCAAACGCGTATAATGGCCTTGTAAACACGCCCATTTTGCAGTCCAAATCATATAAAAGAGGGTATGTTTTTGAATCGTGGAAATGATGTCTACTCAATGAAACTATAATAAAGATACTTTGAAAAATCATTCTTACGAGGTCCTTCCCGTTTAAGACCTTAAATTTTAGGTTGGCATTATGCCGTTTTGGTCCTCAACCTCATCGCTATGGCTCTTTTCTCTGGAGGCATAATCTCAGCCGCCGTTGCTTACTGGAAGCCGGAAAAAAGGAAGATCACAACTGTGGTTTTTGATTGTTTCATTTTTATGGCCAGTGAGTTTTGAGAGAGAGAGAGAGAGAGAGAGAGAGAGAGAGAAAGAGAAAAAGATAGAAAGAGAGAATTTTCAGACCTCCTCCTCGCCATCTCCCTCCTAGTCTTCGTAGCCAACGCCGAAATGCTCGAATCCAAGTACCTCATCGGGGTCAAAAACACCTATGAAAAGGAATACGGCTACTCCTTCTACCTGGCCTGCCTAGCTTGGATGATCGCCGTCTTCGCCATGTTGGCCGGCGCCCTGATGACAACCTTCACCTTCTTCCATGTGCTGCCAGTTAACGATGAAGAGGCCAAAGAAGGAAGGATGTCACGAATGGCATCAGCTCCAGGAGGCTACAGAACATCTCAATATTACCAGGAACAGCCGAAAGTAAGACATTTTTGTAGGCTTCGTTTATGGGTGTAGTTACTTCAGCAGCTGCAGAGGGATAGTGTGAGTCAGTACCTGGCTGATGGGACGAGTACTGTAGGATTCCAAACGCCCATGAGGTCTTCTACTCCGATGTCGCAGGTAAGAGAGAGAGAGAGAGAGAGCGAAAGAATGGGTTGCCCTGTTGCCTACTTGAGACACCTAGTTACGGTAACTATGATGTTTATTTACTTGCATTACATGGATACACTCCAAAATTAGAACACAAAACTATCGCCAAGTGTTTCCATATCTAGTACAACAGTTGGTTGGACGTCGATTACCCCTCTCGCAGTCGCCGATGGGTTACGGGGGTGGGTCGCAGAGGTGCCTGGTACTCTGACTGGGGAAAGGCGTCGCTGTCGCCAAGTTTTGGCTCTTAAAGGAACCGTAAGGGACCTATTTGCGCCTTAGATTTGTCTATGGTGTTCATTACTGTATGCGGCGGGACTACCCTTGCTTCGGCCACCGATCTCGTACGGGTGTGAAACGCGCGGCGCTACCATGTCAGACAACCAGAGTTTTCTGCGTCTTTTCAGGCGGGAACATTGGAAATTTGAAAAAGACCACCAAAAAGTCGATAAACCGATGGATTGGATGGACGCGTAAACACCGTGCGCGTATTTCGTTAAAATCGGTTATCCACAGGTGTCGCCTGAAATGGTAAAAAATGACATTTCAGATGCAGATTTCTTTAAATTGACGCATTTAAACCCCAAACTGTTATATTTTTGCCTTGAAGAACTTTTCAAGCTCTTAAATATGAGGTAAAATCAATAAAGGGCCCGGGTGGTCCATTTAACGACGAACGATGTTGGGAATCTTAGGCCGCTTCTGGCAACCTTAGGACCCTTGATACCACAAATGTACCTCTAGCTTGAAAAGTTATATTGTAAAATATACAACGGTTTGGGGTTTAAATGCATCGTGTTGGAGAAATCTGCATATGAAATGCCATTTTTGGCCATTCCACGCGACATCTGTGGATAACCGGCATTTTAACGAACTACGTGCACTGTGTTTACGCGTCCGTCCAATCCATCGTTTTATCGATTTTTGGCGGTCACTTTTGAATTCACTTTTGAGAGAGAGATAGAGATAGAGATAGAGAGAGATAGAGAGAGAGAGAGCGGATACCTTGAAGACGATGCGTTCGGCGGTGGGGTTCCAGCATGTGGTTGCTGACTCCGCCGGCGGCAGGCAGGGTGGCGGCGGGAGGGTCGGCGAAGAAGGTGGTCGGAGGGGCGGCCATCTTTCCTTAGGAGAAGAGGGGAAATGAGCCAGGGAGGGGCTTATATAGGGAGAACGTGGCGTTGCGTGGAGGAGACCCACGTTCACGTAATTCTAATTTCCTCATCGTTCCCTCATTTGCGGCTAACTATGCGCATCAAATGTCCTTCATGGCCGCACATGCCGCTTTTAGCTTTTTCAGACGCTTTTTTTTCTTCAGAAAAGCTACCTATAAAAAGCGACTTTTAAGTGACTTTTAAGTGCCGAAAAGTGATTTTCTCTTTCATGTTCGTCGCTTCAAAATTTTCAAAAATTGGGTTTCTCCCAACTGTTACGGTAGAAAGTTCTTATTAGCACTATAACAACTAAATAAGAGACATCTAATTTGCATGCAGAAATATTCAGAAAATGAGAGGACTTTGAGTGAGAGACGCAGAGGAAATCAGCCGGTAAGAGACAGACTGAGAGTGAGGTTAGAGATGGAGAGGTAGGGTGTACTATAAACGCAGAGGAAGACCGGCAATAATACGTTAGAGACGCAGAGAAGGGCAGTGTTAGACAAAGAGAGTAGGAGAGGAATGTTGAGGTAAAGATACGGAAGACAGGTAGAGTGAGAAAAAAGATAGGACAGGCTTGTTTTTTGGTCGGAGACGCAGAAGGGGAAGAGAGGGAAAAGCAGGGTTAGAGACACAGAGGATAGCAGTGTTCGACAACGAGGGTAGGAAAACTGAGATAGAGACGCAGACACAAAGAGAGAGAGAGAGAAAGACAATTAGGTTCCCAATATGCTAATTTTCAGCTCCCTCAACTAAACGTCACCCATGGCGAATACATCCAAGGCGCCCGTTCTCCCACCGGCCAATTCGTCTCCCAAACCCGCCACTTCTACAGCTATTAGACCTTTTTTTGGATCTCTCACCAATCAATTAGCATATTGCATCTGTACCAGTCCTTGCCCATCACTGCCACTCTTGCCTTTATCTACTGGTACCCTCTAACAAATCACTTGATTATCCTACATTCCAAATCATTTTATCATGATCATCCAGCCAATAAACAATTGAAATCCAGCCAATAAAACGATTTACTTGCGGAAACAACGTGAAAGTACTGAGATCACAAACTGGGAGATACACGTTTGGTGTAAGGGCAGCGGTGGGGAAAGATTAGCATTCGGCGGGGGATTCATTCCAAGGATTCGGGGTCCACAACTCTGGAAATTGAGGGATTAGTCTTTTTCTATGCATCTCTCTCTCTCTCTCTCTCTCTAACTTACGGTCGGTTTCTGAGCCTCCTTCCGGCTCCCTTCGGCCTCACGAATTCGGCCTTCTTGAGGAAGTGCTTGGCTTTATTCTGCGCCTGAAATCAATCAATCAGTAATTTCTTCCCCCAATCTATCTCTCGTTCTCTAATTCTGCCCTCCTCTGCGTCCCTTACCGCTTTCTGTACGGGAGTCAGATTGTTCAGAAGCTCCTCCAGCTCCTCATTCGTCATCTCCTCCGGCACATCCTCGAGCCCCTATAAATTTGAATTTACCAGTTTATCTCCAAAAGTTAATTTGAATTTTACATAACAAAAACAAGAAAACAAATACCTGCAGAACGACGGGCTGGATGTTCTCCGTGTGAATGTTGATAGCCGCGTCCAGGGCGGCACGGACGGTCTGAAATTCGAATTTTAGTCCTTTAAATCCCATTTCCCTTCATTCTTTCCCTTCCTCCTCCTCCTCTCTCTCTCTCTCTTTCTCTCTCTCTCTAACCTCATCGAAGGGGTTCATGGCGAGGGCACTATGCAGCTTGGAAATAGCGTCCTTCTGGTGTCCGGTGACGAAGAGAATCATAGCCGTCGAGCACAGCGCATGGGCATTGCGAGGGTTGATCAACAGCGCCGTCCTGGAATTAATAATTGAATAATGCACCGAAAAGACGTCAGATATCAATATCTGATGGTAAATTTCAATTTTATGTCATTTCAGGACTAAAAAGGTGATTTTAAGGTTAAAAAGATGGTTTTTAAGGATAAAAACTGGATTTAAGACTATAAAACTGACTGATGATAGGCCAGGGCCTGGTCGTAGTATCCAATGCGTCGGCAGCAGTTGCCGAGGTTGTTCAGCAGGGGAGCCCAGAAGGCGTCAATCGGGTGGATGCTAAATTGAGATGATTAGAATATTGAGAGAGACGAACGTTTTGAGGAGGTAATCGGCTGGACTGGCGTTGAACTCCTTCATTCTGACGACGTCTTCTTCCACGAGGACGAGTTTCAGGGCGCGTTCGAAGTACTGCATGGCTCCTGAAACGATGATTTAGGCCGCTTTTTGTAGATTATGGCAAGCTCAGGCCGCTTTCCGCTTTTCTGGCGACCTCAGGCCGCTTTCTGCTTTTTCCAGTGACCGAATGCCGCTTCCGCTTTTTCTGGCGATCTCCGGCCGCTTTCTGCTTTTTCTGCCAACGATAGGCCGTTTTCTGCTTTTTCCTGCAACCTCAGGCCGCTTACCTATGAAATCCTTCTTGTTGTAGGCCACACAGCCCTGTTCCTGGTAGACGATCGGACTATTCGGTGAAATCCTCTGCGCGTCGGCCAGGAACTGCTCTGCCAGCTGGACCCCCGTCTTGCAGTACTGCATGGCGATGTAGAGCGACGGCTCGAAGTTCTTCTCCATAATGCGGGCGGCCTAAAAGATTACTTATAAATTTGAATTTTACAACTAAATCACTCTTTTCTCCCAAAAATAGCCATTTTTCCTTCAAAAATCTCCAATTTTCGAGGGGAAAAGCGGATTTTCAGCTGTTGTCTGCCAAAAACCTTTGTTTTTCTATCAAAAATCGTCATGTTTTCGTGAAAATAGTGCAAATAGCTTGGAATTTACCCGGTAGTAACAGCTGAGGGCCTGATCCGTGTCAGAATCCGAGGCTAGGATGTGCCCCAGGGCCAGCCAGCCGTCTCCAAATCCAGTATTCATCATTGTAGCTTTATCTGAAGATTTCTGGTTAATTCTGGGAATTAGAATATGGCGGACTCATAAAGTTCTTGGCGGTGGCGGTGTTCTTGCAGGCGTAGTAGTAGAGTCCCACGGCGTACCTGAAAAAAGGAGGTTATTAGAGAGAGAGAGAGAGAGAGAGAGAGAGAGAGAGAGAGAGAGAGAGAAGATGGTTAGAGACGTAGACAGGGGGATGGTTAGAGATGCCGAGAGAGAGATGGTTAGACGCAGAGACAGAAAAATAGTTAGAAACGCAGAGACAGTAGATGGTTAGAGACGCAGAGACAGGAAATGGTTAGAGACGCAGAGACAGGGAGATGGTTAGAGACGCAGAGATGTGTGCGCGTGTGAGCGTGAGTGTGTGACGAACCACGTGACTTCGTGGTCCGGCATGGCGTCCACCATCGAGTGAGAGAAGGTGAAGAGGGTGTCGGCGTCTCCGAGAAGAACGAGGCTGTTCACGTGGACGATTAGGCAGTCCTGAAAATGAGGTTTAAAGGACTGTCTCAAAGCGGCCTTTGGTTGCCAAAAAGCGGCCTTTCGTTGTAAAAAAGCGGTCTAAGCGGCCTTAGGGTGCCAGGTCTAACTCACCATATACCAGCCGTATGCGTTGAGTAGTTTGCTGGTGATGTTGATGGCTCCCTTTGGGTCTCCCCTGTTGTAGAGCACCTTCGCCTTGGCCGTCATCGTACGCGGGTCATTCTCGCATTCCCACGGCAGCCGCAGCATTCCCTAAACGATTTTTTTTCATTTTTAAGTATTTAAATTAGAATTTAAGGTTAAAAAAAAAAGAAAACTGACAAGCTGTCTCAGCTGGAGTTCGTCGGAAATGCCGAGAAGTTTGTGCTGGAGGAGGAGCTGCTCGGCCTTCATGCAGTGTCTATCCTGAAAGAAGGGGATTAAATTAAAGGAAATGGTGAAAAATGGGTTTAAAAGAAATAAAATGAAGATAAAATGCAAATTTACCAGGAGGATGGCCTTTTTGAGGCACTTCGTGGCGGCGTCTCTGTTTTCGATGAGGAGGAAGGTCTGGCCGAGGACGACGAGGACGGCGGAGTGGAGCTGAAAGAGAGACGGTTAGAGAGAGAGCCTAAAAGAGTGCAAGCGGCCTTTGGCTGCTAAAAAGCGGCTTTTTTGTTCCTAAAAAAGCGGCCCCATATTCCAAAAAGTGGTATATAGGCGGCCTTTCGTTGCCAAAAAGCGGCATTTTCGTATTTCAATGCCAAAAAGCGGAATATGCGAGTTTTGCCAAAAAGGAGTTCAAGCGGCCTTTGGTTGCCAAAAAGCGGTCTTTGGTCATCAAAAAGCAGTCGGAGCGGCCTATGGTTACAAAAAAGCTGCTTCTGGTTACTCAAAAGCGGCTTTTAGTTGCTGAAAAACGGCTTTAGTTGCTATAAAAAGCGGAATTGCCAAAAAGCGGCCTTTGGTTGCCAACAAGCAGCTTTTCATTGACAAAAGCGGTTTAGGCGGCCTTTCGTTGCCACAAAGCGGCTTTTCGTTGCCAAAAAGCTGCCTTTCATTCCTAAAAAACGGCATAGACGGTCTTTTGTTGCCAAAAGAGGTCCAGCGGCCTTTGATTTTCAAAAAGCGGCCCAAGCGGCCTTTGGTTTCAAAAAAGAGATCCTTACAGAGAGCGCATCGGCCATCTCATCCAGCGTAATCTTCTGATCGTCGGCCATCGTCCCATCGTCTCCACACAGCGAAGCGTCCATTCCATTGACGACTACCGGCGCCTTCACCGGGGTGTTCTCCACGTCAATCTGGAAAGAGATACGGTAAAATGGTTACTGCTTTGGATTACGGTAGAATTTCTACAGGTTACAGTAACCCATATACGCAGAAAACTGCAGAATACAGTAAAAATGAGCCAGGATTACTGTAATGAACTAACCAAATGTCCGATTTGCGTGTTGACGACCTTGCTGTACATCTTCTGCCGGAAGAGGGCATTCACGTAGAAATAGGCAAAGACAATGTGACGGGTGTAGTACTTGTCGCCGTATTCCATCACGGAGGTAATGCGCAGCCAGTTCTGAGCCGTCGTCAGGAGCTGGAAATAAGAGAATTTATCGATTTTAGAACATTTTAAAGGACTGTAAGCTGATATTCATCAATTTTTAAAGGACTGTCAGAAAAAAAAATCTAAAGGACTGCCAGCCCTGAAGAATCGAATTTTTAAAGGACTGTCAATAAAATCGATCAATTTTAAAGGACTGTAAGGTGATATTGATTGATTTTAAAGATATGTCCGGTACAAGTAAGCGATTTAAAAGCAGCCTAAGGTCACCAGAAAAAACGGAAAGGCCTGAGGTCGCTAGAAAAAGCGGAAAGCGACCTGAGATTAGCACAAAAGCGAAAAGCGGCCTGAGGTCACCAGAAAAAGCGGAAAGCGGCCTGAGGTCACCAGAAAAAAGCGGAAAGCGGCCTGAGGTCGCCAGAAAAAGCGGAAAGCGGTCTGAGGTCGCCAGAAAAAGCGGAAAGCGGCCTAAGGTCACCACAATTGTTTCAAAGCGGTCCAAGGCGGCCTTAGCTTCCCGGAAAAGCCGGGTCCCTTTAAAGGACTGTTTTACGCAGAAAAACTGAGATTTTGACACAAAAATCAATGATTTTAAACAACCTACCTTAACATAATTGGCGAATTTCACTGGATCCCGGGTCTTGTCGCCCTCGCAGACTTTGGAGTAGGCGTTGTCGATCCAGTAGACGGCCGAGTCGAAGTCCCCCACTTCCAGAAATCGCCTATTTTTAATAATTTATAAAATAATTAAGATAAATCTCACTTGATGGAATTATCTGGGTTGTCGATAGGATTGGCGTTGGCGAAATCGAAGGTTTCGTCTCTGAAAATACGAATTTGAGGTAAAAATGCGTGATTTGAGCGATTTTAGCCAATTTAATTCGTTTTCTTTAATGAAACGGTGGGTCAAATCGATCAATACTGTTTAAAATCAATCAATAAACCCACACTTCCTCCTTCACTTGGACCAGGGTGCGGCTCGCCTGGCAGGACTTGTGGATCGCCGAGATCCGGCTGGTGGAGAGCGAAACCTCGGGCGTCCGGGAGCACATCTGCCTGAAACATTAAATAATTAATATTTTTATTTAACTAATCAATAAAATGAGTTTAAATACACATAAATGAGTCATCCTGCGATTCCTGCCCAAAAAGTCCATTTTTCACACTAAAATTGGGTTCAGCTGCGCAGATACATTGAATTACAGTAATATACTTCAATTATTTACAAAATTATAATATAAAATACAAAAATTAAACCACTTTAAAGGGTAAAAGAATAAAAATCAAACTAGAAATTTTAAATTTGAGATTATGGCACTTTGCCAGATCCGTTAAACATAAAACGTTAAACGCAGAAACTGCGTTTATGGCTAAATTTGAAAGGTCTCGCAACGACATTCGGATATTTGGAATAATAAGTGTGCGGCATTTTTCAAATTAATTTTTGTGAATTTCCGATAATCACCTTTTTCCATTTTTTCTAGATAGTTCTATGTTTCATAACTGAATAAAATATTGGAAAAATTTAATATTTGTGGAAAATCGATTTTGCACACGGAAAATCGACATTTTGCTCTTGTTCTTACATTTCTTGGTTATCCTTTGTTTTCTTTGTATATTTAATTAATTGATGCAATTTCAGCGATGAAATTGACACTAAACGGGTTACATACGCAATTCCGGCGCGATCCGGAATTCCGCTCCTCGCTGATCTCCTACTCGGCGGCTGGGATCCTCTCTCTCGTCTCCGCCTTCTTCCAATTCAATATTCAGTTTTCCGCATTTGTCACTACGTGTACACGTGAGTTTGTTAACTTTTCTTGTCTTTTTTCGGGCTGGACCGGATTGTCCAGGCGTTTTTATGCAAATGTTGGTGCCAAACGGCGGCCTGAGGTTACCTGAAAAAGCAGAAAGTGGCCTGAGGTTGCCAGTATCCACAGGAAACCCGAGCCAGCACGTTTCCAACACAATTTCCATTTCAATATGCTAATTTCAGTCACTTTCATCGCTACCCAAGTCTACAATTACCGTAGTATCTACACCCTGCAGGCGTCATTTCTGGGATGGGTACGTGATTTTTCTATTTTTTTTTTTCAATCTGACGGCTAATTTAATTGATTTTTTTGTTAGGTACGTAATTTTCCTCATCTATTTTCAATCTAACGCCTAATTTAATTAATTTCAAATGTTTGGTACGAAATATTCCCATCTATTTTCAACCTAACGGATAATATAATTGATTTGGTACGTAATTTGTTTATCTATTTTCAACCTAACGCCTAACTTAATTGATTGGGTACGTAATTTTCCTCATCTATTTTCAATCTATCGCCTAATTTAATTAATTTCAAATGTTTGGTACGTAATTTTCCCATATATTTTCAATCTAACGCCTAATTTAATTGATTTTTCATGTTTGGTACGCAATATTCCCATCTATTTTCAATCTAATGCCTAATTTAATTAATTTCAAATGTTTGGTACGAAATATTCCCATCTATTTTCAACCTAACGGATAATATAATTGATTTGGTACGTAATTTGTTTATCTATTTTCAACCTAACGCCTAATTTAATTGATTGGATACGTAATTTTCCTCATCTATTTTCAATCTATTGCCTAATTTAATTAATTTCAAATGTTTGGTACGTAATTTCCCATATATTTTCAATCTAACGCCTAATTTAATTGATTTTTCATGTTTGGTACGTTATTTTCCCATCTATTTTCAATCTAACGGATATTTTAATTGTTTTTTTAGTGTTGAGTACCTAATCTACCATCTATTTTAAACCTAACGGCTAATTTAATGGATTTTTTTTTCATGTTAGGTACGTAATTTTCCTCATCTATTTTTTACCTAACGTCTAATTTAATTGGGGACTTTGGTACGTAATTTCTTTATCTATTTTCAGTCTAACGTCTAATTTATCTAATTTTTCCATTTATTTTCAATCCAACGCCCTATTTCAGGTCACGGGTACATCGATAACCCTCTCCCTCGTCTACTACGCCACCCTCTTGCCATTCTTCCTACGATACCTGCTCATTTTGGCCATTTTTCACTTTTCCGAGTTTGCCTTCACCGCCATTACCAATAGGTCAGTTTTTAATCGATTTTGTTATTTTTTAATCGATTTTATTGATTTTTTAAAATAATTTTTATTGATTTTTAAATATTTTTTCTAAACAATTTAAAAGTTCAGAAGATCCCTCCGCCCGGATTCTTTCCTTCTGAATCACTCGAAGGAGTACTGGATCGCCGCCGTCATCAGTTGGATCGAATTCTCCATTGAGGTGGTTTTTTTAGACCTTTAATGCGTATTTTAGACCTGTAAATTTTATTTTAGACCTTTAAATCGGATTTTAGACCTTTAAATTTGCATTTCGGACCTATAAAATTCTATTTATATCTTTTATTTCTCTATTTCAGGCCTATTTCTTCCCCTCCACCAAGTTCTCCTCCATCAGTTGGCTGGGATTCTGCGTCTGTTTGGCGGGAGAGGTGGTCCGAAAGCTGGCCATGGTCCACGCGGGGCTCGGCTTCACCCACCGGCTGGCCACTTCGAAACGGCCGGATCACCGTCTGGTCACCAATGGAGTCTACGCCTACGCCAGGCACCCGGGATACTTTGGTTAGACCTTTAAAATCATGGCAGGAGATGGAATATGGCGGAAAAAGTGACTTGTTTGGTGGGAAGCTGTGCGACAATCGAGAGCACATTTCGGTGAAAACCGTGCAGCAATCGGCAGAATCGGGCAGAAACCAGCAGATTCTAAAGGAAACCGTGCGGCAGTCGGCATTTTTCAACTAAATCCGTGCGGCAATCGGCAGGGTCGGTCAAAAACTGTGCGGCAATCGAGAGAGTCGCAAAAACCGTGCGGCAAACGACAGATTTTTATAGAAAACCGTGCTGTAATTGTTACATTATACAGATTTTAGCGAAAACGAAAAAAGTTTTTTGGCAACCAAAGGTCGCTTGACCCGCTTTTGGCAAGTAAAACCGCTTTTCCGCAACCAAAGGCCGCTTGACCTGCTTTTTGGCAATTAAAAGCCGCTTGTGGTAACCAAAGGCCGCTTAACCTGTTTAAAAAAATGAAAGCCGCTTTTTGGCAGCGGCCACTCGAACCTCTTTTTTTGCAACCAAAGGCCGCTTTTTTGCCAAACAAAGGCCGGCTGTCCCGCTTTTGTGGTAATTAAAAGCCGCTTTTTGGCAATTAAAATCCGCTTGACCAGATGTTTGGCAATTAAAAGCCACTTTTGGCAACCAAAGGCCGCTTGACCATGCGGCAATCGGCAGTTTCTACGAAAAACCGTGCGGCAATCGGCATTATCGTTCAAAAACGTTGTGGCGTTTGACATATTGTACAATTTTATCGAAAACGATGCGGCAATAAGCAGATTCTGTGGAAATCACGTGAAAATGGTAGTTGTTAAGCCGAAAATCGTGCGGCAATCGGCAGCATTCCAATACCCGTGAACACGTGATCTTCTAAATAAAAAGGAAGTATTCTTAAACAAATCTCCCTATTTTCAGGCTGGATTCTGTGGAGCGTGGGCACTCAGCTGATCCTCTGCAACCCCGTCTGTCTGGTTATCTACGCCGTGGTCAGCTGGAAGTTCATGGATAATCGCATCTACGACGAGGAGAAGGACCTCCTGGCCTTCTTCGGCGACCAATACGCCCAGTACCAACAGCGCACCTGGAGTGGCATCCCCTTCAGCAACGGCTACTGTTTCTAGTCATTTGTCATTTCTCTTCTGTGCATGTTTGTATACAAAAATGAATTATTTATACGTTTCGACAGTAAATAAGTTTTACAATTTTAAATAATTATAAAAATATAGGATATTGGATTAAAATGCAGAAAGCGGCCTGAGGTTGCCAGAAAAAGCAGACATCGGCCTGGGATCACCGGAAAAAAGCGGAAAGCGGCCTAAGGTTGAGAAAAAGCAGAAATCGGCCTGAGATACCGGAAAAAAGCGGAAAGCGGCCTATGGTTGCCAGAAAAAGTCGAAAGAGGCCTGAGGTGACCAGAAAAAAAGCAGAATCGGCCTGAAGTTGCCATAAAAAGCTGAAAGCGGCCTGAGGTTTCCAGAACCAGTAAAAAGCGGCTACAGCGCTTGTTGCTCTAATGAAAATTAAAGTCTATGCCTTCAATTCTTGATTTATTTTGTATGAAAAAAGGAATATTCGACGAAGAAAATAAAAAAAAAGTTTATTGTCGTTGATTCTTTTATTCGTCCTTTGTTGCATCCGTTTGGCATTGCACATCGGCTGTTCTAGGCGGACAGCTCCATGGGGTTGGGGTCTTCATTGTTGTTTGCTCTTAATAATATTTTGTTCATAGGGCTTGGTGTAGACGAGTCTGAGTAGTCTAGATACTGAGTGGCACCGGGCGGACGGCGGAGGTGACAATTGGCTGAAAAAGTGCATTAAACTGAGCGTCAAAATTCAATTCACTCACTGTTTTAGTTGCCCGAATACTGGAATTCTTGTTGGACAGAAGTTTGAAAGAATAGATTGAGATGTATGCTGAAACTTCAGAATTGCAAAAATGCCAAAGCGAAAATGGATTTAAAATAGCGGTTGAAAAGATAAAAATTGAAGAAGCGGGCCGTATTGAACGATTAAATGGGCCAAGTGCTCTGCCCAGAGCAGCAGCTGTCACCTCCGAAACAACGATTGGTGTTGTAAACAAGCAGAAACCAAAGACCACAGAGGTCTCTCTCTCTCTCTCTCTCTCTCTCTCTCTCTCTCTCTCAATTATACAACCCCTAAATGAGAGGCCACGCAAATTAGCGTACATTTACCCTATGACCTTTCCCAATGCGTTCCTCATTTACATCATTTCCACCGACCTCTGCGGTCATTCTCTTAAATCGTTCTATCGAAAACATGTTCTGTGAGTCAACCCTTGTTTTTTCATTGATTTACATCTTCAGCTTCCTATAAGCACACTCCCGACTTACCCGCCAAGAAGAAGAGGGGCCCCATCCGTCCTCAGAAGCCCATCGAATCGAATGGTAAGCCAAAACAAAATTTCTAGATAGAACCATGTAGTCGTCGCCCATCGACCATGTTTACAAAAACGTCCTTTCTAAGACGTCATGCGCATCTAGCCGAAAATACGTGACTGCGACTTTGCCGAAATGCATTTTTGTAGCCACGCGCTTTTTAATTAAAAACTTTAAAAAAAAGTTTTTCTCAGTGCTTTTAAATAGTATTTTTGTGGTTTTTGTCTTAAAAATTTACTTGTCAAATAATTTGATATCCGTAAATCGATGTTTTTTTCAATGTTGACAGCTAAAATAGGCATAACCACGACTTCACCTCAAATCCATTATGTCAGTTCTTGATGAAACTGTCAGTTCTAAATGAAACTTCCCCGAAATGGACACACAAGTCTTCTCAAAAAAACTATTCGTGGCTTTTGTGTTCTCAAAACTTTCAAGTAATCCTAAAACGACCGAGTTTTTGAGCCGGCCACTGGAAAGAAAACTCCCTTTTTTACCCACCTAGACCAATTTCTTGGCGCGCGCACACCCTTAGTTGAGCGAGTAATGACATTGCGAGTTTTAAGCCACTATCTACAAAGCGAATGAAGTAGGAACGATAGGAGTTACTATTTAAAAAGTCTAAAACCCAATGTTTTGATTTCAGTGCCCCAGAAAACCCCTTCTTCCACTTTTGCGGCGATTTTCGGCCGCTCAACCCCGACGAAGGTCAATCTGATGTGTGGTTTTCGCAAGGAGGAGGTGCCCAAGATGGGTGGTAAGTTACTTAGGAAGGAGTTGTCTAGTTTGATCACAGCTCTGTACAATGATGTGGCGAAGAAGAAGGAGCCGGTGGTGCTGACGGCCAAGGCGGAGCCCATTGCGGTTCCTTTCCCTCCTCTCTCTCCAGTCAGAAGTAGGTGTTTTGGTAGACTCTTTTTGGAAGCACATCTACCCAGCGAGCATCGTTGGGGAAATTTCAATCGTTGATATATGGAAGGGTTTCAGACATGATTGCTGAAAAGGCCTCTGTGCCCCCACACGGAGAGCAAGACGACGGACGTGAAGAAGGCCTCAGTGCCAGACGACAAGACGAGCAAGTCGACGGACGGGAAGAAGGCCTCTGGGCCAAACGACCAGATGAGGAAGGCGGAGGACCGGAAGAAGGCCTCTGGGCGAGACGACCAGATGAGGAAGGCGGAGGACCGGAAGAAGGCCTCTGGGCCAAACGACCAGATGAGGAAGGCGGAGGACCGGAAGAAGGCCTCTGGGCGAGACGACCAGATGAGGAAGGCGGAGGCCGAAGAAGGCCCAATTGCCAAACACAGAGACCCCAGTGGGTTTTATAGTATACACACACACACACACACACACACACACACACACACACCGTTCTTTTTTCAGGCAGCGTGGAACTAGATGATTGTACTATTAACGCCAGAATCGGAAAAAAACTCTATTTGGTACTTTTTGAAATGTGACGATAGAGCAAAGTTTCCGAAACTCAAAGGAACTATTATCACTTCTGTAAAAGGTATGTTGAGAAATTTCAACGAAAAGAGTTGAAGTTGAATTTGAAATTTGTTCCATCTCTCTCTTTGTTTTTCTTCCTCTCCCTTTCCCTTTTCCTCTCTCTCTCTCTCTCTCTCTCTCTCTCTCTTTCTCTTTCTCTCTCTCTCTCTCTCTTTCTCTCTCTCTCTTTCTCTCTCTTTCTCTCTCTTCCTCTTTCTTTCTCTCATTTCTTCTCTCTCTTTTTCTCCTTCAGATCTCTTCACTTTTCTAGAATTGTTTCTCATATTTCTAGGAGTGGTAAATTCTCTGCGTCCATTTTCCCCACCACCGGTGAAAATTTCCCCTCTCCAGAAGCAGCCGCGGAGGACCATGGACAAGGAACGACCAGGATGGGTTAATATTACTCCGCTTTCAACATGAATTAAAAATGAACTATCTGACCACTTTTTTCAGACCTCCTGAGACAAGTGAAATCATCACTTCTTTATGATGCTTTCATTGGAACTAGAAGTGGGAAGGACGACACCAAGTTGCCGCCGTCTGTGCATGGACTGGCCTCCAATTTATTGATATTCTCCGGAGGATTTAAAAGCCCAGCGGCATTCGACAGGATTCAAGACAGAGTAGTAAGTGCACCTCTAGTTTCATCACTGTGCTATTCAAGGCGCAAGTGAGTAGAATGAATGGGTTCAATGTCAGGCTATGTGATGGAGATCATTTTCTGTCATTGGCTGCCGTCGCGGAGGCAATGTGGTATGGTTTAGTAATAATGATTTATTAAAGCATTTTAGTCTTTGTAATTCTATTCCCCTTCTTCCGTCTGAACCAATTGAGATCTTAAAACTATCACTGGCAACCGTATCGTGTGAGGCCTGCAGGCTATCGCCGAATATCGACGACATACTGTCCAGTTCTATGGAAATTTTCCGAGTATGAGAATGTTTCACAAGTATCAATGTCTTTTCAGGATAAAAGGAAAAAAGCCGAATCTAACCATCCTGATCCGATTAGGATCCTCAATCCAGTCGGCTGCTACTCAATGAAAGCAAAGTACTATCTCGAAGTGAAGAATACGGCAACTGAAGACGTCTATCTCCGACTGACAGCAGACAACCACAGCTACCCTGACGATCCGCCCCTTGACTGGAAGAGCGGTCGGCGTCTGAAGCCAGGAGACAATTCAACCTTCGAACTCTCGAGAATCTCCACTGGTGTGGATTATGGCACTATCATCGTCTCAAGATCTACCATGCCGGTGTCGAAGTCTACTTTTGTGATTATGTGACGGGCGAGAAGTCTTCAAACCAGATACAACGGGGTTGTAAATAAAGTTTACGGTCACTACTTTTTTCTCAGCAACTGTTACTTCTTTGAAACAAGCTTTGATTGAAGGATCTTCCCTGAAAAGCTTTCCCTTTGATGTCTGTTTGAATGGTTCTGTTAGGTCTAATAAAACGTCTCTGGAGAGATTACCATTCTGTGAGACAGCATTTGTTAGACAAATTATTCGGTAGATATGTTCTTTCTCTCGTGCCCTCGCCGCCGGGAAAAGCGCCTTTTGTTTGCGACGGTGCCGCTTGTCGCCGTATACCGCGGCACTGGGTCGGAAAGCCTGATGTCATCGAAATGCAAAATATGACGCTCTCGCCCGTGTACGTAAGAGCGACTGTGGAGAAGCACTTTCTCATTGAAAAAGAAGACAATGTGATGGAGGCGAAAATTGTGACGCAGAGGAAACACCTTAGGGTGACGAACGAGGAAACGTAGAAAAGTTGGCAGAAACGCAGAGGAAGCCGATTTTGGTAAACGAAGGCCTTTTGGAAAATTTTTTGGCAACCAAAGGCCGCTCAGACCGCCTTTCGGCAGCCAAAGGCCGCTTTTTGGCAACCAACGGTCGTTTATTTAGCTTCCAGGAGACTAGGGGCTTGCGGGCCTTGGTTTCTTCAATGACGAGTAGCCGCCGTCAAATCAAACTCACAAATCATTTCAACAAAACACTGGTTCTGAAACAATATAAGGCCTTCTACAGAAAATTTGGAAAGCCAGGCAAACTGGGGTGGTCCTTCCAGGTTGTCAAAAGTTTCCACATTTAACAAAACAGCCACAAAGTCGTGTTCACAACACTCAACAAGACATCCCTGATCAAATGTTTATTGCTCCCCTGTTCACCCATCAAAAACCAATAAAGCACGCAAATAATTTATTATGTACAGCAAATTTCCTTCAATCGGATCCACGTCGACTTAGGCTACTCCCGCTGGGGCCCGAGGCTGGCCTTCTTCAGCAAACGGCGACTAAAGAAGAAGATGATTGGGGATCCAATTGAAGTGGCACCTGTTCGTAGTACTGCTGGTACTGCTGGTTGAGGACGTTCAGATCATAGTTGGCCTTGTCCACTTCGTAGCGAAGGGAGTCGTGGAGCCGGGTGACGTCGTTCAGCTGCTGCCACTTCTGGTCCCTGACGGCTGGAAAGAGGGGTTAGAGAGAGAGAGAGAGAGAGGGGGGGAGGGATGGAGAGAGAAACTAACCGATGGCCCTGCGGATGCCCTCCATCATCGTAATCTCCTGGGTGGCTTGGGCGACGAAGGAGGTCTGAGAAGGATCCTCGGGAATCGTCTCCAGGTGAGTTTCTTCGGCCGGGTGGGCTTCTTTAGTAGATTCCTGGGAGGAGGAGGGCGTGGAGAGGAGAGACTCTCGGAGGAGGTGGCGTCAGAAGATCCGGACGAGGAGGCGACTGAAACAGTAGGGTAATGTGTCAAAGAAAGAAAGACAGAGAGAGACTGTGTGTGTGTGCGTGTGTGTGTGAGAGAGAGAGAGAGAGAGAGAGAGAGAGAGAGACGCACCTTTTCCAATCTGGGTGAAATCGAGGTCGTCGACTTCGTTGGAACAGCCAGAAGCCTGGGATCAACCGCTGCCCATGGTAGAGGAGGAGGAACTGAATGACTGAAGAGCTGGCCGAAAAGAAATGCTAATTTCTATTCGAAGTCTAATTTTTATTCAAATTTTTCAATTCTAAACACCTTGCTTCGGTGAATTATTCGGGTAAGCTAATCAGTTTACCCTCTGAACCCTTCCTTTGGCAGAGTATGGTAATCAATGGAAATCCCTTAAGGATGGCATCTTCAGGCCGCTTTTACTTACTCAATCACATTCACTCCTCAGGCCGTTTTCAGCTTTGTGCCCACATACACACGCACACACACGCACACACATACACACACCCTGTCTACGTCTCTAACAATATGTCTATCTCTGCTTCATAAACAAAATCATTGTCTCTGCGTCTCAAACAAGCATCCTCTCTATCTGTCTCTATCTCTACCCACACACACGCACACACTTCATATCTACGTCTATAACCATCACCCTGTCTGCGTCTCTAACCATTTCCCTGTCTATGCGTCTCTAATTATCTCCCTGTCTCTGCGCCTCCACCCCTCTTCCTGCCTGCGTCTCTAACCGTCTTTCTGGCTCTGTGTCCCTCACCACCTCACTGCCTGCGTCTCTAATCTTCTCCAAGTCTCTACGTCTCTAACCATCTTAATCTCCATCTCTCTTCCTCTTCCTCTCTCTCTCTCTCTCTCTCTCTCTCTCTCTCTCTCTCTCTCTCTCTCTCGAACAATCAACTATGTAGGTTTACTAACAACAACAGAAACAAAGATCCCTCTATCTATTTTTCTTCCAAGAAACACCTTCTTAAACGCTTTTCTATATTCCTCACTTCTCCACATAAAAACATAGAAATCTGCTGCCCACGGCAAGCTTACTGAATCAATCGATCGAATTACCATAAAAAACATAAACAACTTACATAAAAAGGCAAAAATGGCTCCACTTATTGTTATAGCTAAGCCTTTCAGTTCCATTATTATGAAAATTCTCATGGTTTGTTGTAGAATAATGGATGTTACATTAATTACCTAAAATCAGTTTTTAAACTTTTGAAAACTACGTGTGTGTGTGTGTGTGCGTGCGTGCGTGCGTGCGTGCGTGCGTGTGTGTGTCTCTGTGTGTGTGAATAGCAAACAACCATTCGGACTATCAAACACCCTGCCAGAGCTGTTTGTTTCTTCGTAAATTGAGAATTGCTATCTCGGATAACTAAAATATAAAAATTATCGATTAAAAGGGAAAAAAAGTTACCCATATTCCTTATTCTCAAGAAAACTATGGCATAACTTATACAGGCAGTTATTCTACAGAGAATTACATAAGCGTCAAAGGCTATGATGATGGGAACGTAAGACCACCAACAGCCAGGAGGATGGGCTGTGCCTTCTAAAGCAAAAACACCCCAAAGCTGAAAGAATGAAATGTTTTACTGGGCAAATAGGAGAAAGTTACTCACAAGGAAAATAAATCCTACAACAAGACCGGGGGTACACAAGAAAAGGAGATATTTAGATGTACTGACTCTGGCGTACCTGAAATGTAAGTTGTTTGATGGATACACACTCACACAATCCCACAAACACGCAGTCACATTCATACACATACATAGATGCGTACACACTCATTCACTCACTCACATACACACTGAGACACAAGTCCAACCACACTCGCATACACCCACACGTGCATACAGCCACACACATACACGCATTCGTACACCACTCACTGAAAATAACTTACTGAAAATGAAAACACAATCTCACATGAACACACTTTGTCTCTCTCACACACACATTCGCACACCCACACATACACACGTTCTCACATATTTGTATACATACACATGTACATATACGCATGCACATAGACACTACACACATAGATAAACACATACACACTCCCTCACACACGCAATTACATTAAAAGGGAAGGACCTCGTAAGATTGAAAATATATTTATTATAATTCCGCGCGTTTACACGGCCGTTTTACGCGTTTACCGCACGGAAACACGGCTAGACTGGGCGAGAGAGTGTGGGAAATGGGGAGACGCAGAGTTGGCGGCAATTCAAATGGTAATTTCCCCAAATTTCAATCGCTCCTAAATCGGTTCATTTTTATGCAAAATGGGTAAAAGAGGTATTTTCAGATTCCTGGGAATGAGATCTAGGCTTTTATCGCAAAATCAGAAAAAAATTATTTTTACGCGGTCCTTCCCCTTTAACACGCTCTCTCACACACGTTCACACCAGCTGATGTACTTATTCACACAGTGTCGCACACGCTCACATACATACACACACGGTCACAAATGCACATATGCACACACTCCCGTTGAGACACACACAGAGATACAGACATACACACACGCTCACACACACGTACTTATTCATGCAATCAGGCCCATAATCACACGATATTTCTCACGCTCAACCGCTCACATACAAACATACACATGTACACATACAGAAATGCAAACACTCACATAGAAACGCACACAGCAAAACACGCAATTCACTCACACGCATACACACACGTTCACACACATTCCCACCCTGTTTCATAAACATACGTCTATCCTCTCTCTCACACGCTCACACACGCACGTACTTATTTACATAGTCACGCACACCCTCGCACGATCTCTCTCACGCTCACACGCTCGTATACATACACATGCCCACATGCACGCATACGCTTACACAGACACACACATACAAACATTCACATTTACACACACCGTCCCGGTTTGAAGATGGATATCAGTCTGTCGATTCCAGTAACAACATGAAGATAAACCTTAAAACGTACTTGTTCTATTACAAATCTGATTTTACACACACTTATAACTTGTAAAACTATATAAATTAGATTAAACTGAGTACACCATACAGTAGAACTGTCGGCAGAAGCAAAAATTGAGAAAAGCTAAAAACACCTTAACTAAATAAGTAAATGTTCCTTGACCAACGATCAATTGAAGATTGTTCCATAGCAGTAGCAAATTACAAATCGATAAGATAACTAAGATATACCCTAAAATTGATTTTTATAAGGTGAAATAAGGAAAATTGTTGTTTCAAACCGCATTTGTGTTGAAGTCCTTTTGAATTAAACGTCATGGTTACCAAACAAACTATGCCAACTGTGCCAAAAGCGGCAGCTATTATATTGTTTATGGTAATTGGACAGAAAATAGACATTTTCCTAAATAAAATCGATTTTTCACAATTTAATGCGGAAATAAATCAATGAATGAGAATTGAGGAAATTAGGAAAGTATTGGTTGCAACTAGAAAGATTTGCTTGAATACTTCCCACGTTCTGGCACGCCTACGCTTAATCTACATAGGCGAACTAATTAAAGTTTGAGGTCAGTGCCATGCCAACTCTTTCTTTCTCTTTTTCTCTGTCTCTCTTTATCTCTCTCCCTGTCTCTCTTTATCTCTTTGCTCTCTCGCTCTCTTTCTCTCCTTCTTTCTCTGTTTCTTTCTCTTTTTCTTTGTATTGCTGTCTCTCTCTCTCTCTCTCTCTCTCTCTCTCTCTCTCTCTCTCTCTTTCTTTCTCTTGCTGTCTTTCTCTCTCTCTCTCTCTCTCTCTCTCTCTCTCTCTCTCTATCTCTCTCTATCTCTCTCTCTCTTTCTCTTTCTCTTTTCTCTCTCTCTTTCTTTCACTTTCTGTCTCTCTCTCTATTTCTCTTTCTCTCTCTTTCTCTCTCTCTCTTCCTCTTTTTCTTTCTTTTTCTTTCTGTTTCTCTCTCTCTCTCTCTCTCTCTCTCTCTCTCTCTCTCTTGCTGTCTTTCTCTTGCTGTCTTTCTCTCTCTCTCTCTCTCTATCTCTCTATCTCTCTATCTCTCTCTCTCTCTCTCTCTCTCTTTCTCTTTCTCTTTTCTCTTTCTCTTTCTTTCACTTTCTGTCTCTCTCTCTCTCTCTTTCTCTCTTTCTCTCTCTCTCTCTCTTCCTCTTTTTCTTTCTTTTTATTTCTGTTTCTCTCTCTCTCTCTCTCTCTCTCTCTCTCTTTCTTTCTATCTCTTGCTGTCTTTCTCTCTCTCTCTCTCTCTCTCTCTCTATCTCTCTATCTCTCTATCTCTCTCTCTCTCTCTCTCTTTCTCTTTCTCTTTCTCTTTTCTCTTTCTCTTTCTTTCACTTTCTGTCTCTCTCTCTCTCTCTCTCTCTTTCTCTTTCTCTCTCTTTCTCTCTCTCTCTTCCTCTTTTTCTTTCTTTTTCTTTCTGTTTCTCTCTCTCTCTCTCTCTCTCTCTCTCTCTCTCTCTTTCTTTCTTTATCTTGCTGTCTATCTCTATCTCTCTATCTCTCTCTCTATCTCTCTCTCTCTCTCTCTCTCTTTCTCTTTTCTCTCTCTCTTTCTTTCACTTTCTGTCTCTCTCTCTATTTCTCTTTCTCTTTCTCTCTCTCTCTCTCTCTCTCTCTCTCTTCCTCTTTTTCTTTCTTTTTCTTTCTGTTTCTCTCTCTCTCTCTCTCTCTCTCTCTCTCTAACTTCAAAAACTATCCAGATTACATAAAATTTATTCAGTCTTCTCCAACCCAGAAAACATCTACATTCTGGTTCTCGTCCAAAATTTAAGTTCTTCTTCACACAGTGCAAAAGAGATACATCCACAGAACGAAAGCCAGCACGACACACATGTTCCTGAAATAACAAGATTATTTTATTTGAAACATGATTACCGTACTAATCCACAAGTATCTATCCACAAGTACGGGGTCCCACATTCTTAGATGAGCTCCTAACAGTAGACTTGAAGAGCATTTCTGCCCATTTTGGTACCCTAAAAATAGATTGAATTTGTTTTAGAAATGTAAAACAACCTGATGTTTTCCAGAAGAAGCTTTGAATTGGACGTTGGTCATGGAGGCATTTCAGGGAATTTGCAGCCATGATGACACAGAAAGCAGCAGAAAAGAGCCATGCGAATGACTGAAATAGGAAAAGTTATTAAATGGACAAGTGGAATGATAGAATTTACCTTGGCCATTGTTGTACACCGGATTCGTTCATCCACATTCCAATAAGAACAGAAGAAAATTTTTGTCCAATGTTGAAATCAGTTGTGAACCATTCAAGAATGATTTTGTAATTGTCGAGTCCATAAAAAATGAAAGAAATAAGTGAAATTGTGCTTATCGAACCTTTCCATTCAGTCCGAACAGGCTCCGAAAAGTTTCAAAATACCGCGTGTAGAAAAAGTGTAAAGTAGAATAGTTTGAGAAGTATGCTGCAAGATTCAATTATGAATGGAGTTGCCCAAAAATTTGAAAATGGAAAATGGAAGTGTGTGGTTGTGGAAAGGAAGCGAAATCGAGACAGACTTGGCACTGTTGCGGTTTCATTGAATGGGACGGAAAAGACGCGAAAGAGGTGATTCATAGAATGGAATTTGTTTGTGATTCATAGAAGGGACTCTCTCTCTATTTCACCTTCTCTTCGTATCTCTTTCTCTTTTGCTCTCCTTTTCTTTTTCTTTCTCTCTCTGCCACTCTCTTACGTCTCTCACTCTCACTCTCTCTCTATCTATCTATCTCTCTCTCTCTCTCTCCCTCTCCCTCTCTACCACTCTCTACCACTCTACCACTCTCTCCACCTATCCCTCTTTTTCTCCCGCTTACTATCTTTCTCTCCCACTATCTTTCAGTTTTTCACTCACTATCTTTCTTTCTCTAACACACACTTTCTCTCGCTCTCCCTCCCCCTCTCAATGAAACAATTAGTTCCAAGTTCAAATATATTTATTCCTTTAAAATTTACTATATACATTTTAAATATATAGATGGACGATAAAATGAGATAAGGGAAGCACTTTCCA
This sequence comes from Oscheius sp. G VE-2021, assembly GCA_022343465.1. NCBI lineage: Eukaryota > Metazoa > Nematoda > Chromadorea > Rhabditida > Rhabditidae > Oscheius > Oscheius sp. G VE-2021. Next base: position 3,065,873 of record JAJQXH010000030.1, on the reverse strand, counting down.
CATGAGACAAACTCTCTACGATAATTGTCTTTCCCTAAAAATAAGTTTTCAGAACGGTCAAGAAAAGAACCGTGAAAATGGGTGGTCATAATAACACAGAAGGCGGCAGAGAAGAGCCATACATTGGACTAAAAATTGAAAGTTAAAGGGGAAGGACCTCGTAAAATTGATTTTTCAAAGTATCTTTATTATAGTTTCATTGAGTAGACATCGTTTCCACGATTGAAAAACATACCCCTTTTATATGATTTGGACAGCAAAAGGGGCGCCTTTACACGGCCATTATACGCGTTTGCCGCACGGAAACACGGCTAGAGTGGGCGGGAGAGTGTGGGAAATGGGGAGACGCAGAGTTGGCCGCAATTCAAACGGGAATTTCCCCACATTTCAAGCGCTCCTAAATCGGTTCATTTTGATCCAAAATGGGTAAAAGAGGTATTTTTCGGTATCTTGGGAATAAGATCGAGACTTTTATCACAAAAACAGAAAAATTATTTTTACGCGGTCCTTCCCCTTTAATAAAGTCCAGAGAGGTATAATGTACCTTTGTAAACTCTTGAACTTGAAAGAATCCGGAGTATTCCAACACCCAGAAAAATAGCTGTTTTCTAATTTGATGATGAAGAGGAGCTGCATGCTTATCGAAAATTTACTAGAAAAACAAACTGTGAGAAAGAAAGAAAAGGCAACCTCTTAACAGCGGGTGAAAACAACATCAAGGAAAATGTTGTAAATCCGCATTTGAAAAGCATCACGTTGTTGGGATTTCCATCTCATCGGAATATAATTATTGAAAATCTTTCATGATTGCCTTCAACCTCAGTTTATTCATTGTCTGAGGTTCTGTCATCCAGACCAGAACAAATAGCCATAGGTAGAAAGTTTAGGAAGTGGCTCCAACGTTGAATGTTCATTGAATGCAAAATAGTCCGAGATATATGCTGAAATAAGCGAAATAGAATTAAACTGTGAAGATTTCCCAAAAAAATGTTAAAATGAAAAAAATGGAAGTGTATGGCAATGGAAGGAAAGTGGAATCTAAATGGAATCGGCACTGTGGCGATTTTACCATTGAATGGGACGGAAAAGACACGGAAATTGAAATGATTCAGGGAATGGAAATTGTCGGGGGGAAAGGCAATAGTTTCTCTCTGTCTCTCTCTCTCTCTCTCTCTGTATCTGTATCTGTCTCTCTCTCTCTCTCTCTCTCTCTCTCTCTCTCTGTCTCTGTATTTCTCTTTCATATCAGGTAAATAAATTTTTAGCTTTATTTTGATCCAAATTGTTATGATGGGTTCTGCTGTAAAGAAGCTCCACGGGATGGGGACACATCTGAAGGAGACTCCTTTTGATCCGGCATGCTGCAAATTAGGAATTGCTTTTTCAAAACGTAAGTACTACCTGCAGAAGAGGACCAACTGTCGTTCCGACGGTGAAGCTCAACTACACCCACGCGATTACACCACTTCTGATAGAAGTTGGAACAGCTGAAAGTCATCTGAGATGAAAAAGATTGACAGATCTCTGTAGACAGAAATCTACAGAGATCTGTCAATCTCTGTAGATTTCTTTCTTTCCTGACTGTATCTCTCTCGCTCGCTAAAATGTACCTGAGAACGTCAGAATGTAACCTGTAGAAGAGGACCAAATGTGGCCATTACGGTGAGCGTTTATTGAATGTAAAGGAGTCCGAGATGCATGCTGAAAGTTCGAATATGAATGGAGTTGTGAGGGATTGTTCAAAAAATTTATAATGAAAAATGGAAGTGTATGATTGTAGAAGGAAAGCGGAATCTAAATAGAATCGGCACTGTTGCGGCTTTTAACAAGGAATGGAAATGAAAAGACGATTCATGTGTGATTCATAGAAGGGAAATTGTCGGGAGAAAAACACAATGCTTCCCTATCTCCCTCTTTCTCTCTCTCTCTCTCTATTAGTGGATCTGTATCTCTGTCTATCTGTCTCTCTACCTCTATGTCTCTCTCTATCTGTCTCTCTCAATCTGTGTGTATGTGTGAATGTGTGAGTTTATGTTAATGTGTGTGCGTGCGTGTGTGAGTGTATGTGTGTGTGTGACCATTCTGTGTTCACTTTTTCTTTTCAGTGTGCTTATTTCAACAAGCCACGCCGTCCTTTGTCTCTTATCTTGGCTTTTGATTGTTCTTTGCCCCCTCCTTCAGTTCTTTTCTCTCCAAGTCTAGACGTCATTTTTCTTGCTCGAGTATCGATTTTATGCATCTCTCTTCCGCCTTCTTTATGCAATAACTTCTCCGTTAGTGAAAAATCGATGCGCTTCGAATTGTGACTACGCTCTTCGAGACGGAATAATCTTCCCGTCAGCCATAGTTTCAATTTGGTTTCCATTTCTTAGCTGAGAAACATTCTCCAGTATTCTTCTGTTTTAAACACCATTGAAAAATGATCTTCTTTTCCAGGGCAGGATAGGCACTGCGGCGCCGTGGGTTCAAAAGGCGGCGCGCGGCAACTGTCCCTGCGGCCCGGTTAGCTCAGTCGGTAGAGCACCAGACTCTTAATCTGGCTGTCGCGGGTTCGAGCCCCGCATCGGGCTTACTCTTTTGTTTTCTAGGAATAACCTAATCTTTGATTCATAGACCGAAATTTACTCTTCTAGGTTATTTCGATTTTTCTTCTTGACCAGAACACTTGACCGGTGAAAGTGAAATTGGCAATTCCCACGAGACGGCGTTTTAAAAACAGAATTCCAAGTGAAACAGCCACCACTGAACATTTTCAACCCTCGGTTTGTCGCCGCCATCTCCTATCAGTCGCATTCTTAAGACTCCCTATCGCCACGAAATCGTTACGAGTATTTTTAGTGCGAAAAACAGCTGAGAACAGCTCTCCCGCGAATCGGGTCCGGTTTGGTGCCGGGTGAATGCCAAGTGAGTCAGTGCCAATTCACGAAGCGAAGGACATTCCCCGATCGATTTTATGTTTTCCAATTTCTTGCGAGATATTTTCTTTCCAAAGATGACCAACCAGGACTTTAAACTAACGGCAGCGTGATTGTCGATCACTGTCAGACGGAGATTGGCGGACAATCCGTAACGCTCGTTCTCTCGATCTTCGACCGACTTATACTCATTTAAGACCAGATTTCTTATTAGTTTTACATTTATTTAAGTTTGTATTCTTTTTAAAATTGAAATTCTCTTTCTTTGAAATGAATGAGTGGGTTCTCAGACCATTCAACGTGAGCAAACATGTGTCATGGCGTGTACCTTGCCCTGGCGGCCTTTTCAAACGGCATTTGCGGTCTTTTTACCTTTTATTCATTGCTTGTTTTCAGAGAGAGAGAGAGAGAGAGAGAGAGAGAGACCAAAGGAGGGTTAGAGACGCAGACAGTTAGAGACTGAGGGAGGGTTAGGGACGCAGACATAAACAGAGAGAGAGAGAGAGAGATACCGAGAGAGAGAGAGAGACGCAGAGAGACACAGGTAGTTAGAGAAGCAGACAGTTAGAGAGAGAGAGAGACCAAAGGAGGGCTAGAGACGCAGACAGTTAGAGACTGAAGGAGGGTTAGAGACGCAGACAGTTAGAGGCCGAATGAGGGTTAGAGACGCAGACAGTTAGAGACCGAAGGAGGGTTAGAGACGCAGACAGTTAGAGTCCGAGGGAGGGTTAGAGACGCAGACAGTGAGAGACCGAAGGAGGGTTAGAGACGCAGACAGTTAGAGACCGAATGAGGGTTAGAGACACAGACAGTTAGAGACAGTAGGAGGGTTAGAGACGCAGACAGTGAGAGACCGAAGGAGGGTTAGAGACGCAGACAGTTAGAGACAGAATGAGGGTTAGAGACGCAGACAGTTAGAGACAGTAGGAGGGTTAGAGACGCAGACAGTTAGAGACTGAAGGATAGTTATAGACGCAGACATAAACAGAGAGTGATAGAGAGACCGAGACAAGTAGACAGAGAGAGAGAGAGAGAGAGAGTCATAGACAGAGATCTTTTTAAATGTGGCGTGATGTTTTTCCTTCCCACCAGTTTTTCTTTCAATGAAACGGTTTTCTATTTTTACCTAGAGAATCCCAGAAACTAGTCATCTGCTTTCCCCATGACTCACATAACCTCTACCCTTTCAACATCAAAATAACCATTGATTAACAAAAAGTGGGTAAATATTTTTTGAAGGTCATTGATAACAGCTGGTATTCGTCTGGACACCAGTTGCCCCCGCCGGGTCACATGGCGCCAGGTTGAACCAGGCAGTTGTCCGGCGACCACTTACGTTAGCCGTTCTACGATTCTCTCGTTTTTCTACTTCCTTCTTTGAATTTTAGCGAAACATTTGCCTTTCTTCGTAGAATTCCAATTGAAACCCATTGATTAGTGCATTTTCGTGGCCCTAATGGAATTGCCCTTTCTAAAGGCGAAGGTCAATAAGACCTGGGCTGAAAGGCGATAGATTTAGATATCATTATACGTCAGAAGTCGCTTTTTGGTTGTTTTAGTAGCATTTTTTCAAAATACAATTGTTTCTTCATGGAATTGCAATTGAAAACCATCGTTTTAGTACATTTTTCTGGCCTTAATGGAAGTGACCTTTCTGAAGACAAAGGTCAAGTAGATCAATCTAGATCAACCGAGGTGATTCGGGTTTACGTCAAATTTGAACCCTCTTTGTTTTATTTGGTTGACCGAGATACCATTGGTTTACAAACAAAGCAAACTGTGTCATCGGTCAATAGACGACCAAAGAATTTTGTCGATATATGACTCTCTCTGTGTGTGTGTCTATCTCTCTCTATATATCTCTCTTCTCTCTGTCTCTGTCTGCGTCTCTAACCCTTCCTCGGTCTCTAACTCTCTGAGTCTCTGCGCCTCCTTCGGTCTCTTACTCTGCGTCTCTAACTCTCTGGTCTCTAACTCTCTGCGTCTCTAACTCTCTGCGTCTATAACCCTCGCTCGGTCTATAACTGTCTGCTTCTCTAACTCTCTGGTCTCTCACTGTGCGTCTCTAACCTCCTTCGATCTCTAACTCTCTGCGTGCCTAACCCTCGCTCGGTCTATAACTGTCTGCGTCTTTAATCCTAACCAGTCGGTAAACGCGCCTACGGCGCGTTACCTCCTGGATGGGTTGGTCTCGCACCCGAAAGTATGCTAATAAATTTGACTTCGGCCTCTTAACTGGGCGGCCTTCGGCCGCTTCATCGAACGGCCTTCGGCCGCTTTATAGAACGGCCACTTCATCGGACGGCCACTTCATCGGACGGCCTTCGGCCGCTTCATCGAACGGCCTTCTGCCGTGAATGTATGCAAATTTTCACTTTTTTCTAACCGCATTCGGTCGTTATTTACTTAAAAATGAGCATGAATTTACGCTAATTGCATGAGCATGGCCTGCGACCGCACCCACCCTTCTTCCCGCGGGAAATGACCGCGGAGGGGATCCACCACACACACACACACACACACACACACACACACACACACACACACACACACACACACACACACACACACACACACACACACACACACACACACACCATAGCGTTTTGTTATATTAAAAGATTCGGTCTCTAACTCTGCGTCTCTAACTGTCTGCTTCTCCAACTCTTTGGTACTCTCTGCGTCTCTAACCCCCTCTCGGTCTCTAACTCTCTGCGTCTCGTTCCCTCCGTTGGTCTCCAGCTGCCTGCTTTCTAACTCTGTGATATCTAACTCTCTGCTTCTAACCCTCCTTCAGTCTCCAACTCGCGTCTCTAACTCTCCTGTCTCTAACTCTCATTAGGTCTCTAACTGTCTGTGTCTCTAACCCTTCCTCGGTCTCTAACTCTCTGCGTCTCTGGCCCACCTTTGCTCTCTAATAATCTGCGTCTCTAACCTTCATTCGGTCACTAACTCTCTCCGTTTCTAACCCTCCTTCGGACTCTGACTGTCTGCGTATCTAACCCTCCTTTGGACTCTAACTGCCTGCTGCTCTAACTCTCTAGTATCTAACTCTCTGTGCCTCTCTGTTGTTTCTCTCTCTCTCTCTCTCTCTCTCTCTCTCTCTCTCTGTCTCTCTCTCCGTCTCTCTCTCTCTCTCTCAGTCGCTTCCCACCCGACCTTGACCACGTGTCGCCGCTTGCTCCTGTGCTCCCTGCACCCAATGCACCCATCAACCCCCGATCATTATTGATTTTTCCATTTTCAACGCCACAAATTCATTTAATTCTCTTTTTATCTAATCAACAAAACATGGGCCTTTATCTTGTAGGCAGTTGCGAACGCTTATCACCCTGCCGTAAAATACAAGCGAGCCTCCGGCATTTTTGTTCTTTTCTGTTCAAATTTTCACCTCAATTCAGCCTCCCAATTAGAATTTATAATCAAAAATTACCATAGACTTTAGTTTCTGAAATTATCATTCATGGACCCCCATTAGAATAAAACGAGATAGTCAAAATCGGCCATTTCCATTTCATTTCCTTTCATTCTCCCATCCTAGCCGGCTGTTTCTATTGCGTGAGTTTCAATTTCGCTTTATTTCTTTTAAAATGCGTCTAATTTAACTTTTTAAAGCTTAATTTTCACAATTTAAAACAAGTTTTACTGATTTTGCACTCATTTTGGTGACAACTAAAGGATTCTGTGGTTTTGGTGAAACTTTTGTTGAAATCTTGGTAAATCAAAAACTTAAGAAGGCTAGAAGTAAAGATATAGAAGTAAAAATCAATAATTAGCTTTATCCTAGAAAACAAAAAAGTAAGCCCGATGCGGGGCTCGAACCCGCGACAGCCAGATTAAGAGTCTGGTGCTCTACCGACTGAGCTAACCGGGCGCCGCTAGTCTGCTGAGCGCGGCGCCTTATGAATACCCTGTCTCCGCTTTCTTATGCGCGGCCTGGAACTCTCTTCCCAACCGTCTATTTTCAGCCATGTTGGGCAGTCTTCTGCTCATCTACGGCTCCGTGCTCTTGGGTGCCTTCCTCCCCACGGTTCTGTTGATCCTCTTCGGTCGCAGCTGGGGCCAATTGCCCTTCTTCTACCTCCGCGTCGTCAGTTGGCTGCAGTCCCTCTTCCCTCCAGTCTACCCGCAGTCTGAAGAGAAATGGCCTGCCACCATTCACAGGGTTTGTTCCTAATTCAAAAAGGTTGAATTCGGCGGTGATTTTAGGATCAAGGGCTTCGATTGGAGAGGGCTGCTGAAAGTTCATCGGCTAGTTTCGCCTTCCTTCAGAAGAAGAAGGAACTTTTCGACATTGCTTTGGATCTGACGCAAAGTGGAATAGAAGCTATTACACAGGTGAGCAAACCTTCCAGATTTCCGCTGTTGTAACCAGAATTGACCCTGGGACTCGCACCCGTACCAGATCAGCGTACTTATAGCATGAATGGGGTTATATAAATCAAATTGGCCATATATGAGCAGAAGACTGCCCAACGTGCATGAAAATAGGAGGTGGGGACGAGACATATCAGCCGCGTTTGGCACTGCGGCGCCCTGGGTTCAAATAGCGCCGCGAAGCAGTTGCATGTGTCGCCCGGTTAGCTCAGTCGGTAGAGCACCAGACTCTTAATCTGGTTGTCGCGGGTTCGAGCCCAGCATTGGGATTACACTTTTGTTTTTATACATAAACATCATTCTCGGTTATTAGTCATAGAATTCAACTTTAAAATGCAAAACTTTTTTAGGACGACATCTCCACGGCCTTCGCCCGCGCGCCGACCTTCAACGATTCTTTGTTGAGGCTCACTCCCCTCCCTCAGTGGTCTCTGCCTCAGAAGGCACTTTTCTACCTTCTTCTGGCCTTCAGGTGGGACATATCTCTGTCTGTCTCTCTCTCTCTCTCTCTCTCTCCCTCTCTCTCTCTCTCTCTAATTCTCCCTTTCCAGAGTCCTCCTCCTCCTTCCCATCCGCCTCGTCCTCTGCATCTCCTCCTTCGTCTTTGTCTCCCTGGCATGTGTAGTCTCCTTCTGTACGGTAATACCTTTACAAACTTTATAAAATTACAAAGTAAATTCAGAATTTATCAGCTCAAGAGAAGACTTGGGTGGCTATTGTCTACTGTCGGCTCTTCAACGCAGGACTGGGACTGGTGGCCGAGTACTACGACAAGGAGAACATCCCGAAAAGGCCAGGTCAGTTGGCTAGCTTTACAAAGTTTATAACTTTACAAAACTAATAAAGTGAATAAATACATAATAAATCAATTTAGGAATCGCAGTGGCCAATCATCTGACGCCAAATGACATCCAGATCGTATTTGCGGGAACTGAAGAGGGAGCTGAGTATGGGTACATGGTCACGGGGCAGAAACACAACGGAATAATTGGTTAGTTTTTATAAATCGATAATTTCAGTTCATTTGACGCCCTAATTCGTATTTTAACGAAAATTTGATTTGGCGCACAATGGTGCAGTGCCAAGGAGCCTGTGTTGCACAAATGGTCGAGGGTTCGATCCCCGCCGCGGCTTTTTGGATTATTAACCACTAAAATGTTATCAAGCACTTTAAACTTTGTTTACTTTAACTTTTAAGTTCGTTAAATAAATGTTTGCGAATGGTTTAGTTAATTGCCAACGCGCGATCGCCGCACAAACGACAAGGGTTCTATCCCCGCAGCTTCCCATGTTTTTATTAAACAAAAAAATTGTTTTACAGAACGTTTTTACTAGATTAAAGTCAATTTTCAATAGAAAAGTTAAAACAATTCACATTGTATAGCCTAAAAGGGCAAAATCTGGACAATCAAAGCTCTGTTTTCCTTACTTCCTTGTTTTCGTCCTCTGGTATCAGTTGTTGATTCTTGACCACCTCTCCCCATCAAAAACAAAAGTTTAACTGCCTATTGACTGGGGGAATTGTAATGAATCCAGATTTTTCTCATAGTAAATTGGGATTCGCGCGCTCTTGGACTCCCGTAAGATGAAGAAAAGGTAGAAAATAGGGTCTATTAACTTTGCAAAAACTTTGATGCACGTGATTATTAGCTAAAAAGCTAGGACTGACCTAATAATAGAAAGCAAAAGAGTAAGCCCGATGCGGGGCTCGAACCCGCGACAGCCAGATTAAGAGTTTGGTGCTCTACCGACTGAGCTAACCGGATGCCGTTGACAACTGCGCGCGGCCGCCTTATGACTCACAACGCCGCCGAAACCAAACTGACATCAATTCGACAGATTTTTACCCACTTTATCTCTTTTTAATGTGAATGGTTTTAATATCCGACGTTTGGAACTAAGGACGCCCTTCCATTATGCAGATAATGTTCAGATCTTTCAGCTAATCAACTTTCAATTGAGAAAAATGTGAGATCGACCCTTTGTCGCGTCGTTTGATTCCCCGACAGGCACACTTCATAGCTGTGACTGGGTGGTCCAAGTAAACGGGCCGACTTACTGAATTATGTGAATCTCTTTCAAACCCACATGTAAACGCACCGGGAAGAATCGATCTAGCCACTGCTTGCGTGGGAAAAGTCGGCTTACCGCAACACCACCCTGTTTCGCGAAAACTTCTCGATTAGCATAGTTACGGAAACTAAGATTTCATTAACTTGTATTACATGAACACATTAAAAAATAGCGAAAACACAAAAGTATTTTGCATTTTAAACTCTCTGAGTAAGGATTGTGATTGGCCGCCGACTACCCCTTTCGCAGGCGCGGATGTGGTACGGGGGTGGGTCGCAGGCGCCTTGACTCGAATAGCGAAAGGCACAGCTTTCGCCAACTTATGGTGTGAGTCTAAAATGACGATTCCTTTGAGAAAACCGTAAAGTCACAAAGTATAATTAAAGTAATTTTGGGAATAACGGCTGACTCCTGTAATGCCGCGCGGAGCCGACAAGCGCGAGGACATAAGGGCGCTATGCGTGCTTGTACAGGGTGAACAGATGACGCAGTCGGTTAGCTCCTCGCATATTGAACGAAAGGTCGCTGGTTCGAGTCCCGCCTGTTGCAAATGTTTTGCTTTTTGTGTATTTTGCTACCAAAACTAATGGCAGCAAATAGTTCTTGCCTTTCTCATTGTTGAATTTAGATTTTAGCCAATTCCTGGATTCGATCTGTACCAACCAACTGCGTAAATGTGTTTTAGCCCTCTTTTTCCTCTGTCGCGGGCATCCCCGGGTTGTTTTCAAAGCCACGCGCTGGCTGCAGCCGTGTTTTCGCCCAGTGGACACGTGCCCGGTGCAAAGATTGTTTGTTTGCGAGAAGTCTCGTGCTCTTCTTGCGATATCTCGAAAACATAAGTGAAACCTAAGCCTGAACTTTGAAATTGAAGTTTAAATTAAATTGTAAACCAATTTTTCAGTATTTAAAAAGTTAAAAGTTAAGTTTCCCATTTTCAGGAGTGATCGAAGCTCTCGTGAGCCGTCTCTGTCCCTCCCTCTGGTTGGAGCGCAAAAGCGCCCAGGAGCGATCCGATTTTCTCGCAGATGTCCTCAAAACCGCCAGAGTTGGTCATTTTAACCAATTTTCTGAATTTCAAATTAAATTTTATTTTGTATATTTAAAAAAAATTTAAATTCAAAATAAAATTTCGTTTTCAGGACGGTGGTGGTCCCATCCTCATCTTCCCTGAGGGTTACTGTACCAATAACACTCAAGTCATCCAGTTCAGGAAGGCCGTTTTCGAGCCGGACCTCGATATTTACCCAATTGCCATAAGGTAATCAAGAAGTGACGGAAAATCGATAATCGATTGATTTTTAGGCAGGATGCTCAGTTTGGAGATTCCTATTGGTTTGAGGATAAATTCCATATTTATCTGTTGAGGATTATGATGAGCTGGGCGATCAGCTATAAAGTCACCTATTTGCGTGAGTTTGGTTTATTATTCTCTCTCTCTCTCTCTCTTTTTTTTTGTTTATCTCTCTTTCCCTTTCTCTTTCTCTCTCTCTTTCTGTTTCTTTGTCTCTCTCCCTCTCTCTCTAACTCTCTCCCTCCCTCTCTCTCTCTCTCTCTCTCTCTCTCTCTCTCTCTCTCTCTCTCTCTCTTTCTCTCTCTCTCTTTCTGTTTATCTCTCTCCCTTTCTCTTTCTCTCTCTCTCTTTCTGTTTCTTTGTCTCTCTCCCTCTCTCTCCCTCTCTCCCTCTCTCTCTCTCTCTCTCTCTCTCTCTCTCTCTCTCTCTCTGTCTCTCTTTCTGTTTATCTCTCTCTCTCTCTCTCTCTTTCTCTCTCTCTCTTTCTGTTTCTTTGTCTCTCTCCCTCTCTCTCGCCCTCTCTCCCTCTCTCTCTCTCTCTCTCTCTCTCTCTCTCTCTCTCTCTCTCTCTAATTCTCTCTCTTCAGCCCCCGTCCGTCGCTACGACGGCGAGTCAAACGGAGTCTTCGCCGCGAGGGTGCAAGGTCTCATCGCCCGGGCGGCCGGTCTCGAGCAGGGTCGCTTCGACGGCGGCTTTTGGTACAAGTGAGTTCTATCACTCAAAATTTCCTCTTTTTTCTATTTTGAAATTCAAAATCCCATTTTCAGAAGACCAGAGAAAGAGCGAATCCTGGCCGAACAGCGCCGTTTGGTCAGCCTCTCCCTCACCGATGACGAAGAAGAAGCCGAGACTTCTGGCAGTGATGACAGCGGCTTCCCCTACATACTCGAGAAGCCTACCTCCCCCTTCTCTCCCCAAGAGATCCCTGTTAATTCATCCGGGTAGAAGAATATTCAACACTACTGAATACGCACTTATCTTAATTAACATGTGTGAATGAATTCTTCCAGTTTTCACTTGCTTTCTTTGAAAATTGGCAAAAACCAAAGGGGACGTCACCGCATGGGTAGCCGGGGAACCCTCAGGAGACCATTTCTGACGTCATCCCCGATTTTACTTAACTTGGTAGGGAAACTAGCCCGTCACAACGATTTTCACCGCTGCACGCAGAGCGGTGTTTTGAGATTGCCGATTGCATACGGGTTCCCGCCGCATACTCTCTCGCTTGGAGGGGGCAGACAGCGAGAGTGCGAAGGGTAGATGGATTTAGGGCCCTTTAGGAGCCTAAATAAGAAATTCCCGCCCTTGGCTTAAGGAAATAGAGCCTTAATAAGAAAGAATCTTCCTTGAGTAACGATAAGGGAAATAGGGCCTTAATAACAAATCATCGCCCTTGACTTACGGAAATTTAGTGCGGAAGATTTCATTCAAAAATCTATAAATAATTACATGTTTACTGAGAATTGATTAATGTGGCGCCGCCAAAATGTTGTTTACGGCGAAAAAATGGATTGCGAAACCAGAAATCGTTAATGGTGTGTTTTGTATTTCACAATGAGAAATTAAAGTTTCAAATTTAAATTAGAAAAGAAAGCTAATTTTAAGCCAAATTGCCACCTAAATGACCAGAGTTCAATCCCACCCGGTGTAATTGAATTTTTCGGCCGAAAATTCATCTTAAATATCATTTTTAGAGAAAATTCGTTTTTAAAGGTATTTACTTACTTTTTATTTGTTTTTGTTGTATTTCTTTCGAAAAAGACTAAACATCGAGTTTTGTTTCCAGTGGACCCCGTGCGATGTTTACAAAAACATCCATTGTTTTACAATGTCAATTGACCAATGTGCATTTTCAAGGCGAATGTTTCTGTCACTGAAATTTACAGGACAAAGGTTGATTTCTATTTTGGTTTTAATTTGATTGGAGAAACAGGAATGAAATATAATTTGAAATTTTGAAAAATGATGTTTTCAAATACGAGCATTAAATTTTATACAAAAACTTTACAAAAAAGCGAACATAACAAATAAATTAACGGAAAATTTTTCAATTCTAAAATTTTTAAAGTTTTTGATTTAAATTTATATAATGAATTGGAGGGAATAACAGCCAAATTGCATAAGGGCAAATCATACGAAGATTTTTGTCATCGAGAGGGATCGAACCTAGGAGCTATTTGTTCGAAATGCCCATTAAGGCAAAATACATTTGAAGCGGTCTGAGGCTGCCGAGATGCCACTTAAAGCGGTCTGAGATTGGAAAAAGATCGGTCATGCGATTGCCACTTCTTAAGAAAAGCGGCTTGATTCCTTTGAAACGGTTCGAAATCACCAGAGTCCATCACAAGCGGCCTGAGGCTGTGAAAACAAAATAAAAGCGGCCTTAGCTTACCAGATTGCATTAAAAGCGGTTTTAGATTGCCAAGGTCCATTAAAAGCGGCCTGAGGTTTCGAATCCTCTTTGAAAGACTGGCTTCCGTTGACCCAATGCAGTAATGCGGCCGGAGGTTGAAAGGTTTTTAAAAACAGCCCGAAACCTGTCAAAACACACTTGACGCGGCCTGAGGTTCTCTAGATTCATTAAAAGCGGCTTAAGGTTGCCAGAATCTATTAAAGCGATCTTGTGCTTGTTAAACACATTTAAAGCGGTCTAAGGTTACCAGAGTGGATTAAAGACGGCCTAGGGAGAGCCAGAGTTCATTTAAAGTTCCACTGAAGGGCACCAGGATCGATAGAAAGCGGCCTGATGTTACCACAAACCATTTAAAGCGGCTTGAGGCTACAAAAATCCATTAAAAGCTAATAAAACTCTGTAAAAGCATGCAAACGACTGCAGACTGCCAAGATCGCATTAAAGCGGCCTGAGGTTACCAAGTCCTATTAAAAGCGGCCTAAGGCTCTCTACAACTACCTGAACTAAAAAAAAGTGCAGACCCTGAGTAGAGACGCAGAGGTGCCCGTTGCGTCCCGTGGCTCTGCAGTCCCCTAAAAATACTCTTTGTTTTTCTCTCCCTGGATCCATGAAACCCTGTTTCTCTGCGTGCCCTCTCCCCTGCAACGTGCGTCTCCCCTCGTCCCGCCCCTACCACGTGCCCCTCCCTTCGTGGTCAACATGTTGACCACTATAAAAGCCCCGGCGCCGGCGCTCCGCTCAGCCCCCGGCCCAAACACACAAGAAGACAACCTCAACGCAATCAAAATGGTCAGTTCTCTTTCTTTCTCTCTCTCTCTCTCTGGAAAACCTAGTAATTAATGAAAGTTGTTAGTGGAGCGTGACGGGTTTCGTGCTCGTGGAACAACGCAGAAACGAGACGGCGAAAGGGGTCCTCTGGATTTTGGATCGGAATAAAAGTGAGATTTCAGAACTGGCTCGGATTTATGGAAAGGCCTAAGCAGGAGATGCCCCAGCAACAGCAGATGCCGAAGATGATGCCAAGACAGGAGTCGACTGACTCGCAGGAGGGAGTTCAGCTGGGAGAACGCAAGGGCAGCATCACTCTAGCAGACATTGTGGGTAGAGAGAGAGAGAGAGAGAGAGAGAGAGAGAGAGGGAAAGAGAGAGAGAGAGAGAGAGAGAGAGAGAGAGAGAGAAGAAAAGTCTAAAAGCTCATTTCAGCCGCAAGCTTCGATGCAACGAAGGGAGAGCGACATTGAGCGGCTCTACCGCCTCTCCAACCAGATCCATGGCTTCGGCGGATCGGATTAATTGGGTGCGGGGAGATGTACATATTGTTCTGTACATATGACTGAGTAGTAGTTTTTGATCCGACGACATACATAGTTTTGTTTATTGGTGTGTAGATTGTGCATAGTTGACCGGATGAATAAAACTTTGAAATGTATGGGTGTGGAGAGAGGGAGAGAGAGAGAGAAAAAAGAGAAGAGAGAGAAAGAGAAAGAAAGAGAAAAAGAGGGGTAGAGGTAGAGGTAAGAGAGAGAGACAGACAGAAAGAGAGATAGAAAGAGAGACATAGAAAGAGACAGTAAACATTACAGAGAGAAACTTAATGAGACAGATAGACAGAAACAGCGAGGTATACAGAGAATAAAACATAGAGAGAGAAATAGAGAGAAAGAAAGAAAGAGAGATACGGAGACAGAGAGAGAGAGAGAGAGAGAGAGAGAGAGAGAAAGATAGAGAGCGATTTTCCATTGATCAGGCCCAGTCAATCCCCGGAAACCCTCTGATTACGTCTTGTTTTCCTCCTAATCCTATAAATATCTCTGTTTTTCAGCTTCACCATGGTTTCCGATTTCAAAGAACATCCTGTGCCCCAATCGACATTCCCCATGTTTTCACAATCGATCTCTGGTGCACTAAAAGGGCATCAAAACATCCAGAGCGAGGCAGTTTTGAAATCTCCCGCGTTCGAGGAAGGAAATCTCGTGGTGGGCACGTTTTGTTTTCGAAAAGGGAAGTGATCGAGAAAGGACCGAGGGAAAGGGCAGAGTTCGTTTTCCGGGTGAGATATTGTAAGATTACGGCTGTGTGTGTGCTCAAAGTGATAAAAAGCGGCCTGAGGATGCCATCTCTCATGAATTCTCATTGATTATCATAATCTGTCCAAGGAAGGTTTCTGTGAGTAAACTAATTACGGTACCCAAATTAATCACCGGACCAAGGTGATTAGAATTGAAATTAGGCTTGAAATAGAAATTAGCACCCCTTTTCGGCCAGCTCTTCAGTCATTCAGTTCCTCCTCCTCTACCATGGGCAGCGGTTGGTCCCAGGCTTCCGGCTGTTCGAACGAAGTAGACGACCTCGACATCACCCAGATTGGAAATGGTCCGTTTCTCTCTCTCTCTCTCTCTCTCTCTCTCTCTCTCTCTCTTTCTCTCTCTCTCTCTCTCTGTTTCTCTCTTTCTCACTCTCTCTCTCTCTCTATCTTTATCTCTCTAACCGTCTATCTATGCCTCTATCTCTCACTCTCTCACTATTGCTATGTCTCTTCTCTCTCCCAATCTTCCAATCTTTCTTTCTTTGACACATTACCCTACTGTTTCAGTCGCCTCCTCGTCCGGATCTTCTGACGTCACCTCCTCCGAGAGTCTCTCCTTCTCCACGCCCTCCTTCTCCCAGGAATCCACCAAAGAAGCCCACCCGGGTGATAAAACCCATCTGGAGATGATTCCCGAGGATCCTTCTCAGACCTCCTTCGTCGCCCAAGCCACCCAGGAGATTACGATGATGGAGGGCATCCGCAGGGCCATCGGTTGGTTTCTCTCTTTCTCTCTCTCTCTCTCTCGCTCTCTCTCTCTCTCTAACCCCTCTTTCCAGCCGTCAGGGACCAGAAGTGGCACCAGCTGAACGCCGTCACCACGCTCCACGACTCCCTCCGCTACGAAGTGGACAAGGCCAACTATGATCTGGACGTCCTCAACCAGCAGTACCAGCAGTACTACGGACAGGTGCCACTTCAACTGGATCCCCAATCATCTTCTTCTTTAGTCGCCGTTTGCTGAAGAAGGCCAGCCTCAGGCCTCCGCGGGAGTCGCCTAAGTCGACGTGGATCCGACTGAAGAAAAACTCAACTTTTGTTGCACATAATAAAGTTTTTCCGGGTTTCATTGGTTTTCGATCGGGGAACAGGGGAACAATAAACATTTGATCAGGGATGTCTTTTTGATGGAATGTGTTGTGAACATGACTTTGTGGCTGTTGTGAAGTCTTTAGAGGTAAAAGGGCCAGTTCTGATAACCCGGCTTTCCAAATTTTCTGTGTTTTGTTGAAATGACTTGTGAGTTTGATTTGAAGGCGGCTACTCGGCGGCCCGCAAGCACCTAGTCTCCTGGAAGCTAAATAGATGGCCGTTGTTTGTCAAAAGCGGCCTTTGGCTGCCGAAAGGCGGTCTGAGCGGCCGTTGGTTGCCAGAAAAATGTCCAAAAGGCCTTCGGTTACCAAAATCGGCTTCCTCTGCGTCCCTACCAACTTTTCTACGCTTCCTCTGCGTGTCTTCGTCACCCTAGGGTGTTTCCTCTGCGTCTCTGTCCTCATAAATCCATCGGTTAGTATCTGCTTCCCTGACTCTACCTGGTGTCCCTCTGCGTGTTTGACCAAAACAGTTGAGGATTCCGCTGCGTCTCTGACGACTGCCACTACATGATTCCTGCCTTTGGTGGCCAGAAGATGATTCAAGCGGCCTTTTGCTGCCAAAAGGCGGTCCAAGCGGCCTATGCTTGGCAGAAGGTGGTCCAAGCGGCCTTTCGCTGCCAAAAAGCGGTATATGCAGCCTTGTGCTAACCAAAAGCTGTAGAAGCCGTCTTTAATGATAAAAACTCGACTTTTGGTTGCCAAAAAGTGGGTTATAATTTAAAAGAACTGCCGTCGGTTGCCCAAAAGCGGTATGAGTGGTGCGAGGGGACTGCGTTGTGTCTCTGATAAGCGGCCTATGGTTGTCAAAAGCGGCCTCCATTTGCCTTTCGTTGTCATGAAGCGGCCTAAGGTTGTCATGAACGCGATTCAAGCGGTCTACCGTTCCATAAAGCAGAACAAGCAATCAAACAATCAAGGTGCTGCAATAACCTGACGTCCTTGTACAAATTGAAGTAGCATCTACAAAAGATGTGAAAGCATCTGTAAAACATGAAAATCTAGACTTGAAACAAAAACTTCATAATATGCATAAACTACTACCAAAACAACCTTCAACAAAAAAATCCTCTGAATTATCTATAATATATCATCTAATGCGCATGGGAGGGGGCTTCAGCAGGCACTGGCCAGCTCCTTCTTCTTCTCGAAGGGGATGCCGCTGTAGATCGAGAGTTTGGTCCTCGTTTTGTCGGTGGTCAGTTTCCACACCCTGGAAATTATGCTTTCAGAGGACGAGGCAAGGAAGAGCATTACGTGAAGATCTCCGGCTTGTACTTCAATTCCACGTTTTCGAACTGCATGCCGACGACCTTCAGAAACACGGACTTGACCTGAAAGTGAATGGTGGATTCAAATTCAGATTTAAGTAGACTGTAGAATTAAAGAGGGGAGATTACCTGTGTATCGGCGAGGAATCTATCCTCGTCGGAGATGGGATTCTGGAGCTCCAAGAATTCGAAGTACTTGGTCTTCTGAAAATATCGAATTGCCTTCATTTTAGGTAGAGAAGCAGAGAAAGGGAGATGGTTAGAGCCGCAGAGAAAGGGAGATGGTAAGAGACGCAGAGAAAGGGAGATGGTTAGAGATCCAGAGACAGAGAGATTGTTAGATACGCAGAGACAGGGAGAAGGTTAGAGACGCAGAGAAAGGGAGATGGTTAGAGATCCAGAGACAGAGAGATTGTTAGATACGCAGAGACAGGGAGAAGGTTAGAGACGCAGAGAAAGGGAGATGGTTAGAGCAGAGCCTTCACACTAATAGTTTGAGACGCAGAGGGCTGAGCAGCAGAGTCAGACAAGCAGGCACCCCAACATATGGATCAGAGACGCAGAGAAAGCCTTCTCCAGCAGTGGTTAGAGAAGTAGAGGAATCCTTAGACGGCAATCAGCGGAGTTCTCATCTGTTTTGGTTAGAGATGCAGAGCCCTCACAACAATGGTTAGAGACGCAGAGGGATAAGCGCCCCCCTCGGTTTCTTAAACCAACCTCGTTGGTGACTTTGACGACTCCTTTGACCGGGGTGTAGCTGACTTTCGATATAAATTCCTCCTGTAGAGATCCCTCGAAGAATTCGATGGCTATCTTCGTGAAGGCGTTCATGCACAGCTGCCCCTTCTTATCCGGCTGAAATCTTCTTCTTTAATGGCCTTAACTTAAGGCGCCCCAAACCGGGGGCAAGCCCGCGAGAACCCAATTCCCCCGCCCATACTGACCGACATCCTACGACCGGTGCCGTTGTAGGGGATGAGGAGCCAGCTGCCGCCGTCCATCTTGCAGCTCGTGGCGATTTTCCCGACGTTCGGCACCTCGGCCGCACTGTCGCCCACCTGCAGCGCCCTGTCGTTGAGTTCCATGGCGAGATTAGAATTCTTAAAAGGGGAATTTAATGACTTAAAAGAGGAAAACGGACCTCAAACGCAGTCATGCACCTGACCTGGCGCCCTAGCAGCTGGGTTCCGTTTTTGTGGATCATCTCGTTGATGATGAAGAGTTCGGCGTTGGTCGGATGATGGCCCTCGAGTATACAGCTTCCACTGAAAGAAAACAAATTAAAATAGGATAAGAGCTGGTCCGAGAGGTTAAAAGCGCCAAGGAACGTATATTTTGGAAGAAATTATCAATTTTAGTATTTTTGTAATGGTTTTCATATTGACAGCCGCACGGTTTTCCTCTGCGTCTCTACCCTCACCGATCCATTATTTCGTGTCTGCTTGTCTGACTCTGCATGCCAGCACTCTGCGTCTCTAACCATTGCGTTTTGGTTAGAGGGATCTGCCCTCTAACCAAAACTGGACTTCCCTCATCGGTCCATTCGTTAGTATGCCTGTGTGTCTGACACTGCCGGTTACCCTCTGCGTCTCTAACCAAAACTGGGCAGAGTTCCTCTGCGTCTCTGCCCTCATCGGTCCATCCGTTCGGCTTGTCTGACTTTGCCCGTTAGCCCTCTGCGTCCATAACCATTGGTGGAAGGGCTCTGCGTCTCGAACGATCGCCATGACTCCTCTGCGTCTCTATCCACCGCTTCCTCTGCGTCTCTACCCTTATCGATTCATCGGTTAGGGTGTCTGCTTGTCTGACTCTGCTGGTTGACTGCTGTCCCCTCTACGTGGTGAGAGCTCTGCGTCTCTAACAGAAACAAGTGAGGGTTTCACTGCGTCTCGGACGACTGCCGTCCCCAGATTCCTCTGCGTCTCTAACCACAGCTAGGGAAGGCCTCTCTGCGTCTCCAACAAAAGCTTTCTCTGCGTCTTTGCCACAAACTAGTCTGTTTCTCTATGCTCTCGTTGGCCAAGTTCAAATCAACAGAACCCAAAAATGCAATCAGATCCACTTACATCCTCAGGAAGGCGTCTCCACTTCGCATCTCGTTCTGGTCGGTGATGGGGAGGTGCTTGTCCAGGAAATCGTTCTAAAATCCAGTTATCGATTGATTTTAAAGGACCGCTCACTCCGAAAATCTCCACCATCACTTCGGTGGGAGTGCGGGAATCCAGCTTGACGGTGACGGCGACTTCGAACCTGGAAATGACAGATTACCAAGGGAAGACCGTAATTTGATTATAGAGCATACTGTAACTCAGTATCGATAATAAAACGTTTAAAATAAGAAAAAAAAACTCACGCCGGGACTCCAGTGGATTCATCGCGGGAGAGGTCCACGTCGTTGACGAGGGAGCCAGCCTCTGTCTTGAGGAAGGCGGTGACGACGGGCTGGAGCACCCTGCCGGGGAGTATGGTTATCAGTCCTATCTTCCTCAGGCCGTCCTCCTCGAATTCTTGGGAAAATATGGCCGACATTGGCTGAAAATTGGATAATTGGCTCGAAATGAGGTCAAAAGCGACTTTTCACACTAATTGCAACAATTTAGGTCAATTTACTCCGAAATTCCTATTTTCGCAAAGTAAAGCAATGCAAATCATCAAAAACACGGTAGAAATGATTTTTAAACAGCCCTGAAAACAAGAATGGATTGTCATCACAATTCTTCGGCTTTTGATGAAAGAGGAGGTCAAAAGCGGGTTTTTCATCCAAATTGCAATGTTTTTAAATCAATTTTCATCAAAATTGTTATTTTGCAATTTAAATCAATTAGAATTAGTAGAAAACACAGTAGAAACGATGAAAAAGAGCACGGGCACGGGTCGCCGCCGAATGGAGTCCGTGGGCGCTTCCAAAATGAGAGGCTGCTAAACATCGTGCATCAATTGAAACTTTCCGACTCTAGCAATTTGCCTATTTTAGATACTATTTTGTGAATTTAACTGCTATAGATGGCTAATCGATTGAAGTTTCGGAAACAATTTTTTGGATACCCAATATTCACTGAGTAAAAAGAAAAACACAGAAAACTCCATATTTCGGACGGTAGTTTTTTGCGAGGGCTAGGAAAATTGTGCCAGAAAATTCATATTTCAAGCTATTTTTCTATGCGCTGAAAAGTGAAATTGATGCTTAATTGACCGAGAACTAGAGTCGGAAAATTTTTCGTTCTATTTGGGGTTGGGTCTCCCAGCAAAAACGTTGGAGGTGTTCCGGTCGTTGGTTAAAATAACCGTTGCAATTTGGAGGACCAGATCTTCTCAATTGAAGTTCTAATGAATAAAAAGGGTTTTTAATTTTAAAAAATTAGCGTATTTGAATAATTTGGTGGAATTTATTCATTAGAATAGAGATTAGAATAGAAATTAGCATCGGTCTCTCGCCAGCACCGCGGTCATTCAGTTCCTCCTCCTCTACCATGGGCAGCGGTTGGTCCCAGACTATCTGCTCGAACGAAGTCGACGACATCGACGTCAGCAAAGTTGGAAAAGGTATGTTTCTCTATCTAACCCTCTCTCTCTGTCTCTATCTCTCTTTATCTCTCTCGCTCTCGCTCTCGCTCTCTCTCTCTCTCTCTCTCTCTCTCTCTCTCTCTTTCTCTCTTTCTCGTTCTCTCTCTCACTTTCACACTCTGTGTCTCTATCTAACCGTCTCTCTCTCTCTCTAACCGCTCTCTAACCGTCTCTCTCTCTATCCCTGTTTCTCTCTCTCTCTCTCTCTCTCTCTCTCTCTCTCTCTCTCTCACTTTTCTCTTTCAGTCGCCGAGTCTTCTGCAGACACTCCCTCCGAGAGCCCTCTCGCCGCGCCGTCATTCACCCAGGATTCCACCAATAAAACCCACTTGGAGATGATTCCCGAGGAGCCTCATGTCGCTCAAGCCACCCAGAAGACTCCGATGATGGAGGGCATTCGCTGGGCTATCAGTGAGTTGATTCTTCTTTGCTCTCTCTCTCTCTCTCTCTCTCTCTCTCTCTCCCTAACTCTCTCTATTTACAGCCGTCAGGGACCAGAAGTCGCACCAGCTGAGTGCCGCGGCCTGGCTGAAGGACTCGCTAAGCTACGACGTGGATAAGGCCAACTACGAACTGAGCGTCCTCAACCAGGCTGATGTTACGATGACACAGGGCATCGACTTGCGTATCGGTGAGTTTCTCTCTCTCTCTCTCTCTCTCTCTCTCTCTCTCCTCTCTCTTGTTCTCCCTCTCCCTCCTTCTCTCTCTCTCTCTCTCTCTCTCTCTCTCTCTCTCTCTATCTTTCCCTCTCTCTAACCCTCTCTCTTTCCAGCCGCCAGGGACAGGAAACTGCAGCAGCTGAACGCCATCACCATGCTCCACGACTCCCTCCGCTACGAAGTGGACAAGGCCAACTACGATCTGAACGTTCTCAACCAGCAGTACTACGGACAGGTGCCACTTCCATTGTATCCTCACTCATCTTCTTCTTTAGTCGCCGTTTGCTGAAGAAGGCCAGCCTTCGACCCAGCCTGAAGCCCCTGCCGTCTAGCTGATGTGGATCAAACAGAATAAAACCTCGAGTTTTGTTACATATAATGAAGTGTTTTCGTCTTAAATTGGTTTTTTGATTGGGAACATTCAACCTTTTGCACATTCTGTTCTTGTCTTGGGTCGATTTCTCTTTTGAACCCAGTGAATTTTTTCATTTCAAACTTTTCATTGATCCTACCGTTGTTTCTCGATGCTATCTTACTGTTACTTAAGCTTGAGTCTATTAGACCCTGATTGACTTAAGCTTACCTTAGATACCTTAGCTTTCTGAAACTGTACCTTAGATTAATGAACCAGTAGCATTAGGCGGTTTTTAAATTATTCAATGAAAAATACAAAAATAACATTAAAAAGACGAAACTGGAAGGTTAAAATGGCGAAATGAGAGACTTTCATGGCGGGTGCCATTCGCCGCCCGCTCAGCTGCGCCCTCGCTGTCTGCGCCCTCTATGCGAGAGAGTATGCGGCGGGAACCCGTATGCAATCGGCAACACCGCTAGGTGGGGTTATATAAGCGATCTCAAAACACCCCTCTGCGTGCAGTGGTGAAAATCGTTGTGACGGGCTAGTTTCCCAACCAAGTTAAGTAAAATCGGGGGAGGTCAGAAATGGTCTCCTGAGGGTTCCCCGGCTACCCGTGTGGTGACGTCCCCTTTTGTATTGTTTTTGTATTTTTTTAAAAATTCATTTTAAACTGTTTTTGATTCAATTCTTCCATTTCTCCCCCGTTTTCGTGTTTTGAAGTGCAAATCCGAACAAAATAGGGTTGCCTTGTTACGGCAGCTTCCTGTGGAAATGGGTAACCGTAGAACTAAGAAATTCATCGACTGCGACATTGCCAAAAATGAAAGTCCTAGATTCAACTTCATAAAGAGATGGCACAAAAACTTTATTTGACAACAAGCATACCGATATCGATTTTGAACAGTTTACGGTAGCTCATCTCGGGGTTACGGTAGATTAGAAAATCACGTATAAATTAAAATTTCAGGAAAAATGGTTCCTTAGGCCCAACTTCTGGCTCATTGTTCTTCTTTAACACCTTTCTTCTGACATTCCCGCTGAAACATGCATTTCACTAAAAAAAACTGATAGGTCTTTTCACCTCGATTCCGATTTCCTCTACCATTTGGTCATTTTCTCTTCTTTGTGGCACGATTGGAAGAAAACGTTTTTGGGCCATATGGAGCCACTGATTAACTTGATTTAGGGTTTGTTTGACGGCCATGAGACACTTAAAAATGAAAAGTACTCGATTTCGGGAGAGATTAATAACCTGAATGTATTGTTTTAGGGCAGTTGCTTTGTTCTCTTAGCTATTCTTTTCCGTTTCCTGTACGCAACTGTTGTGGCCTAAATTGACTATATATTAGAGAGAAGGAGAGATATATAGAGTGGCTGAGAGAGAAATAGAGAGAGAGAGAGAGAGAGAGAGAGACTCACTTTTGCTCATCTTCTTCTTAGCGATGTCTTCCTCTGCCTTCTCCATTTTCCCCTGCTCCTTAGATTCAGACATCAACACAAGTTTTCTGTGTTCCTCAGCAAGTTCATCCCATTTCCTGCTCCTTTCGCTCGTTGGGATGGCTTCCATGTCTGTCCCAGCTGCCAATTGGCCTTTCGAACAAATTTTTGGAAAACTGGATTTCTGTAGAAACTCTGGGGAGGAGGCTTTAATTGCGAAGAAGAACTTGGTGGTTTTGAAATGTGGGATGTTATTGACTGAATCTCCCTTGAGCCTGCTTTACAAACACGAGGTTTCAGTCGTACATGAGGAATCAAAAAATTCCTTGGCTTCCGATCCTTCTGATGGATTCTGCTGGAGTCTTCTAGTTTCTGAAACTATCTCCTTCCTCTAGCAAGAAAATGACATACCCCGTTTTTCAAAAGAGCTGTAGTAGTTGCCTTTCTCGGAACGATGACACATTCCTTTCCTGTCCATACCATGTCTCCTTCGGGTGTTATCGCGATTATGGTTCCTGGTAAAGGAGGTTTGATCTGTAAATTGTCATCTAAACATTGATGCTTCTAGACTTACTTGGCCAGTTGAACAGGCCACTTGAGTTGACTCTATCTTCGGTTGGGGAGCATTTCCTGACGTGGGGATTGTCTGAAAGTCATCAATCGTCTCGCTCGCTCGCTCGCTCGCTCTCTCTCTCTCTCTCTCTCTCTCTCTCTCGCGTGTCTGTTTGTGTATCTGTGTCAGTATACGTGCAGGAATGTGTACATGTGTATTCGTAAATACGTCGTACATGTGAGTGTCTGTGTCTATGAGTATGTGTTCGCGTGTTCGCGTGTATGTACATGTGTAATCATTTGTGTGAGTGTGTGTCTGTGCGTGAATTTGTGCTTAAGTACGTGTGTACATGCATATATTCATGGGTATGTGTGAATGTGTCTGCATGTGTGGACATGTGAGAATGTCTTTGTGTGTGTATTCGTTTGGGGGGGGGGGGGGGGGGTGGGGCGTAAGTATGTCCGCGTAAGGTGTTTAGCAAAGCAAATCGAATACGATGTGTGGGTGACTGTTTTTCTGTTTGTGCGTATGGGAGTGAGTTTTAATGTGAGTTTGAGTAAAAATGAAAGTGTAAACGTGAGTGTGAGTGTATGATTGTGAATGTGAATGTGCTTGTGTGTTTATGCTTGTTTGTGCAAGTGAGTGTGATTGTCCATGTGAGGGTATATGTGTCTGTGTCCATGTGTGCATGTTCGTGTGCGCGGCTGCGTATGTGCGCGTGGGCCTGTGTGTATGTGTGGGTGTGAGCATGTGTGCCTGCGTTTCCACGTTGTTTTCACCAACATACCCCTTCACAGATGTCAACTTCCTCTCTCTTGATTGCCTTCGGCGGAGTGACCTTTGGCTGTGGGTCAGCGATTCCAAGAACCACATCCTAAAATTTCCACATTTTTCATTCAAGGGACCGTCAGGAACTGTTTTTAACTTTATCTAATACCAAAAAGCTTGAAAAGTTATTCAAGAAAATATATAACAGTTTGCGGTTTAAATGCGTCGTTTTGGAGAAACCTGCTTCTAAAATCCCGTATTTGGCCGTTCCAGACCTGTGGACAATCGGCAGTTTAACGAACTACGTGCACTGTGTTTACGCGTCTCCTTTTATCGATTTTTGGTCGTCATTTTCGAATTTTCAGTGTTCCCGCCTGAAAAGACGCAGAAAACTGTTTGTCTGACATGGCAGCGCCGCGAATTTCACACCCGTACGAGATCGGAGGTCGCGGTAAGGGTAGTCCCGGACCATTCAGGAATGGGAACTTCAGGCAACAATTGTTGAAAAGAGGTCCTTGACGGTTCCTTTAAGTCAAATATGTATAGAACACTACCTTTCTAGTAATATAGTAGTTTTTTCCACATATATTTCTAATCAGAATGTCGTGCCTCCACGGACTGAGTACTACATGATCTTCAGGCTTCTGGTCAGGAAGTTCTTCTCTCTTCTTTGCGTAAGCTTTATTTTGAAGAGCTCTCACATGTTGGCGTTTCAATTCCAAAGTTTGTTCTTCTTCTCGATCGTATTCAAGGTTATAACGCTAAAATTTAGGTTCAAACGGCAGAATTTTGTGTACATGGATGCGGATTTTGCTGTCGTGAAGGTTGATTAGCTTCTGAAGGGGATCAGAAAGGCCAGATTGCATCTGAAACTTTTAGAAGTTGTTTAGAGAGAGAGAGAGAGAGAGAGAGAGAGAGAGAGAGAAAGAGAGAGAGGACTCAACCCCAGCAAGGTCGACCGAATGGGCTCTGAAGGTTGCACCTAAATTGACTTCGCCGTTCTGGCGCCGAAGGATATAAATTTTGGGCCAGCTGAACCCATTCATGTGGAGAGGCGCTGTACCCATTAAGCAGGCGGATACAAATTAGCCAAGTCGGCTGGCAGGTGTACTGCCTACGTTCTCTTAACGAGGTAGTCACAAAGGCGTGTTTGGAGATGCGGGAGATAGATAAGAAGGAAATCTACGATCTGGAAACGACCACCCTGTGTATCTACGGGTGGTCGTTTTAGAGTTCTTTTTCTCTCTGTTTCTCTCTATCTCTCTCATTCTCTGTCTCTGCGTCTCTGTCTCTGTCTCCGTTTCTGTTTCTCTCTTCCCCTCTCTCTCTTCCCCCCTCTCTCTCTCTCTCTCTCTCTCTCTCTCTCTCCCTCTCTCTTTCTTGGTTATTCTGCCAGTTTTATCCCATCAATCCACAAAATACAGTAAAAAAAACTAAATACAATACTATTTTATCAATTAAAGGGGAAGGACCGCGTAAAAATAATTTTTCTGATTTGGTGATAAAAGCCTAGATCTCATTTCCAGGATTCCAAAAAATATGTCTTTTACCCATGTTGGATCAAAATGAATCTATTTAGGAGCGCTTGAAATTTTGAGAAAATTGTAATTTGAATTGCCGCCAACTCTGCGTCTCCCCATTTCCCACACTCTCTCGCCCACTCTAGCCGTGTTTCCGTGCGGCAAACGCGTAAAAGGCCGTGTAAACGCGCCCCTTTTGCAGCCCAAATCACATAAAAAGGGTATGTTTTAGAATCGTGGAAACGACATCTATTCAATGAAACTATAATAAATTTATTTTGAAAAATCAATTTTACGAGGTCCTTCCCCTTTAAAACTTGAACAAAAGTCCTTCGAACTTGAATGCAGGCTGAAGTGGAGTAGCGTCGAGGAGTCCACTATCTTGCAAGCATGAAAACTTCAGTTCTTTTTCATCTTTTATAACATGCTTAACGTATTGATCTCCTTCTTTTCTGAATAAAAATGATTGTACATAAAAAAACAGAATATACATACATTATGAGTTCAATTTTAGCTGGAACTTTGGTGTAATTGTATACAGCACTGCAACCGTCTCCTGGCTTTGCGTAGAATGAGCGAGAGACCTTTAAAACAAAACTGAGAATATATAAAGTGGTACTTACTTCAATAGTATAATTCTTATCTTTAAAGACTTGAACTGGAAAAATGGAGTTTTTCCCGTTTATGTCACAGGAAAAATGGAAGAATTGAAAAAAGTTAAACGCACTCACTCACTCAGACTTTCATTCAAACTCTCACTCACACTCACTCACTAACTCACTCACTCACTCACCCACGAAATGAGGACTGAAATCCATCGAGTCCTGAAAATCTTCTAAATGGCATTCATTCAAAACTCTATCTTTGACATATCCAGACTAAAATTTGAGGTTTCTTATAAACTTTCCTTTTTTCCCACTTTTCTCATTTTGTTGAATCCCATAGGTTCGCCATAAAAGCAAGTTTCCTTTCTGAAACTTCGATTAAGAAATTGCTTGATTACCGTACTCTGGATTATAGTAACTGCAGTAGTAGTGGTCCCAGCACTGTTGCATGCTGCAATTTTCGGTTAGCGTTACAGGAGAATAGGCATGAGAATGGTCAGGAAACCAGAATGTTTGCCTCATAATCACAGTCATCTAAAGAAGTTTAAGTTAGGTAAAGTTAACAAAAAATGCTAACCGAAAGTGGGATGATGGCTAGTAGTACCAACATTGCTACCATGTCTTACCTCAGAAAAGGGGGGGGAGGAGTCTGAGTTATGGAAGTGCGCTGGAAAAGAGAGGATTCCAACCTCAAATGATGCCTCCTTTAAGGAACAATAATTTTCTTTAATTTTCAATTTTCAATTTGTAAGCCAATTGTTCAATACAATTTACAGTAAAAACAACACAGATCGATTAACATCTTGAAAAAAATTCGGCAAAAATAGCTGCAACTGGAAAAAGACGAAAGTTCAAGAGGTTGTCAATATTTCCACATGTCTCCTGAAAATTAATCTAATTTTAAACGATAGATTTTGGAAAACTTACTGTGGCTCTTGCTTTCGGAATTTAACTTTAGCACGCTCTCGCATTTTGGGCAACAACACACAGACCAAGGACAACTTCGATGTCCTGAAAAATGTTTCATTTTTTATTTTTAACCCTAGCTTTGTTTTATTTTGAAATACCAGAACTTGTGAATGTGTCAAAACAGTGCGAAAGTAACAAAACAAGCGAAAGAAAAGAATCGACGCAGATGGGACCGAACCCCTGACCTTCAGCTTGTGAGACTGACGCCTTACCACTCTACTACTGTAGTGGTCACTGCGGCGCCGGTTGATTAGGCAGCGCGCCCTGTTATATGGGGGGGGGGGGGCGCCTCAATGAATCACCTTGATTTGAAACACTTTCTATACAAACATACAAATCTTTGGTAGCCTCAGGCCGCTTGAATCCGCTTCTTACCCTTCACGGGAACGATGACGTTGTGACCCTTGCATCGACGACAGGTT
>JAJQXH010000030.1:2995000-3032500 GCA_022343465.1 Oscheius sp. G VE-2021 | reverse complement strand
CTGACTCACTCGCTCACATACTAAAACACACACTCGCTCTCTCTCCGTCGCTTGTTTACCCCACTCTCTCTCTCTCTCTCTTTCTCTCTCTTTCTCTCTCTCTCTCTCTCTCTCTCTCTCTTTCTCTCTCTCTCTCTCTCTTTCTCTCTTTCTTTCTCTCTCTCTCTCTCTCTTTGAACTTCTTTTACCATATTTTATCATTGAACTTTTATTGAACAATTAAAAGTTAACAATCTCAACAACAATAACAGAGATCATGTGATTATCCACTTTGACATGAAAATTTCGGCAATAAAATGAAGAAGAACTCATTTTGAGTTTAAAATTTTCGGTTTAAGAGGAGTCAGTCGTCACTGGCCAGTTTTCAAACTCTGAAAGATGATAAATTTCAAACTTTTTCGGATTTTCAAAACTTACGTATTCCTTTTTGCGATAATCACATTCATTGGTGATGGTCTTACAGCCTGGGCATTTGCAATCATAATAAGGACAGGAGGTTTTGTGTCCTGAAACAGGTCTTTCAATTTCACGCACGCTCACACACACACACACACACACACACACACACACACACACAACCCCCTTACCTTTCTTAAGAACATAGACCTGGTGCACCTGGCACCGACGACAACATAATCCATTGGGTTTAGGGATCTTTGGGCCCAAAGAGTGCCGCCGATTGAAAACTGGAAAATTCTCCTGCTGAAAGTAACAAAGTAAAACTTGAAACAAATTTAAGATACCTCGTCATTGTCAGTCAAATTCTCATCATCATCATCATGATCTTCCTCTTCTTCCTCTTCTTCGAGGTCTTCGCCGTTTTCTCCCTGAAAGATGACTTCGTTTTTAAAGTTGATTTCGAAACCTACTTTTCTCTTTCGGCGCATGGCAGACTGCTCCCAGGTGATACGTTCACAGCCCTCGCAGAGGCACTTGAGGTAAGGGCAGTTTACGTGTCCTGACAAGATGACATAGTTTGGAATTGAGAGGCGGATGGCAGCCTCAGACAGCCTGGAGAAGTGGCTGGCAACCTCAGGCCTCCTAGAGCAGGGGTTGACAACCTCAGGCCGCCTGGAGCAGCTAAGGACAACCTTAGGCCGCCTGAAGTGGCGTTTGCCAGCCTCAGGTCGTCCTGAGCAGCTGTTGGCAACCTCAGGCCGCCTGGAGCAGCGGATGGCAGCCTAAGGCCACCTGGAGCAGCGGTTATCAGCCTTAGGCCGCCTCGAGTAGCGGTTTCCAGCCTCAAGACGCCTGAAAGCCTAGTTGGTAGCCTCAGGCCTTCTGAAGTGACGTTTGCCAGCCGCAGGCAGCCTGGTGCCGCTACCCTTACCATTCTTAAGAACAAAGATGTTGTGAATCTGGCACCGGCGACAACAGGGCCCTTTGGGTTTAGGGGTCTCTTCTGGTTTTGCGATAATTGGCTAAAAAGAAACC
Source organism: Oscheius sp. G VE-2021 (assembly GCA_022343465.1). Lineage (NCBI taxonomy): Eukaryota > Metazoa > Nematoda > Chromadorea > Rhabditida > Rhabditidae > Oscheius > Oscheius sp. G VE-2021. Next base: position 3,031,066 of record JAJQXH010000030.1, on the reverse strand, counting down.
TCATTTGATGGAAAAGTTTTTGACCTACCTTTATATCGATTTCTTCTTCTAGAGCGCCATTTAGTGAAGCTTGGATACTTTGGATTGCAAAAGCAGAGAGAGCCTGGTTGGGCTGGGGAGGTGTTGGTGCCTGGAGAGTATTAATGAATGGTTGGTTCTCTCTCTCTCTCTATCTATCTCTCTCTCTCTCTCTCTCTCTCTCTCTCTCTCCTACCTCAGCTTTAGGAGTATCCGACGGCACAAGTACACATTCCGTTCCATTCCATTCCAAACAAGTTCTCCATTCTCGAAAAGTCTCAAAATATCAGGTGTGATCGGAATTCTTGTTCCTGTAGGAGGTGGTTGGAACTAAAACTACCTCAGTCAATAAAGAGTTTTTGGTTTAACCTGAGGAGTCTCTTCTTCTTCTTCAGGAGGTTCTGTTTTAGTCACAGGTGGGTTCACATCCTTCTGAGCTTCCTTTTGTGTACACAAACGAGAAGGTCGAGACTTGGGAGTTGAAGGCAGGGATTCTGTGCCATCTTCGGTTAGGCGAGGCCTTTTGGATTCGCTCCTCGACTGAAAACTCTTTTGATCTATCTCTCTCTCCCTCTCCCTCCCCCCCCCCTCTCTCTCTCTTTCTCTCTCTCCCCACCTTAAATCTATCCTCAATTCCCGACTTCCTATGCGATGCTCGAATCTTATTTACTTCATCACAGTACTCCTCACAATCGCAATCTTCGTAGGGACAGTCGTGGGCTGAAAAAAAGAATTCAATCTAAAAGTTGATGAAACTTACAGAATCTCACAACTTTTTGGTTGAGATGGAGCGTGCATTTGCGGCAGAAGGCGTTTTTGGCGTATTTTTTCTCTGTCTGCGGTGGCTTCAGTCGAAGTGTCCTCTGAGGCGAAAGGTTTTCCGAAATGCTTTGGTTGTCCTCCTCCAACTGGGGCTGATTGTTGGCCATCTGTTCGTCTTCTGAAACACCCATAGAAGCATCTCTGCGTACTTGGCTTGATGTTCTCGGAGGAGGGAGATATCTACCCTGGTGGTCACGTTTCAATCCACTCTTCGGCTGAAAATGATTTTTCTTACTCTTCCAAATTAGAAAATTACCGTCATGCCAGTCGAGGCCTTCTTCTGATTCTTGTGTCTCCTTTCCCGGTCTTTGTTCACAACGTGGCAGTGCTCAGCACAATCGCAGTCAAGGTAGGGACAGGCATGGTCTAAATGACTAGTCACACACACGCTCACACACTCACTCACACACTAAAATTCACTTTCACATTTACACTCACACATACGCTTACATATTCACACACACTCACACTCACTCACGCACTCACTCATTCACATTCACACTCAGACTTACACTCACTTTCACATTCACACTCACACACACACGCTCACACACATACACGCACACATTAGCACACTCGCACGCACGCGCACACTCACACTTACACTCACATTCACACTCTCCAACACACGCTCACATACTCACACTCACTCACTCACGCATTCATTCACACTCACTTTCACACTTACACTCTAACATTCACACACAAACACACACACACACACACACACACACAGGAAACCGGGAAAAGTACTTACTCGTTCTTGAAACATCTCGGTTGAGGTGTCTCGTACATTTTCGGCAAAGCACGACTGTCGTCTGCCTAAGACGATTCCTATTGATTTCCTGGCAGTGCTCAACACAGTCACATTCAAAGAACGGACACTCGTGGTCTGAAACACAAGGTTTATATATCCAAAACGGATTTACTTACTGTATCTGGCTACTGGCTGGTTAAGATGCCTTTTACATTTAGCGCACAACGTGCCCCTGTGTGAATGAGGAGTTGGATTCTTCTTCTGAGCCAAAGATGGCTGAGGGGTTTCAGGAACGGGCTGATGAGCGGCCTGAGGTTCTTGCGGTCTATCCTCAGGAATATCCTTCTTGTTGGATTCTTGTTCCAACTGTTTTTCCACCTCATTCACTAGGTTTGAGTTATTGAGAGCCTGATGGACTTCTCGAGATTCCTTAGTCTTGGCAGTCTCTTCCTGGAAAAGTTGGTCTCTCTCTCCCTCTCTTTCTCTCTCTTTCTCTCTCTCTCTCTCCCTCTCCCTCTCTCTCTCTCTCCCTCTCTCTCCCTCTCTCTCCCTCTCTCTCTCCCTCTCTCTCTCTCTCTCTCTCTCTCTCTCTCTCTCTATCTCTCTCTCTCTCTCTCTCTCTCTCTCTCTCTCTCTCTCTATCTCACCTCCATCGAGCTATCAGCCGGTTCCACTATAGCGTTACTCTCCTCCTCATCCTCAATGATTTCACAGAAATCATTTTCACCCTAAATAAGCATCATTGTTTTCTGTATAAAAAAACGCAATTACCTCATTTTTAACGTTTACTTCTCTTATCTGAAGCGATGGGCCCACCACGGGTTGTTGGATGAACATCGGCCCCAATGGAGGTCCTTGGTACAATCCCAAAGGTCCAGGCTGAAAGTGTGTGTGTGTGAGGTTGTGAGTGCGTGCGTGTGTGAGTGTATCAGTGTTTCTCTTACAAAACCTACCATTCCATTCATGCCTCCTTGCCCTGGCATAACTGGGATAGACTGGTCAACAGCTCCAATAACTCTATTCTAAAAATATTTTTATACAGTTTTTTACAAACAATTCTTACATCTGGGGCCACATAATAGCTCACTCCATTGACCATGACGATGCTTCCCTGATCTTGGGCTCCTCCTTGAGGTTGTTTCATCATTGGCATACCTGGCTGTGGCCAATAGGACTGTGGCTGGGTGGGGTAAACTTGTTGCGGATAAAAGAACTAAAAAGTAAAGTTAAAATTAAAACTGTATTTTATAATAGTTAAAATATAAAGTTGTTGAGAAATTGGCTTACCGAAGATTGCTGGAAAGGTTGTTGACCAGGTGGAGCCATCATGTTCATCTGGGGCCAGGGCATGGGAGGCTGAAAAGTGAGTGTTAACTTCACTGTCACACGTACACACATGTACACACACACTTACCTGCTGCATGCGCTGCTGTGGCAAATTGCCCTGGTTCGAAGCCGGGTCGACATTCGGGTTCATGGTGAAACTGTAAATCTTTTGATCCAATGAAACCCACAAATTTGAATTTTATATAAAAGTTGAAAAAAAACTTTTAAAGGAAGGGTATTTGAAGGGCAAGACACGACAATGAATGAAATGTTGTTCAATGATTTGCATAGTGCGCTAAAAGCTTTCCTTCACAGCTTTCCATCCTGTATTGATTGCTTTCCTAGAAATTACCGCTTTTAGCACCAAGTTTAAAAGCCTTTGTGTCCGCTTTTTGCCGGGACTTATAAGGTTTCGTAAATTGGACAGCTTTCATCTCGGCTTTTTATAGACTCATGTTCCAGGTTGTAGAAGACAAGATTTGTGGGTCAACCGATGGCAAGTAATCGATTAACCATGTTCTTTAAAAGTACAAAACTGTGTGTATGTGTGTGTGCGTGTGTGTATGTGGTGTGTTTGTGTGCCAAGGGTGGCCGAAACGCGGGCCGGCCCGAGGTTTTCTGAAACTCGAATTTTAAATTTAACTTATTCGAAAGTTAATTTTTTTCTGATAATTGTATTGTAAACAGTTGTTCTAAACATGCAAAAGATACTGTGTAAAGGAAGACTCGAACTACCGCATATAAACTTTTGTTGTTTTCTATGGCCGAGTGGCTAAGAGGTCGGACTGGTAATCCAAAACTACCCCAGTTCGATCCCCGCTCGACAAAACTTTTTTGCTTCAAGTTTTTTTATGAATAGTTATACTAGAGACACTTATGTGCCACCATACCCATCAAAACTTTTTTTTCTAACTTATGAAAAATTTGGTCTCCAATCCGGGCTCGGCCCTGAGCCACCCTTGCACGCGACTAATGAAGTATTGAAGAAAGTCATGTGCGGATCGTGGAGAACTGGTGAAATGCTTCAGAAGCAGATTTGTAAGGAGAAAAAGCAACGAGGGTTATAGAAGGCTGAATCAGGAGCGAAGTTTCCAGCTGTGACATCAGGTTCGGTCCATGAGATGCCATTTGGGTCCAAGTTGGACCAGCTACCGAGTAGTGCCAGGGATGACCTTCAGTCACCTCGGATCGGTTGATGGACTGAATCTGTCAGGTGTGGCGAGAAGTTGGTTTCCAAGTGGCTTCAGATGCCAAAGTTGGAGAAGCGTGTGTCCCTTCGGCCTGATTGATGTCGGGCAATGCCATCGCAATGTGTCGAGAAGAGTACACCGCAGCTGAAAGCAAGTGTCTGAAATCAAGAAAAGTACCAAACTTAGAAGAAAGCGTCAGATTCGAAGAAAGAAAAGGTACAGAATACATGTTTATTAACATTCGAACATGCTAACAAGAGTCACGGGAAGATAGGGGGTATAGCTACGCTAAATACAACAAAAGGCCTCAAATTAACCCTGGTTCCTGCCGGAGGTTCCTCCGAAGTTCTGCCAGTCGGGGCGCACCGGGCTGCTCACAGGGGACCGAGTCTGGAAAGAAGGATTGGATTATAGGTCAAAGGAAGGTAGGGGAAATGGGGAAGAAAGCCTAAATTCAGAGAAACTCACTTCGTTCTCTATGTCGGCGATCATCGCCGCAATCTTGTCCGTCGGGGAAGTGTAGGTCTGCTGACGGACCATGCTGACGACCTGAAACGTGAATTTTAGTGATAAACGGGATATTTTAAAGTTTTAAGGTAATGGACATATCCCAAGTTTCATAAAAGTTGAAAGAAGTACCTTCTTCTCCCTCGGCTTCTCGGCGCCCACTTTGACGATGTGGAATCCCTTGGACATGAAGTAAAAGCGATCATTCAGGGACAGCTGAACAAAGCATTTTAATGCAATATTTAGATTTTAAGGTTTAGATTTTATTTAAACAGATATTATCAATATTAATAAATAAAACAAACCTTGAAGTTCTCGCTCCTTTTGGCGGCTCTCTGGAGGATGTAGAACCTCTCTCTGAGGTGGACCTCGATGTCAGCCACCTGCTGAACAAGTCCGTCGTCGGCCGATACCAGCTCCAGGGACTGGGAGGCCATATTTTCTGAAATTGTGGGGATTAGAAGAAGAAAGAGGATAAAACACGAAAAAGTCGAGAAAAGGTGGTAAAAATAGGAATATCGTAAGAAAAACGAGCTGGCTTCATTTAAAGCATTTCTACCATTTTTATTGGTTAAAATTAAGCTATAATCAACATATTTCACTATTTTTAATTAAAATATGCAAAAAAAACAATGAAGAAAAACAACGAAAACAACGGAATTTTAGGAAACGACGGAAGTCCAATTTAAACCGGATTTAAAGGACTGCGTCAAATGGATTAAAGGACTGGAGCAGAGTTTCGGGACCCAATGTACCCTTTTATATTTTCTGACGAGAATTTTAAAATACTGAAATTGTATTTTAATGTTTCCATGGGTATTTAAAAAAATACACATTAAGTAATGCACCGAAAAAATACACAAGTAAATGAATAAGTAAGTAAAGCTATTTTAAGCTTTTCCGACGTTTTTATAAGCTAAAATTATGCTTTTATTGCCATATTTCACTATTTTTGAATAACAAGAGCAAAAATACAAAACAATGAAGAAAAACAACAAAAACGACGAAATTTTAGGAAAGGACGGAAGTCAAATTGAAACCGAGTTTAAAGGACTGTGTCAAATGGATTAAAGGACTGTGAGCCGAGATTCGGGACCCATAATGGACTTTAATATTTTCTGATGGTATTTTTACTTTTAAAATTGCTAAAATTGGATTTTCCCAAGTTTTCAGGGTATTTTAAATAAATACACATTAAGTATAAATAACCGAAAAAAAGACAAATAAATATGGTTATTTTGAATAGCAAATCGATAAAATACTTTTTGCCCGATCGAATCAAGTTCGTTCTAAAGCGACTGAGAACAACGAACTATTAATTAAAGTAGGTCAATTACACCTCGAAATTAGCTAAAAAGCCAAGTGACAGCCGCTATCTTCTTTAGAAACACTTTCGACAGTAGCTCCGGAAAAGTACCCATTGGATCCATACAATCAATTAAACCAATAGATTGAACAATCTTTATCTCCCGTATGAGTACAAACATGTTGCAGAATGAAATTTGAGATTGTGAGATATTTACAACGGCTAAGAAATTAGGCCGAAATGAGGTAGATTGCTAGGAATATACAGCGATGAAGGGAGAATAACTGCATAGAACAAGAATAGACGTTGATCTTCTAGAGAGGGAGTCCCAGTCCATTCCAACACAGATAACCGGTCCAGACGACGGCTACCACCCCGCAAGCGATGATGCTGGGGATGCGGAACTTGGCCACGTCGTAATCTGGAAAATAGACCTTTAAAATCGATTTAAGATGCTGATGAATTGCCGCCAAAACATACGGTGCATTCTTAGCTTCTCCGGAATGGGCGTTTAGATGCAGTAAAAGCCGAGTTGGCGGCTAGCACGACGATTGCCCCGAAGAGTTCGATCGCAAACCACCCTAAAACAGACCATTTATCGATCGATCTTGAATCAAAAATTATTTAAATTGTTTTTTTTTAAATTTAAATAAAACCATTATTTAAATAAAATTCATTTAAACTTACATGACTCGTCGATGTAATGGCGGTGGATGGCGTAGATCCCGAGCATTGGCAAGGAGACGCAGTGCGGCAGAAGGAATATCGCACCCGGGAATTTCAAATACTCGGTGAAGGTAATGATGACTCCCGTGACGAAGGCGAACAAACCCAGGTGGAGATGATAAAGCCCTGACCGACGCGGGCGTAGAGACACGCGGCGATGTTGATGTAGAGCGGGGTGTGGACCTTCAGAAGCATCGAAAGAGGCATCTGAATTGTAGGCTTTAATGGATAAAAGGGAGGTGGAACCCACTTCGCGCAAGGCGTTGGGGTTCGGTCTATTCTGGCGCGGCGGCGCGGCTGCGATCGGCTGCGGGACTGCCAGAAGCGGCGCAGCTGGAAGATTCGCAGGGGCAGGAACCGACGGCCTTCTCTGCCTTACGTTCGCCATTCTGAATAGAAAATAGAATTAAAAGAAACAGAGAACGAATAAAAACAGATGAAAACGCTTTTAATCACAGAGAAAATGATCGTCGATTCGAAAAAGCAGTGGGTTTACGGTCGAATTGGGTCCTACCACGATGTTTAAGGGAAACACCACGAAGTTTGAATCGATTACTACTTACTTTCTGCATTGATCGATTGAGCGAATTAAAATAGATTTGAAAAGCTTGGGAATGTAGAAATTTGAGAAAACAAACGTCGATTCAAAAAAGCAGTGGGTTTACGGGCAAATCGGGTCCATTGATATTTACTTCAAAAATTAACATATTTTAACGAAAATCGACATTTTTAAAAGCGAAATGTAGAAGAAAAAACACGGGAGATGACAAAAAATGAGAACATGAAAAGGCGACGGGCATCGCGCCATTGCGGGTCCCACCACGATTTGTTGAAACTACAAAGAATTGGGGAATTTTCTTAAAGGTCTAAATCATTTGGCCTTGAAACTCGTTAAAATTTGTACAAAAGACGGATTGACATCTAAAAATCAATAGGCGGACGGATTTCTCTGACAAATTGATTAAAGGACTGTCAACATCTCAAATTGGTCCTGAAGCGACTCCGAACTTCAAACTTTCACCTAATTAGGTCAATAACACCGCAAATTATATAATAAGTTATGTGACAGCTGCAACCTTCTGTAGAAACACCTGCCAATAGTAGCGATGGAAAAGCACCCATTGGACCAATAAAATCGATCCATAAAATCAATAAAATCGATAGATCGAACAATCTTTATCTCAGAAACGAGTACAAACGTGTTGCAGAATGAAATTTGAGATTGTGAGATATTTACAACGGCTAAGAAATTAGGCCGAGATGAGGTAGATTGCTAGGAATATACAATGATGAAGGGATAATAACGGCATGGAACAAGAGGAGACGTTGATCTTCTAGTGAGGGAGTCCCAGTGCCTTCAAAACCAGAAAAGCGGCCCAGAGGACGACTACCACCCCGCAAAGGACGATGCTGGCGATGCGGAACTTGCCCAAGTCGTAATCTGTAAAAGAGACCTTTAAAATCGATTTGAAGAATTATTGGCTCTATCCTGGATTAGCGGTCCTTAAAATTTGATCGTAGCGGACCTTAATAAAATTAAAAAAATTTTAAAATTAAAAATAATATTTTTATTATATTTTATGTTTGCAATGTTTTCGTTCGTTTTCTTTTATATTTTCGACACTTTCAGTAGATTTTCTCTTTTTCTTGTCCTCTCTCTCTCCCTCAAATCTCCTTTCTTCAAAGAGAGATCAAAGGAAAGTGTCGAAAATATAAAAGAAAACGAACGAAAACAATATAAAATATAATAAAAATATCTATTTTTTAATTTTTTTAAGGACCGCTATAATTTAAGGACCGCTATGATCAAATTTTAAGGAGCGCTATAATTTTTAAGGACCGCTAATCCAGGAAAGAGCAGAATTAATCAGAGCGAATTGCCAAAACGTACTCTGCTTGGGTTCCGCTCGGGGCACGTAGGGGAAGTAAAGGCCGATGTTGACGAACAGCACGACGGCTGCCAGGAAGAGTTCGATCCAAAACCAGTCTGAAACAATCGATTTAATCTTTAATAAAATAAAAATAATAAAAATAGATTTTTTTAAAATGGAAGAACTCACATGGCTCGTTGGTGTAATGGCTGTGGAATGCGCAGATCCATCCTAATGGGAGAGAGACTGCGTGCGGCAGAAGGTACACGGCACCCGGGTATCCCTTCATCTCGCAGACGACGATGGCACAGCCCATGGCGAAGACCAGGAGGTATGCCAACTGAAAATATGGTTGATAAGAAGGCGTTTCTTAGAAGAAAACGAACCACGCAGACGTAATTGACCGGAAACGTGGCGACCAAGGCACACAGGACGATGCTGATGTAGAGCGGCGTGTGGACCATTGCGAGCACCGAATAAGGCAGCTGAATTAGTATTTAAACGATAAAAGATCGGTGGAACGCACTTTGGGCAAGGCGGTGGAGTTCTGCCTGTGGAACTGCGTCTGGTGCGTAAGTGAGGACGGGGGCAGCGGATTCTGCGGCGGAGTCCGGTTCTGCTGCACATCAGGTTGGTTCTGGTTGGCTACAGGGTTCAGCGAGGCGTCTGGCGAAACCACCACGTGGTCAGAATTGCCGGAGGGATCCGACTGCTTCTTCTCCACACTCTCTTCACTCTCCTCCGCACTCTCATCTGTCGATCTGAAACGAAAACGTAATTAGGAGGATAGACTACAAAAGACTTTATAATTAAAAAATAAAGCAAATCGAAAAAAAATTTAAGAGAACGTACCCAATGTGCGCGATGTCAGAATCATTGTCCTGGTGATCCTGCTGTTGCGGTGGCAAGTCCGAATCCGGGGAGGAATTCCCTGCCGATCTGAAATGAAAAATATAATTAACAGAAAGATAGACGAGAAAATCGTATAAAAAATATAGTCAAAACCAATCCTAGTTCCTGCCATTTCAGGCCTTAGCGCTGGTCAAATGACACCAGACGCAAAATTGCGTACAAAAATCAGGTTTACCATACGTACGCAATGCTGCGTCAGGTTACATTTGCGAATCGAATAAATAGACAATTTAAGAGAGCGTACCCATTCTGCGGCTGGGTGTCGGAGTCCTCGCCCCGCTGATCAAGCAGCGGGTTTGCTGGATGCTCGCCCAGCTGTTTTGGAACTGGTGCTGAACCCACGGTAAACAGTCTGAAATGAAATCATCTCGCCTCAGGCCATATTTTAGATCAAAATAGTTTTTAAACACGGAAGAAAAATATGACAAAAAAGTGAGATCAAGAATTTAAGAGAACGTACACCTCCCGCGACTTGGTTTCAGAATCCTTGCTCTGCTCAGCCTGCCCTTCCGGTGAACCAAATTTTTTTTGCCCCATTCTGAAATGAAAATGTAAGTAAGATAAGAGGTTGAAATTCAAGAAATGCTAAAAAAAAATATACTAATAAACAAGCAAAACACATTTATAATGCGACTGGTTAAAATTTCACAAGAAAGCTAGTTTTCGGTAAAATAGGGGTCCTACCACGATGTTTAAACAAAATTACACAAAATAAACCATTTTGCTAGTCTATTTGCACTTTCTGCTGCAATTCGACGATTGTAACCTTAAAACTAACCAAAACCTATGTTTACAGGTGATTATATACTCCGAAAACCGAAAAACTGAATTACCGCCGAAGTTTACATGAAAAATCAAGATATTTTAACCGAATATCAGCATTTTAAATGAAAATATAGAAGAAAACAACGGGGAATGACAAAAATGAGAAATTGAACAGCCGGCGGGCAGGAGAATTTGAACACGGTCGTTTGGCGCCAACTCGGGTCCCACCACGATTTGTTGAGAAGTACGGGTTCTTTTTTGAATTTAAGGTTCAGTCGGTCTCAAAACTCATTTAAAAATCGAGAAATTATACGGGCCTATACAAATATGGGTGTTTTTTAACAGGAAATCGATTAAAGGACTGTCCTTTGCTCAACATCTGACTAATTGGTCCTGAAACGACTCCACATCTTTGTTCGACGGACAAATCGATTAAAGGACTGTCTTTTGTCGAAATACAATAAAATTGGTCCTGAAACGATTGCTAATTACTGACTCACAATTAAAGCAGGTCAATTACACCCCGTAATCGGCTAAAAAGCCATGCGACAGCCGCTACCTTCTGTAAAACACCTGGCAACAGTACCTCCGGAAAAAAACACCCTTTTCTCCCATGAATTTTTTTTTAAAACTCGATAGATTGGACAATCTTTATCTCGCGTATGAGTACAAACATATTGGATGATGGAATGTGAGAAATTTGCGACTGCAATACGATAATACAGGAGGTTAGATCGAAATGAGGAAGATGTTAGGAATATGCAACGATGAAGTGAGAATAATGGCATGGAACAGGAGGTGTTGATCTTCTAGAGTCCCAGTTTCTTCCAGAGAGGGACGTTCTCGCCGAAGAACTTGGAGCAGTGGAGATCCTTATGGCACGAATAGACCCAGATCCCGAACCAGCAGATGGACACCACAACGCGAACGAAGATGCTGAGGTTGAAGAGGAACCACTGGTCAGGAAGATCTGAAAAGGAATATCAAAGATGCGATGTGGGCTAAACAAACTGCGTGTCTTTATCTTGCTGTGGGCATTAGCGTAGGCGACGATGTTGAGGAGAAACACGATGACTTCCACGGCGACAAGCCAACACCATTCTGAAACACTTCAATTGCAAAAAGATTTTAAAGGGAATCAGTCAGGCATTCCATACTCACGCTGGTCGTGGCCGTGGATACGGTACGCCAAGTAGATGAGGAAAGTGGGCAAGGAGATTGTGTGCGGCCAGAGAAGCGCCCAGCGCGGGTAATCACAGGAACGAAGCAACATACCGACAAACATACTGACACCGACGACGAGGATGTATATCCCCTGGAAGTGTTGATATCGACACGGGAACATGCTCACCAGTAAGACTTCGATGTGCGAGGAGAAGGCGAAGAGACACAGGAAGAGGTTGATGCAGCATGGTATGTGGGATAGGCAGAGGTCTTTAACAGTTTCCTTAACAAAGACTTAGGGAAGGATTAGATAGAACCCACTCCGAAGATGAGTTCGCGGTGAAGCCATTGCTTCCGATTACACTCTCCCTGATTCGGCGGCTCCTCCCGATTCAGCGACTCGATTTCAGAACCCTCGCCCTGCGAATCCGGATTCGGCGGCTCGCCCTGCTGTCTCAGTCGCACCATTTCGTGGTTATCCACCATTCTGAAATAAAAATGATACAAAGAGAGGAATAAAGAGATGAAAATCAAATAATGTTAAAATGAACGCCTAAACAAGGAAAACTTCAGTGAAAAGCGGTGAGAATGTGCTCTAAAGTCGAAAAAGTGAATGACTACTGAAATTTACTTCAAAAATCAACATATTTTAACCGAAAAAATATATTTTTAGATGAAAATGTAGAAGAAAACAACGGGAGATGACAAAAAAAGAAAATGAACAGCCGGCGGCCACGACAATTTGAACAAGGTCGTTTGGCGCCAACTCGGGTCCCGCCACGATTTGTTGAGAAAACTACAAAGGACGGGCTCTTTTTTGAATTTAAGGCCCAGTCGGTCTCAAAACTCATTTAAAAATCAATAAATTAGGCGGGTCAACAAGAAATCTTGGTGGTGTGACAGAAAATCGATTAAAGGACTGTCCTTTGCTCAACATCTGACTAATTGGTCCTCACGGCGTGACCGCCCCCTAAGTAGAATCCTTATGCCACGATCTTCCAGCGCGACGCAAACCGCTCGCGTCCCGTTAGCGTTGGAGCGCACTTTATCAAAAACAAGAAATTTTAACAAAAGAAAATCACCTACTTAACTGGAATGTTTCCTCGAATTTAATTGTTTTCCATTCCATATATTACGTCCACTTAATAAATAACCAATAAAATACAATATTAAAGTGAAAATAAAGAAATGTACCCAAGGTTGGGCCCTTTTACGACAACTCCCCCGCGACAATTCCCCCGTGGAACACGACAATTCCCCCTCCATTTGGCTCCGCCCCCAAATCTCGACAATTCCCCCGCGACAATTCCCCCGGGAGCACTTGAATCTTTTACTTTCAATAATCCGCGGGGTGGGGGCCCCGCGTACACCCCACGCACCCCTTCCTAGCTAAAAACAGCTTTATTACTTATTTTATTACAAAATGTATGTACAAATACAAACATGGTAGCTGAAAAAATACAATTTACCTTCGGGGGAATTGTCGCGGGGGAATTGTCGTCGGTTGCGGGGGAAGTGTCGCACCTTCGGAGCGGGGGAATTGTCGGGATTTCAGGTTGGGCATTTTGCCAAGGCGCCTGAGTGATAGCCAGGGACATCGCGGCGGGACCCATGGCTGCCAAGAGCGTTGCGGTCGCGTCGCGCTGGAAGACGAACTCCGTTGAGTTCTATTTGCGTTTTCCCCTTCAGCGAACACATCGTGTCCTGAAACGACTGCACATCTTTGTTTGACGGACACATCGATTAAAGGACTGTCTATATCGAGATACAATAAAATTGGTCCTCAAGCGACTGTGAACTACAGACTCTCAATTAAAGTAGGTCAATTACACCTCGAAATTAGCTAAAAAGCCAAGTGACAGCCGCTATCTTCTGTAGAAACACTTTCAACAGTAGCTCCGGAAAAGTACCCATTGGATCCATAAAATCGATCGATTGAACAATCTTTATCTCCCGTATGAGTACAAACATGTTGCAGAATGAAATTTGAGGCTGTGAGAAATTTGTGACAGCTGGAAAATGAGATTAAGCAGATATGAGGAAGATTGTTAGGAATATACAAAGATGAAGCGGGAATGACGGCATAGAACAGGAGTGGACGTTGATCTTCTAGTGTGATTGTGTCGTAAAAAACACAACAGCGGCACAGATGACGATTGCGAACAGGCAAAGGAGGAAGCTGATGATGCGGTAGTTGCGCAAGTCGTAATCTGGAAAAGAGACCTTTAAAATCGATTTAAAATTATTTAGAGGCAATTTCCAAAAACATACTGTGTTTTCCCTTAGCATTTGGGTCGTAGGCACAGAAAAAGAAGAAATAGGAGGCCAGCATGACGAATGCCATGATATATTCGGTGAGGAACCAGGCTGAAACAATCGATTTATTCTGTAATGAGTATAAAAAATAAAGTTAGATAAGAACTCACATGACTGTTTGGTGTCCGTGTGGTGGCAGGCGTGGATCCAACCTAATGGGAGGAAGACTGTGTGCGGCATAAGGCATATCGAACCCGTGTATCGATTCATCTCGCGGACGCCAATGGCACAGCCAATGATGAAGACGAATATATACGCCAACTGAAAATATCGTTGATAAGAAGGCGTTACCTAGAAGAAAACGAACCATGCAGACGTAAGTGCCCGCAAACTTGGCGGCCAAGATACACAGGAGGGCGCTGATGAAGCACGGTATGTGGGCCTTCACGAGCACCAAACAAGGCATCTGAATTAGTATTTAAATAATAGGAAATGGGTGAAATACGCACGGGCTTTTTGGCACGCACGGGCGGCACAGGTGGCGCAGCGGCAGGTGGGGGCTGCACAGGTTGGGCCTGGTGCTGCTGGTTCTGCTGCGGAGGAGGAGGGCTCGGAGGAGGCTGCACAGCAGCCTGGTTCAGGTTGGGTGGTGGGTTCTGCGGCGGGATGGCGATTAGCGCTTCCAGAAGCGGCCTGTCTTCCGCATCCTCGGAGGAATCCGACAGCTCGTCACTCTCGTCACTTTTCTCCTCACCTCCCTCTGCCAATCTGGAATGCAAATGTAATTAGGAGGCTAGAAAAAGCGACTTAATATATATTTTAAAAATCAATAGACAATTTAAGAGAACGTACCCGATCTGCTGACCGATGCCGGGATCCTCGTCCTGCTGTTCCTGCTGTTCCAAAGGCTGCGCGTCTTCAGAATCCGAGGAGGAATCCGACTTCTCCACACTCTCGCCACCTTCTTCCGCCTTTTCCTCTGCCGATCTGAAATTAAAATGTAATCAAGGGTAGGGAGAGACTAGAAAAAAGCGACTTCATATATTTTTTTTAAATGAAAAAAATTCGAATAAATGGACAATTTAAGGAAATTTACCCATTCTGCTCGGTGTCAGAATCCTTGTCCTGCTGATCCTGCTGTGGCACCAGAGGCCGCGCGTCTTCAGAATCCGGGGAGGAATCCGGCTGTTCCAGTGGCTCCACAAGCGGTGCGAAGTCCGAATCCGGAGAGGAATCCCCTGCCGATCTGAAATGAAAATATAATTAACGGAAAGATAGACGAGAAAATTATACAAAAATATAGCCAATTCAAGTTCCTTCCATTTCAGGCTTTAGCGCTGGTCAAATGACACCAAACGCGAAATTGCGTACAAAAAGCATGTCTAGCATACGTACGCAAAACTGCGTCAGGTTACATTTGCGAATCGAATAAATTGACAATTTAAAGGGGAAGGACCGCGTAAAAATAATTTTTCTGTTTTTGTGATAAAAGTCTCGATCTTATTCCCAAGATTCCGAAAAATACCTCTTTTACCCATTTTGGATCAAAATGAACCGATTTAGGAGCGCTTGAAATGTGGGGAAATTCCCGTTTGAATTGCCGCCAACTCTGCGTCTCCCCATTTCCCACACTCTCTCGCCCACTCTAGCCGTGTTCACGTGCGGCAAACGCGTATGATGGCCGTGTAAACGCGCCCCTTTTGCAGTCCAAATCATATAAAAGGGGTATGTTTTTGAACCGTGGAAACGATGTCTACTCAATGAAACCATAATAAAGACACTTTGAAAAATCAATTTTACGAGGTCCTTCCCCTTTAAGAGAGCGTACCCATTCTGCTGCTCGGTGTCAGAATCCTCGACCTGCGGATCCTCCTGTGGCACCAGAGGCCGCGCGTCTTCCGAATCCGGGGAGGAATCCGACTGACTTCCCTGCGCACTCTCGCCATCTTCCTCTGCCGATCTGAAATGCATATATAAATAACAGAATGATGGACGAGAAAATTGTTTTAAAAAAATATAGTCAAAGTCAATCCTAGTTCCTTCCATTTCAGGCCTTAGGGCTGGTCAAATGACACCAGACGCAAAATTGCGTACAAAAATTATGTTTTATCGTACGTACGCAATACTCCGTCAGGTTACATTTGCAAATGGCTGGGAACTAGAATTGCCGACAACTATACAAAGCAAATCGAATAAATAGACAATTTAAAGAAACCTACCCCTTCTGCGGCTTGGTGTCAGAATCCTTGGCCTGCTGATCCTGCGCTTCCTGTAGTTGGTTGGCCGTATGCTCGTCCTGCGGCTCCTGCCCTTCCGGTGAACCAAATTTTCCTGCCCCCATTCTGAAATGAAAACGTAAGTAAGAGAAGAGGTTGAAATTCAAGAAATACAAAAAAATATACGAATAAACAAGCAAAACACATATATAATGCGACTGGTCGAAAATTCACAAGAAATTGGCAAGTTTTCGGTAAAATAGGGTCCTGCCACGGTGTTTAAACAAAAAAAAAAACACAAAAAAAGAAATAAACCATTTGGCTAGACTATTTGCACTTTCTGATGCAATTCAACGATTGTAAACTTAAAATGCCCAAAACCTATGTCATCATGTGATTTGAGATCGGAAATATATAAACAGCTAATTCTGCATGAAAAATCAACATATTTTAACTGAATATCAGCATTTTAGAAGAAAATATAGAAGAAAATATAGAAGAAAACAACGGAAGATGACAAAAATGAGAAACTGAAGAGCCGGCGGACATGAGATGTTGAACACGGTCGTTTGGCGCCAACTCGGGTCCCACCACGATTTGTTAAACAAAGTACAAAGTATAGCCTTCAGCTTGGATTTTGAAGGATCCACGGGTCTCAGAACTCTTTAAAATCACTTAAAAGCGCATAAATAAAAAAACGTTATTTAAAAATCAATAAATAAAGCGGAAATCTGGTGGTTTGAAAGGCAACTCGATTAAAGGACTGTCTTTTGACAACATCCAATTAAATTGGTCCTAAAGCGACTGTGAACTACGGACTCTCAATTTAAGCAGGTCAATTAAGCCTCAAAATTGCCGAAAAGCCATGTGACAGCCGCTACCTTCTGTAGAGACACCGTACATCAGTAGATCACCCTAAATGAGATTAGGCCGAGATGAGGCAGATTGTTATGAATATACAACGATGAAGCGGGAATAACGGCATGGAACAGAGGGAATGTCGATTTTCTACCGGCGGTGGCTGAAGTGTTTCTTCAATTCCCACGCGACGAAGGCGATCCACCCGACGACTACCAGCAGGAAAACGATGAAATTTGCGGCACTTCTTCATGTCGTGAATTTGCGGCACTTCTTCATGTCGTAATCTGGAAAAATAAACCTTTAAAATCATATTGGAGACAGGAATGAATTGATGGGTTAAGCATTTTGAGACCAAAACGTACCGTCCTGCTTTACTTGCGGCTTGGGCTGGTATTCCTTGAAGTACCAGCAGATGGCGATCAGCGCGGCGAGTGGCGGCAAGCATTCGAACCCACCCAACACTGAAACAATCGATTTATTTTTGAATATAGGATAAGAATAGTTAAAAAATAAACGTGGTATTTGAGATCTTCCACTCACGGAAGTCGTTGTTGTGGAGGAGGTGGTGGGTGGCGGAGATGACGAGCATTGGCAAGAAGACGGAGGGCGGCACAACCAGCGATAAGCCCTTGTGGCCATGATAATCGGTCTTGTAAGTGAAGAATCCGCATACGAAGATGGCGAAATAGGCGAGCTGAAAATATCGATTTACTATGTATTCAAATATCGATTTAGCTATCGATTTGGTTGGGGAAAAGAGGAACGAACCGAGCAAGTCCAGGGAATCCAGGCGAACCGAGCAAGTCCAGGGAATCCAGGAAGGCACACGCGACGATGTTGAAGTAGAGCGGCTGGTGGGCCCTGGCGAGTACCGAAAGAGGTATCTTAATTGATTTTTGAGAACAAAAAAGTGCGTGGAACCCACGTTGAACAAGCGGCGGGGCTTCTTTTGCCGGATTATCAGAAGCGGCGTGGTTTCAGGAGCCTCGTCGTCAACCGACGACTTTCTCTGCCTGTTCGCCATTCTGAATAAAAAACGGAATTTAGAGAAAGAGAGAACGAATAAAAACAAATGAAACCGCTTTTAACTGCAGAAATATGAGCAAATGATAGTCGATTCGAAAAAGCGGCTGTTTACGGTCAAATCGGGTCCATTGATAATTTCAAAAATTAATATATTGTAACCAAAATTCAACATTTTTAAAGCGAAATGTAGAAGAAAAAACACGGGAGATGACAAAAATGAGAACATAAAATGGCGGCAAGCAAAAAATTTGAACAAGGTCGTTTCGCGCCATTGCGGGTCCCACCACGATTTGTTGAAACTACAAAAAATTGGGGCTCTTAAAGGTCTAAATCATTTGGTCTTGAAACTCGTTAAAAGTTGCACAAAGGATTTACATCTAATAATCAATAAATTAAGCGAACAGCCAGGACATTATGGTAGTTTGACAGGTAAATCTATTAAAGGTCCATTTTTTCCGCAAAATTCCTCCCGAAACGACAACAGCGTAACAAGTGAATTAGGAAAAAGGATTTAAAATGACATAAAAGCGCCCAAATAAAAGGAACGTCATTTAAAAATCAATAAATCAAGCGGACCGAATGGAAATCTTGGTAGACCGGTCAATCGATTAAAGGACTGTCTTTTGAAAACAACAAATCAAATTGGTCCTGAAGCGACTGTGAACTACGGACTCTCAATAGGTCAAAGTAGGTCAATTAAGCCTCAAAATTGCATAAAAGCCATGTGACAGCCGCTGCCTTCTGTATACACACCGTACATCAGTAGATCACGGAGATCACCTATTTGTTCCAAAAAATCAATAAAATCGATAGATTGAACAATCATTATCTCCCGTATGAGTACAAACATGTTGCAGAATGAAATTTGAGGTTATGATAAATTTATGACAGCTGGGAAATGAGGTTAGGCCGAAATGGAAGATTGTTAGGAATATATAACGAAGAAGCGGAAATGACGGCATGGAACAGGAGTAGACGTTGATTTCAGTTCCACAGTTCCGGTCTACACACACACAAAAATATAACACACAAAAACGATCCAGAAGACGAATGCCAGCCCGCAAAGGGCGATGCTGGCGTTGCGGTACTTGGTCAAGTCGTAATCTGGAAAAGAGACCTTTAAAATCGATTTGAAGAATTATTTGGGGCGAATTTCCAAAAAAACATACTGTGTAGGGTTTCCTTTGCATTTGGGTCGTAGAACACGTAAGAGCAGATGTTGGGGACCAGCAAGACAAGTGCCAGGAGAGCTGCGAGGACAACGCAGTCTGAAACAATAGATTTATTCTGGGAAGTAGAAATAGTAGAATAAGTGAAATTATACAGTTGGAAAGATGTACCTGACATTTGGGTGTAACAGCGGTGAATGGCGCAGATCCCGAGCATTGGCAAGAGGACTGAGTGCGGCAGAAGGAACATCGCACCCCTGAACCCCGCAAACTCGTACATGAAAATGATAGCGCCAATTATAAAGACGATGACATAGGTCAACTGAAAATATCACAGATGAGAAGACGAAGAGAACGAACCCCGCAGACGATGGTGACCGCGTCCGTTGACCGGGAGAGGAGAGACGCGCCGGCCAAGGCACACAGGACGATGCTGATGTAGGACGGCGTGTGAAGCTTCGAGAGCTTCGAACGAGACATCTGAATTAGTATATAAGAGAGAAAAGGTGGCTGGAACCCACCTCTCTACGCTGGACCCCACCGGAAGACTCGCCCTCGTTCTGGTTTTGGTCCTCGTCCTGGTCTTGGTTCTGGTCCTGAGGCTGGTTCTCCTGCGGAGGAGGGCTCGGAGGAGGCTGCACATCAGGAGGGCTCGGAGGAGGCTGGTTCAGGTTGGGTGCCAGATTCTGCCGCCGGATGGCCTTTGGCTCTACCAGAAGCGGTGAGTCTTCCGCAGCCCCGGAGGAATCCGACGTCTCCCCACCATCGTCATCTTCCCCCGCACTTTCCTCCGTTTCCTCTGCCGATCTGAAATGAAGCGATTAAACATAAAAATTTTATGGGAAAGTACCCCTTCTGCAAATCGATGGCAGAATCCTCGTCCTGCTGAACCAGTGGCCCCTTTTCGCGGCCTCCCACCATTCTGAAATAAAAAAATGTTATAAAGAGAGGAAGGTAGAGAGAATAGGGGAATAAATATACAATTCACGGTGGAAATGTAAATAAAATGTATTAACATTCATTTAAAAATGCGCTGAAATGAGAAAATAAGGGTAAAAAGAGCGTACCCCTTCTGCGGGCTGGTGTCAGAATCCTTGTCCTGGTGATCCTGCCCTCCCTGCAGTTGGTTTGCCGAATGCTCGCCCTGCTGTTTCTGCCCTTCAGGTGAACCAATTGTGTCTTCCACCATTCTGAAATGAAAATGTAAGTAAGAGAAGAGGTTGGAATGGAAATAAAGCTAAAATATACAAATATGGTAGTCAAATATGCATACGAATAAATTAGTTGTAACCGTTCTATCAAGTTATTTGTGAGAGAAACAGTGTGATAAGATGTAGGAAAACATAAAACCAAAGAAAAATGGGCCAAAAAGAAAATGGGAAAAATAATTTTTTTGGGTCCACTAATTTTTCCGATATTTCATTCGAAAGTGAAAGGTCTGCTATTTTTCATCGGTCCGCTAATCTTTCACGGGTCCGGTAAATTTCGATGGGTCCGTTAATTTTCCATGGGTCGGGATGGGTCCGCTATTTTTCTTATGGGTCCGCTAATTTTCGAGAAGTCCGCTAATTTTCGAGAAGTCCGCTAAGATTAAAAAGAGCCCCGCTGAAGTTTACATGAAAAATCAACATAATTTAATTGAAAATCAACATTTTGAATAGAAAAATGTAAAGAAAACAACGGGTGATGACAAAAAATGAGAAAATGAACAGCCGGCGGGCAGGAGAATTTGAACACGGTCGTTAGGCGCCAACTCGGGTCCCACCACGATTTGATAAACAAAGAACAAAGTACAGGGTTCTTTATTGAATTTATAGGTTCAGTGGGTCTCAGAACTCCTTAAAATCACTTAAAAGCGCAAAAATAAAAGGAACATCATTCAAAAATCAATAAATCAAGTGGGCAAACTGGAAATCTTGGTAGTTTGGTAGAAAATCGATTAAAGGACTCTCTTGGCCAGATTTAATTAAATTGGTCCTAAAGCGACTGTGAACTACGGACTCTTAATTAAAGTAGGTAATTAAGCCTCAAAATTGCCTAAAAGCCATGTGACAGCCGCTGCTTTCTGTAGAATCGAGATGTATCTGCCATGCCAGGACACCGGGTGCTTGCGGTTTCGCTTTTTGGCAACCATAGGCCGCTTGAACCTCTGTACGTCGGGGTTGGAGCCTCTGTGGGGCCTTCCTTTTTTGGCAGCTCATCCATATCTTGTTCAAGTATTCCCAGAAAATCAATAAAATCGATAGATTGTACAATCTTTATTCCGTGTATGAGTACAAAAGTATTGAATTAGGGAACGTGAGAAATTTGCGACTGCAAAACGATAATACAGGAGGTTACATCGATACGAGGAATATTGTTAGGAATATACAACGATCAAGTGAGAATAACGGCATAGAACAGGATTAGGTGTTGATCTTCCAGAGTATCGCTCTCATCAAACCCATAGAAGCGGCCCAGATGCCGACAAACCCCGCGAGAGAGCAGTTGCTGAGGGATCGGTAGTGCTTCACTTTGTAATCTGGAAAATAGACTTTATAAAATCTATTTATAAAATTAATTGCGGGTGCTGTGCCCCAAACATACCATGTTTTCTTTCACGTGGCTCTTTGGGGATGTAGTTACAGCAGAATCCGATGTAGGCGACCATCACGACGGCTGCCAGGAAGAGTTCGATCCCGAACCAGTCTGAAACGATTTATTATTTTAAAAAAATATTATTTTAAAAAATATAAATAATGAAGTGAATAACAAAGTTGGAAAAACTTGCATGACTCGTTGATGTAAATGCGGTGGAAGACGTAGATCAAGTACATTGGCAAGAAGACGGAGTGCGGCAGAAGGAACATCGCACCCGTGTATCCGATCCAGTCGCAGACGAAAATGGCAACGCCAATGGTGAAAACGATGAGGGACGTCAACTGAAAATATCGATATTGTTGATAAAAACCATGGGAACGAAGAAAAGTAGGGAACGAACCCCGCAAACGCAGTCGACGGGAACCACGGCGGAGAATAGGGGGGAGGCGGCGGCCAAGAGCCACAGGACGAGGTTGGTGTAGAGCGGTGTGTGGACTTTTAGCATTACCGAACGAGGCATCTGAATTGATGTATTTAATGGAGAAAAGTGAGTGAAGCCCACGTCGACCAAGATGCGGGGGCCTCGGCCAGGCGGGAACCGATGACGCCGGCGCTGCTGAATCTCCGGGTTCTGCTGATTCTGCTCGTTCTGCTGCCCGGGGTGGTTGTGCTGCGGAGATGGGTCCGGCTGCGCGTTGGCGATTGGCTCCACGTCTACGCTTGGTTCTTCCAGAAGCGGCTCGTTTTCCGCATCCGGGGAGGAATCCGACAGCCTCTCCCCACTCTGGCCATCTTCCTCCGCACTCTCCTCAATTTCCTCTGCCGATCTGAACCGAAGCGATTGAATATAAAATTTAATAGAATGTACCCATCCTGCGACTCGGTGTCAGAATCCTCGTCCTGTCGATCCTGCCCTCCGTGTAGTGGGTTTGCCGGATCCTCGTCCTGCTGTTCCTCCTCTCCCAGTTTAACCACTTCGAGGTCCTCCACCATTCTGAAAGGAAAAACAATGAAAATATATTAAAAATTAATTTAAGAATATTTTGAATTGAGAAAATCAGATAAAATGAGAGCCGCGTCGAAAATTCACATAAAAGCGGCTTGTTTACGGTGATTATATTAAAGCAACATCATGCCTGAAGTGTACATCAAACTTGACATATTTTAGACAAAAATAGTTTATTTTTGAAATGAAAACACAGAAGAAAACAACGGCAGATGAGAAATATGAGAAAATGAACAACCGGCGGGCAGGAAAATTTGAACACGGTCGTTTGGCGCCAACTCGGGTCCCGACACGATTTGTTGATAAACAACAAAGTACGGGTTCTTTTTAAATTTAAGGTTCAGTCGGTCTCAAAACTCATTTAAAAATCAATAAATTAGGCTGGCACACATGAAATCTTGGTGATTCCACATTCAAATCGATTAAAGGACTATTCTTTGCTCAGCATCTCTCTAAATTGGTCCTGAAACGACTCCACATCATTGTTTGACGGACGAAACGATTAAAGGACTGTCTTTGTCGAGAAAAAATAAAATTGGTCCTGAAGCGACTGTGAACTACGCACTCTCAATTAACGTAGGTCAATAAACTTTGAAATTACTGAAAACCCATGTGACAGCCGCTATCTTCTGTATTTACCTTGCATCAGTAGCTCCGGAAAGAACCAATAGCCCCATAAAATCAATAAAATCGATAGATTGAACAATCTTTATCTCGCGTATGAGTACAAACGTATTGAATGATATGAAATTTGCGACTGCAAAACGATAATACAGGCGGTTACATCGAAATGAGGAAGATGTTATGAATATGCATCGATCAAGTGAGAATAATGGCATGGAACAGTAGGTGTTGATCTTCTAGAGTCCCAGTTCCTTGAAGAGAGGGATCTTCTCGCCGATCTCCTCGGCAAGGTACTGGGGGCAGAGGGGATCCTTAAGGCACGAATAGACCGAAATCACGAGCCAGCAGGTGGACACCACAAAGCGAGTGATGATGCTGAGCTGGAAGAAGGCCCACTGGTCAGGAAGAGCTGAAAAGGAATATCAAAGGTGCAATGTGGGCTAAACAAACTGCATCTCATGAGATCTGTGCCAATTTTGTAGCCGGCGTAAGCGTAGGCGAAGATGTTGAGGAGAAACACAAGGATTTCCAGGAAGACGAACACAAACCAATCTGAAACATTTCAATTGCACAAAGAATAAGTAAAGTTAATAATTTTAGTTCCTCCGACTCACATTCGACGTGGCCGTGGTAGTAGAGCGCACAGTAGATGAGGAGAGTGGTCAAGGAGATTGTGTGCGGCCAGACAAGGGCATAGCGCGGCCAACAACACGTGACCAACAGGACGGCGTTGAAGAAGAATGGTTTGTTGGCTGTCCGAACGGCTTCAGGAGTGTCCTTAACAAAAACGTACTATTAGGGAAAGAGTACGAAGAACCAACTCCGGAGAGGAGTTCGCTGGCTCTCCTTTGCCTCGGTTGACCCTGCCCGGCTCGCTGATTCGGCGGCCTGCCCTGCGGATCCGGCTGTCTCAGTCGCACCATTTCGCGGCTCTCCACCATTCTGAAATAAAAAAGAAATATAAAGAGAGGATTGAAATTCAAATATTGTTATAATGAATGTCTAAACAAGGCTTTGCAAGGAAAACAAATGTTAAAATGCGTCTGGTCGAAAATTCAATAAAAAGCGGTGAGTATGTGCCCTAAAACCCGAAAAAGTGAATTACCGATGAAATTTACTTCAAAAATCAACATATTTTAACCAAAATACACTTTTTTAGACGAAAATGTAGAAGAAAACAACGGGGAATGGCAAAAATGAGAAAATGAACAGCCGGTCGGCAGGAGAATTTGAACACGGTCGGTAGGCGCCAACTCGGGTCCCGACACGATTTGTTGAGAAAACTAGAAAGTACGGGTTTTTTTTAAAATTTAAGGTCCAGTCGGTCTCAAAACTCATTTAAAAATCAATAAAATAGGCGGGCCAACAAGAAATCTTGGTTGTTTGGAAATCGATTAAAGGACTGTCCTTTGCTCAACATCTGACTAATTGGTCCCGAAACGACTCCACATCTTTGTTTGGCGGACAAATCGATTAAAGGACTGTTTATGTCGAGATACAATAAAATTGGTCCTCAAGCGACTGTGAACTACAGACTCTCAATTAAAGCAGGTCAATTACACCCCGTAATTGGCTAAAAAGTCATGCGACAGCCGCTACCTTCTGTAAAACACCTGGCAACAGTACCTCCGGAAAAAAACACCCTTTTCTCCCATGAATTTTTTTTTAAAACTCGATAGATTGGACAATCTTTATCTCGCGTATGAGTACAAACATATTGGATGATGGAATGTGAGAAATTTGCGACTGCAATACGATAATACAGGAGGTTAGATCGAAATGAGGAAGATGTTAGGAATATGCAACGATGAAGTGAGAATAATGGCATGGAACAGGAGGTGTTGATCTTCTAGAGTCCCAGTTTCTTCCAGAGAGGGACGTTCTCGCCGAAGAACTTGGAGCAGTGGAGATCCTTATGGCACGAATAGACCCAGATCCCGAACCAGCAGATGGACACCACAACGCGAACGAAGATGCTGAGGTTGAAGAGGAACCACTGGTCAGGAAGATCTGAAAAGGAATATCAAAGATGCGATGTGGGCTAAACAAACTGCGTGTCTTTATCTTGCTGTGGGCATTAGCGTAGGCGACGATGTTGAGGAGAAACACGATGACTTCCACGGCGACAAGCCAACACCATTCTGAAACACTTCAATTGCAAAAAGATTTTAAAGGGAATCAGTCAGGCATTCCATACTCACGCTGGTCGTGGCCGTGGATACGGTACGCCAAGTAGATGAGGAAAGTGGGCAAGGAGATTGTGTGCGGCCAGAGAAGCGCCCAGCGCGGCTAATCACATGAACGAGACATCCCACCGACAAACATACTGACACCGACGACGAGGATGTATATCCCCTGGAAGTGTTGATATCGACACGGGAACATGCTCACCAGTAAGACTTCGATGTGCGAGCAGAAGGCGAAGAGACACAGGAAGAGGTTGATGCAGCATGGTATGTGGGATAGGCAGAGGTCTTTAACAGTTTCCTTAACAAAGACTTAGGGAAGGATTAGATAGAACCCACTCCGAAGATGAGTTCGCGGTGAAGCCATTGCTTCCGATTACACTCTCCCTGATTCGGCGGCTCCTCCCGATTCGGCGGCTCCTCCCGATTCAGCGACTCGATTTCAGAACCCTCGCCCTGCGAATCCGGATTCGGCGGCTCGCCCTGCTGTCTCAGTCGCACCATTTCGTGGTTATCCACCATTCTGAAATAAAAATGATACAAAGAGAGGAATAAAGAGATGAAAATCAAATAATGTTAAAATGAACGCCTAAACAAGGAAAACTTCAGTGAAAAGCGGTGAGAATGTGCTCTAAAGTCGGAAAAGTGAATGACTACTGAAATTTACTTAAAAAATATTTTAACCGAAAATATATATTTTTAGATGAAAATGTAGAAGAAAACAACGGGAGATGAGAAAAATGAGAAAATGAACAGCCGGCGGCCACGACAATTTGAACAAGGTCGTTTGGCGCCAACTCGGGTCCCGCCACGATTTGTTGAGAAAACTACAAAGTACGGGTTCTTTTTTGAATTTAAGGCCCAGTCGGTCTCAAAACTCATTTAAAAATCAATAAATTAGGCGGGTCAACAAGAAATCTTGGTGGTTTGACAGAAAATCGATTAAAGGACTATCCTTTGCTCAACATCTGACTAATTGGTGCTGAAACGACTGCACATCTTTGTTTGACGGACACATCGATTAAAGGACTGTCTATGTCGAGCTACAATAAAATTGGTCCTCAAGCGACTGTGAACTACAGACTCTCAATTAAAGCAGGTCAATTACACCTCGTAATTGGCTAAAAAGTCATGCGACAGCCGCTACCTTCTGTAGAACACCTGGCAACAGTACCTCCGGAAAAAAACACCTTTTCTCCCATGAAATTTTAAAAAATCGATAGATTGGAAAATCTCGCGTATGAGTACAAATGTATTGAATGATGGAATGTGAGAAATTTGCGACTGCAATACGATAATACAGGAGGTTACATCGATATGAGGAAGATTGTTAGGAATATACAACGATCAAGTGAGAATAACTGCATGGAACAGGAGTAGGGGTTGATCTTCTAGCCGGATGAGCACTATTATCATAGGGTTTTATTAAGGCCCAAGCGAGTTAAGGGTTTAAGGTAGCCTATGACGTCACTTCCGGGCCAAAAATGACTAAGGCCCAAAAGTCTCCAAAATGGTTTATATGGTCATAGGGACTCCATACACAAAGTTTGAGCCGGATCGGAGACAAAAAAAATTCCTACGACACCCCTCTTTTGAGATATGCTCGAACCTCTCAGACATTGAGTCTTAAAATCAATAAATTAGGCTGGCCTACAGGAAATATTGGTGGTTTGACAGGGAATCGGTTAAAGGACTGTCCTTTGCTCAACATCTCATTAAATTGGTCCTGAAACGACTCCTAATCGTTGTTTGACGACAAATCGATTAAAGGACTGTCTTTTGCTAAAATGCAATAAAAATGGTCCTGAAACGATTGCTAATTACTGACTCTCAATTAAAGCAGGTCATTTACACCCCGTAATTGGCGTAATTGACCTGATTTAACCTTCTTCAAAAACATCAATCAATCAGTAGCTCGAAGAAGGAAGAGCACCCATTGTATCCGAAAACTAGAACAACTCAATTTCAAATAATTTTGCCAGTGCGGGTCCCACCACGATATTTTGAGCAAATATCAAAGAATTGATTTTTAAAGGTCTAAACACAAGTCATTTGGCCTAGAAACTCAAAATTCGTTTGACAGGTAATTCGATTAAAGGACCGTTCTGTCCGCGAAATTTCACGAAATGGGTCCTGAAACGACAACAATACTTAGTAGGAACATCCTTTAAAAATCAATACATTAAGGGAATCGACAGAAAATCTTGCAAGAACCAAGCTTGTTTGACTGTCAAATCGATTAAAGGACCGGATTTTCTTTAAGATTTCGCAAAAATGGTCCTGAAACGACTCCTAACTCGGAACTTTCAACTGAAGCGGGTAGAAACACCGTAAATCATGGAGATCATCCCCATAAAATCAATAAAACCGATCGATTGGACTATCTTTATCTCACATTAGTACAAACGTATAAATTTACAACGGTTGAGAAATGGAGTTATGTCGAAATTAGGTAGATTGTTAGGAATATGCGATGATGAAGCGAGAATAAGTGGATGGACGAGGGGTAGATGATGATCATCTAGTGTGAGCCGAACCAGAAGACTAATACCACCACGTAAAGTCGGGTGTTTTCAGGATCTGGCCGACCCATCTCTTGACGTATCTCTTGTTATATTCGGCTCCGGCCCAGAGGCCGACGACGAGCAGACGACAGAAAACGCTGATAACGAAGAGCCTCCACTTGTTGTATCGTCCTGAAAATCCATTTTTAAATTAAAATAATCGTTTTAAACTTTAAAAAAAACTCATTTTTGATGAAAACCCAACCTTTGGCGAAGGGAAGGGACTTTTTGCTGTAAATCCAGAGGAAGCGAAGGTAGAACACGACGTTCGCCACGAGATCGATGACTTCAAGATCGGTAAACACAGGATGCACTAAAAGAATTATTCAAAGGCATTAGTGTTCACTCACTGAAATCTTCCTTGTAGGTTCTTACGTGGCCAATGAAGCCGACAGCGACCGGCGTAAGGGAGACTGCGCTCCACCACATGAGCACCATCCACGGTTTGTAACAAGTCGCAAAGTAATACCAGAATCTGCACAAGACGGAGATGGAAAGAACCCCCTGGAATTGAAGAAATTGACATGATGATAAAAATGGATACCAGGCAAGCGTGGTAGACCCAGTCTGGCCGCAAGCTCCAGAGAACGAGACTGATGAGGAGGGGGATGACGAGTGGCACCACCGCGATAAACGCCACCTGGAAAGCGAATTAGACGAGAAATTCGGTGGAACCCACAATGCGCGGGGCGTAGTGCTCCAGGTGCGCGTACTCATGCCCCTCGAGGAAATTGAACTTCATCACTCTGCCTGCGGGATTGGCGTCCTGATTCAGATTTCTCTGCCTTGTTTTTGCCATCCTGAAACAAAGTGGAATTAAAAGAGGACCAAGTGAAATGTTGAACATTTATGAGAAATTTCAAGTAAAATGGCAAAAGGTGGCAAATTGGCAAATTCGGCTTTAACTTAGAAAATACGATTCATAGATAAAACTACACAATAAAAAAGAACTAGTGGATTATGGTTTAGCTTAGAGGAATTGATTTTGAAGCCAAAAACATAAAAAGCCCGGCTTTCGCACAATCGGTTGACTACGAAAGCATACGGAAATTAACATATTATAATAAGATATACTTAATTTTTAAATAAAAAAATAAGAAAGAAATACACGGAGGATGATAAAAACGAGAGAGTGAGCGACCGGCGGGATAAGAATTTTTATACGCGGCTGTTTCCCGCCATCTCGGGTCCCGCCACGATTTTGTGAGTAAACTAAAATTGAAGCCCGAAAAAAATTAATAACCACTGAAGTTTACATAAAAAATCAACATATTTTAACCGAAAAGCAACATTTTAGAAGAAAATGTAAAAGTAAACAACAGAGGATGACAAAAAATGAGAAACTGAACGGCCGGCGGCCAGGACAATTTGAACAAGGTCGTTTCGCCCCAATTCGGGTCCCACCACGATTTGTTGAACAAACTACAAATTACGGCAGAAGAGAAAAAACATGCACAAACATGCAAACATGCAAACATGCAGGCCTGCGGCTCCAATTGCGGGGCCAATTTGCACCCCACGTATAAATGCGTACCCTTATTTTAAAATTTATTTTTAGAAAATTAATTTCAAAATTTTCATGTGTATAATTTTACAGGAAATTGTCATGTATATAATTTTTATTATAATCAACAACAACAACAAATTTAACAAAGTCAGATAGGGTCCGTCACGCTGTGAGAGCCGGGCAGCGTCTTCTGGTTCGCCGAGGGGAGGGGAAATTGGGCCACTGGAGACATTTTCTGGCTAACAACTCTGTAAAGGACCATAAAAAGAAGGAAAGGTACAGGAATACCTGTACCCGTGAGGAAGTTGCGGATGAGGAGGCCCCAGCAAGGAGACCACCGGCTGGCTTGCAGAAGACGCCGTCCTCGTCGTCTGGGTCGCCGAGGGGAGAGCAACTTGCGGTCCTGGAGACATCGTCTGGCTAACAACTCTGTAAAGGACCATAAAAAGAAGGAAAGGTACAGGAATACCTGTACCCGTGAGGAAGTTGCGGATGAGGAGGCCCCAGCAAGGAGACCACCGGCTGGCTTGCAGAGCCAATCGCCTGGCTTGACTGGGAAGGAGAGCTGACCACCGGAGAGCTTTCTGGCGACCTCTGTACATCAGACGGTTCCAAGTCATGCGTTTTCAGATAGCGTCGCAAAGCAACCAAACGTGATGGAATCCTAAAATTAGTTTGTGCCCAAAATGTAAGAACGGGAAACAAAAAGTTACGAATACCTTATTCTTTCGTGTGGTCTCACGTAATTTTGCGCAGTTAATGGGCTTCCACGTCTTTTCGAATAAGGTTTCGATCCTTCATTTCCTGTTCTGAGCCTGCAATTACGCTCTGATGGTAACTCCAGCTCCAGGCGCATTCGCAAAATGGAGACAACTTGATGCTTCTGATCCCCGAAAAGATAGAAGCCGGCCCTACAAACGTTTTGAGATAAATTATCTGAGATACTCACAAATGAGGACATATGAGCCATCGCCCGGATCTGCAAGAACACTGAATGGATTGACCATCGAATGTCACGTACGGCCTAAACAGAAACGATTTAAAATAAAGGAGCAAAGAAAACAACGTGCAGTTCTGATTTTCCTGAAAAGTCAGTATCATCGCAGAAGAATCGAGTAGGAGAAAAGGTAGATTTCGTGATTTTGATGGATTCCACCCATTCTTGGAATCTTTTCTTGGAGAGACCCAGCCGGCCTGGAAGTTAAGACAGACATCTAAGAACGTAGCGTAACAAACCATCATTCATCCAAGGTGGGAAAGATTCAGGTCCCTCGACTGTCGAAATAACCGCCTCCAATCCATATTCCTTGGCAAGTGATCGTTTCTCATCGAGTGAAAGGCGTCTCCCTGGAACTGTACCGTAACCGACAGCAGCCAACAAACCGACCATCTCCGAAGGCCATTCTGTTTTGCCGGAGCACAAACTCTGTCTCGTTTCCGAAGACACTCACAGCTAAAATCTGCATAATCCCTGAAACTGATTGTGTAATCCTAAGACACCCTGCCAACCTCGGTGATTTTCAAACAACTTTGCAAGTAGGTCCTGCAGTGGAAGGCGTCTTCCCAAGGTGCTCTTCAGAAACTTATTTCTGTTCTCAGACAAGTTCGTTGTCGTGGATAGGTATGAAAGGCCCGCCTTCAGTCGCACTTCGAGTGAACCGCCATCATAAAGCTGCTCCTCCTGCTTGCGCAGCCTGAATTTTCGATTTGTAAATTCAAGGGGACCCAACCATTCTCGCGGTTTCCCTGGGATCATCTCCATCACAATAGAATCAAATTGGAGGTAGAAAAGAGTCTTCTCCGTGACGATGTCCAGTAAACCTGGTAAAAGAGTGAACCGATAACATCCGAAGCTACCTCGGTTCCTGTCGTTTCCAAAAAACCGACAGAACGTTTCTTCTCCCGTTTTCTGTCCAAGGCGTGCTTTAAGGTTTTCCTTCATGTGTATGGCGCAGTGGAGGTGTTTCGTTCGGCGGAAAAATGGAAAAGTCTGAAAGTGGCATTAAATTTAGACAATTTCAGACATTACCTCAGAAATCAGGCTTTTCAAAGCCAGTTCCCTGTCAGTTATAAACCCGCTGCATCTCGCGGTAGGGTGGTGTTGAGCAAAAAACGACGAAATGTGGGAGCCGACGAGGAACATCGACTCGCAGTCCGGCTTCTCAATGAACACGTAGGCCATGTCGATCAGCGGGGGTTTCCCACCGTTTTTTCGTCTGAAACGAATTGTAGAAAGTTAAAACACAATTTAACTTACACAAAGGAGTTGCTCAAAAAGGACAGGGTACCGAGCTGGCGACAGTTTGTATCAAACGTGAAATCGAGAAACAAGATCCCACGGCCAAATTGACGTTTTAACAGGCCGTTGCTGTCAAATCGATTTTCTGAAATTGAAACTTTTAAAGAACTGAGATAACTAACGGCAATAATCGTCAATGGCAAGATCATCCCGTCCCAAAACAGCGTCGACTTCATTGTGAAGGGTTTCTATCTCCGCCTCTGTCGGCGCTTGAGCAGCGAACATAGCACACGCCACCGGACTCAAAGCCATGCAGACATAATCGGTGACTTCCACCTAAAAGTTACCTTTATAACAAAACAGGGTCAACCAAACCAAATCTAAATCCAATTTTTTCTTCTTCGGGCGCTGGTGACTCCACATTTGCCATCCGAATTCACGAGCTAGGGACGGTAGCTTGGACAACTCTTCTCGGCCGGTTCCTCCGCATCTATCCAGTTTAACGCCGGTAGCAGTGCGCTTTCTGTACACAACCTAAAACTGTCAGTTTGACAAGCAAGTCCAGCTTGTTCACCTGGTGGCGTTTGATGTAATCTCCCGTGCGAATCGCTAGATTCCGAGCAACGGCCGTAGGGGGAGCGGTTCTCAGGAGGTCGTCTGCCATCTCAGCCGTGGTGGCCTTCAATCGAATAAAAGGCTATATCCACATAATTTTTAATATAAATAAATACGATACCTCTTTTCCTTTGGCGTTACCATGCTGCCCCTCAGCTGGAGGCGTACCTCCACTCCACACGTAGATGACAATGACGTCAGAAACTA
This sequence comes from Oscheius sp. G VE-2021, assembly GCA_022343465.1. Lineage (NCBI taxonomy): Eukaryota > Metazoa > Nematoda > Chromadorea > Rhabditida > Rhabditidae > Oscheius > Oscheius sp. G VE-2021. Next base: position 2,998,646 of record JAJQXH010000030.1, on the reverse strand, counting down.
ATGACGACTTGTAGTTTGTTCCGGACACGGAGCAGTACACACGGGGGTCCACGATCATGAAAACCTAAGCACCATAGAGGGAACGCCGATTCGCTCACCTTTCTCTGAAGATTTCGGTTTCTAGTCAACCGGTTGGATACCACCACCAGGACTTCATTTGAATCGGAACATGCCAGGGCCTTCTTAGATCGATAGGTTTTTAGGTTATCCAAGCCAGAGGACAAATCATGAAAGCGTTGTAATTGCTGACATCCTTAAATATTACGGTATTTCGGTGCCTGCCCTCACCGGTACTCACCGCCGGGGGTAGACCATGGAGCAAATGAATCCACAAAGAGCGTCTGTGTGTCCGTGATCTGATCTTTCTCCAGGCGAAATGCGACAACAGCAGCCGCTTCCGATAGTGAAATATCATATGGCTGTTGAGGCACCTTGGCTATGACCCCTCTTAAGGAAGCCAATGATTTAGGTAAAAAAACAGGCAACACCTACCCCGTCTTTTGCAGCTGATGAATTATCTCTCGTATTCCTGGCTCCTCCTGAAGATTGGTCGGCTTACTGTTCCAGTGAAGTTGGGCGGAGGCTTCATCTTCTTGTTCCGCGTATTCGTCAAAGTTTCTAATACCCTGAAATGCGGGATAAGCAGCAACGTTAACAGAAAACCCACGCTCGGCGATGGTTCCCTTACGAATTCTGTGTCGCTGTCATTCGTCTCGTCACTGCTTATCTAATTCAGATGCTTAACTAATAATACTACCGAAAGGTACCTCGAGATAATTTTCCTCTTCGTCCTGCCATTCACCCTGGCTGACATCGTATTCGGAATTGCTAAAATTTAATGAGCTAACATTCAGTTTTAAAAAACCTGTCATCTGACGAGGAGTACCTTATCGGCGTCGATTTCCACGGAGCTCTTGGAGAACTACTTCCTCGGGAAATATTATCTTCCATAGTTCTGGAACATTCACAACGTTATTTATTAAAGCGAAGAAAAAAAATTATTTTTAGAAAATTTTGAAATAAAAATAAATTTTTAAAAATATTCTTTTTTTTAAATTTCTAAAAATAAATTTTAAAATAAGGGTATGCATTTATACGTGGGGTGCAAATTGGCCCCGCAATTGGTGCCGCAGGCCTGCATGTTTGCATGTTTGCATGTTTGTGCATGTTTTTTCTCTTCTGCCCAAATTACGGGTTCTTTTTTTTAATTTGAAGGCTCAGTAGTCACAAAATTGTTTAAAATGGCTTAAAACTCCCACAATTAGAAGGAATACAATATAAAAATCAATAAATTAGGCGGACCGACAGGAAATCTTGCTAGCTTAGATTAAAGGACTGTCTTTTGGCCAGATTCAATTAAATTGGTCCTGAAGCGACTGTGAACTGCGGACTCTCATTGAAGCAGGTCGATTAAGCCTCGAAATTGTCTAAAAGCCATGTGACAGCCGCTATCTTCTGTAGAACACGGCGGCCGTTTCCTTCGAAGACTCTGAACTTAAAGGGACCGTCAGGGACCTATTTGACTTTATCTTATTTTAAAGAAAGATATGCATTCGAAATGCCAAAAATTTTTGGCCATTCCTGGCGACAGGCACCTGTGCATAATCGGAATTTTACGAACTACGTGCACGGTGTTTACACGCACATCGGTTTATCGATTTTTTGTTCGTCACTTTTGAATTTTCAATATTCCCGCCTGAAAAGACGCAGAAAATTCTGGTTGTCTGGCAGGGTAGCGCCGCGATTTTCATACCCGTACGAGATCGGCGGCACGCCAAGGATAGTCCCTCCTTTAAGGTTCTAAGCGTAAAAATAGACACTTTAATAAATATAATTTATTTGTGAGATCTACTGTGGCAGTAGGCAAAAGGCTCTCCTGGCATCGTCAACAATCATCCATTCGTCTACTCCTACGTAGTTGTTTGGAGCGAGTTCCCGGATTTCGAAGGCCAACTGAAATTTGTTTTAATTGATTGATTATTTATTTTTGTTTACGTACATAGTCATATTGGCCTGCTGTGAGTTCACGGCCTTCTCTGAACCAACGGCGTGATTCTTTGCTTACGCGAGGGGCTTCGAAGAGTTGCATTTCTTCGGTGGAGCCTGCTTTTTTAGCGAAGAGTTTGAATTTGGAGGTTCTTTCGACCTGGAAGGGAAAGTAGAGAGAGAGAGAAAGAGAGAGAGAGAGAGAGAGAGAGAGAGAGAAAGAGAGTGAAAGAGAGAAAGAGAGAAAATAGAGAGAGAGAAAGAGAGAGAGAGAGAGAGAGAGAGAGAGAGAGAGAGAAACCCACCTTGTGATAAGAAAATACAAACAAAGAATGTCTATCCAAGAAAAAGGGAGCAGTCGTAAGCCTCGAAAATATCCTAGGCCCATCCGCAAAAGCAAAGAATCCCTCTGAAAAAAACTCCAATTTCAAAAATTAATTTTAAAAATACCTTTGTTGAAAGGAAGTTGAGAAGCGTCTCCTTTGATCCCAGTCAATGGATTCCCAACTGGCCTTCCAGACACGGCCCATTTGGAATCGGCAGCGAATTGAACGCAAGGTTGGGATTCGTTGAATGAGCAGGTGAGGGCCTCACAGGCTGATATTACAGGAATCGGATCAGCTGATCTTTTCGAGGCTTCAGAAGGAGAGAAGGAAGATTCGGAGCTACTTCCCATTAGAGAAAGGGAGTTTGAGGACCCTCCTGCTACTTCTGTGCTCACTCCAGCCATGTCCCGGCGGACCTGAAGTTATACCGTTGAGACTGACACCCGTAAGATATCGGTGTCTCCCAGGAGACTAGAAAGCTCTCTAGAACTGATTACCTCAGCACTTCCATCCAATCGATTCAAATTCTGCCCCACTTCTCCACTCATCCTATCCACATTAGCCAATACTGTATCAGGAAGTGGTCCCGGGGCAGGACCCCTCCTTGTAATCTAAAGGTTACTGTAGAACACCAAACATCTAGAACCTACAGTAGGAATGAAGCTCATCAAAGGCCTCATTGTAGGTAAAGTAGCTACAGTAGTCTCAGGCTCTAGAGGCCTCACAGCTAGGGTGGGGAACAAAGTGGCGGCCATATCTCTTCCCGCCACCAGTGGTTCTATTTCATTGTGCTGGAATGAAAAAATGGCTGAAGGTGGAAAACAAGGATTTACAGTTTCTCCTGTGCACATGACTCCTTCGTATTCGAGGCCATCGATTATGGCAAAGCCACCTTGGAGATTTACGGCGCGGAAGACAAAGTTGTCGGCTACAATGAAGAGCTGAAAGAAAGGGAATAGGGTAGGTGAGAGACAGACAGAGAAAGAGAGAAAGAGATTGAGAGAGAGACAGAGATTGAGAGAGAGACAGAGATAGAGAGAGGGAGTACCTGAAAAGGTGTCTTTCCTTGATCAGGAATTTCTACAGTAGCCGGCCCAGGGTCCCCTCCTTCGATGGCGACTGAGCAGAAAGTAAATTCTGGGAAGGTGCGGCCAACTGGCTTGGCACAGACTTTTAAACGAACTTCTGGAGAAGTCCAATACCTAGAATACATAGTTTTGAAGCTTCTTTAAACAGGAATACATAAACCGCAGCAGTCCTGAGCCACTTTGGCAGGTGATTTGGTCACTGACTAGAACCGCTTTGGCAGTCGGGAGCTGGATGGTGTCTGTGGC
>JAJQXH010000030.1:2980000-2990000 GCA_022343465.1 Oscheius sp. G VE-2021 | reverse complement strand
TCCTGGTCTTGGCGCCGCATTAAAACCCACTCTTCCAAGATAAGAAGACAAAGATTGTGATAATCCGGGTCAATAAACCCCCTGATTCCCGATTCTTCTCAAAATCACTGCCGAGGGTACTCTTCTCGTTTAGTTTTCGTAAGTTTCTGAAGACAAAGTTCTCTCACATGCCGGATATTGATAAAGAAGTCACGCGTGGTTTTCCTGAGTTGGCAGGGCGTGATAGTGGGAGCAGGCAGAGGGGTTGTAAACGGTGGCTAGAGTGAGTTGGTGATCAAAAAAGGTGAATCATACAGATAAAAATTAAGAAAATTGAAATTAAATGAATTTTAAGTTTAATGAGGAAGAAATTTGAGTGAGAAATACAAAGTCAAAAAATCCGACGGACTCTGTATGCCATGAAGATTTCAGGGGGTAAAATGGAAGAAATGGTAGCTATAGTTAAAGGAGAAGGACCGCGTAAAAATAATTTTTCTGTTTTTGTGATAAATATCTAGATCTTATTCCCAGGATTCCGAAAAACACCTCTTTGACCCTTTTTGGATAAAAATGAAAGTCAAGGGCTAGAAGAATATTGTATCATTCGTTTGTATTTGGGCCGTAATAAGGCCTTAATAAGGCATTATCGCCCTTGACTTAAGGAAATAGTGCCTTAATAAGGAATTCTCGCCCTTCGTTTAACAAATTAGGTTCTTCAGAATGAATTTAATGAAATTTGGGCCATTTGGGACACCCGTCACAAATGGAAGCGGTAGGTCAAAGGGGTTTTGGTTGCCAAAAAGTGGCTTTCGTTTAAATTACCGCAAATTTGCCGAAATTCTTCAGCAAAACATCGCAATATTTTTCGAGGGATGTGAAAAATGAAAATAATTTAACAACCAATTTTTAAAAAATTTTATTTCATTATCGTTGTGAGACAAGCCTATCGCGGTGAGATCATCGTGGCGGGACCATTAGACAGTATTTCTTAAATTACCTATTTCGGTTCAAACTTTCCGTTTCGCCGGAATTTCTCTTATCTTTTTAAACCCAATTTTACTTCTAAATCGATATTTATTGTTGAAAATAATTGTAAAATTACCCGTCGCTCGATATTTTAAAAAAATATACATTTATTAGTGCCGAAATGCCGTTTCACGCTTCTTTTTTATAGTCATTTTTAAAATCTGTAACATAATATATGCATTTTTAATTATTTATGTTTAAATTAAATTTTTAGGATGAAGTCGGCAACTTCTGAGCCTCCTCCGCGCTACTCCGTCCAGCAGCGCCCCAAGTTCGACCACTACGCCAACAAGTACACCACCTGCGGAGGCATTCACGTGATGGTAAGTTCTCCTCGTCTTTTTTAAACTTTAATTTTATTTAAAATTAAATTTTCAAATTAAAATACTTAAACTTGTAGACTTTGAATTTCAGGCCGTGGCAAAGATTGTGGCTGCGCTCCTGGCGATTTCCACCGTCAAAAACCTCCACGACGCCTTCTTCTCGAAGGACTGGGACATCTTCGCCGAGTGGAATGTCGCCGAGTGGAAGCATCTTCTCATTGATTTTCCATTTTTTAGAGAATCACCATCGGCCCCGGAATCATCTGCCTCGTTCTCTTGTTCGTCTGTTTCGTCAAGGACCGTGCCGTCTACGTGGTCCCCATGATGGTCTGCCTCGTCGCCGAACTCCTCTTCAAGATGGTCTTCTTCGGCCTCTGCGTCTACAGCCACCACCGCCCCGACACCGAAATCGCAAAGATTATCGCGGTTAGTTCACCCGTGGATTTATCTGCAATATTCAAATTCAGAAATCTCACGGATTGCCCTCCGACTGGCCTTTCATAGTCGGTTCTTGTGGGTTCTCTCCATTTCTTTATGAATTTTCCTCTCAGATTATGTTATCCTCACGATCCTGGTCAACGGCTGGTTCCTGGCGATTCTCCACAGCTGCTACCGCTACCTCCGCGACCTGGGACAGCACAACAAGCGCTTCCATCGCGTTGCTTCGTAGGCATAGCCATCAGTTTCTAACCTCACATTGTTGATTTTGTTGTTTTCGCCTACTTTGGCTAATGAATGATGTCCATTTTCCTGTTTTTCTAATTATTTCCTGTTTATTGCAGCTAATTACCTAACTTTGCCTTTTTTTCAGCAGAATCGTCGGTTTAGTCGGGGAAAATCTCAAAATAATATTTTGGAATCGCATTTTCATCGTTAATTGCCTATTACAGCCGCTTATTTTACGGCGGTTTCCGTCTTTTGAGCGAATTGCCTTCCAATTTCAGTCCATATGCTTAAAGGACTGGCTTTAGCTTTAATTTATCGGTTTCGTATGGATTTTTGCAGGGCCAACTGACACGCCCCTAAAAGCGTGCGGCAAACAGCCCAATTTGCTAGATTCACAAGTGAAATGGTGATCAATGATAATGGTCCCGCCACGATATGGTCCCGCCACGATTACCTCACATCGGTAGGCTGGTCTTCCAACAATAAAGGAAATCTTAAATCTCTTCTAAAGATTTTAAAATCGGTTGTAAAATTAGTAAAAAGTGTCAAATTGATTTTCTAAAAAGTGACAAATTGATCTATAAACTGCGGCAAACGGCATTTTTCGCTTATTTAAACAAAAACCGCTTTTTGGCGACCAAAAGCCATTTGACCCGCTTGTGTGCTAATTAATAGCGGCTTTCTGGCAACCAAAGGCCGCTTGAAGCTCTAGGAGCCGATGTACCATTCCACATAGCTAAAGCACTGGCGCTGGACGGATTTAGATGATAATTTATTTTGATGGAATATTGCGCAGGCCTTTCATTTAATTTTTTTAAACCATTTGTCGCGCAGTTTAAGGAAATTCCCAGTTTATCTAGATTTCCAAGTGAAATCGGTGATCAACGATTACAATCATTTCGTTGTAAAATTTGTAAAATTACATTTACCCCAGTTTAGCAATTCATTTCTAACCTTTTCTAATATTTTGCTGTCACAGTTCTTTTTTTATTTTCAGAATAAACTTCATTCTCGTTTCAGGATGAAGTCGGCAACCTCCGCGGCTCCGAGCCTCCCGGCTGCTCCCTCCAAGTTGTCCTACAACCGACAAATGTACTCCATGCGTGGCGAACGCGTGCTGGTGAGTTCACCCCCCCCCCCCCCATTTGATTCCCATTATTCAAATTTCAGGAAGAGTCGCTGTTCTCGGCCTTGGCCATGATCGTCAAGGCCATCGTCTGCTTCCACCTCGTCTTCTTCTCGAAGGACTCGGACATCATCACCACTTGGAACGTACGTCCATTTCTCACCCGAAATTTTGTTTCACTTCAGATTTGATTAAATTTTCCTTTTCAGAGAATCATCTTCGGCCCGGAAATCATCTGCCTCGTTCTCTTCTTCATCGGAATCCACAAGATGCTCTCCGCCTACGTAGCCCCATCATGGTCTGCGTGGCCGCCGATATCCTCTCCCTGGTGGTCGTCTTGGGCCTCTGCGTCTACAGCCACCACCACCCTGAGAGCGAAATCGCCCAGATGATCGAGGTTAGTTTTACCCAGATATTTTAATAATAGTTTCTTCAGAAGTCGTTCTACCTCCCCCGCTACAACGCGAAGTTCATCATCGCCTCTTGTGGGTTCTCTTCCCTTATTGGCTCTATCCTGGATTAGCTGCCCTTAAAAATATATCGGCCCTTAAAAATTATAGCGGTCCATACAATGTAATTATAGGGGTCCTTAAATTATAGCTGTCCATAAAAATTTTTAATATTAAAAAATGTTTTTATTATATTTAATTTTCTTAAGCTGTTGGTTGGTTTTTTTTTAAATTTTTGGCGCTTTCACCTTCCAAAAAAAAACAAATCATTTTTTTTAATAAAAAAAAATTAAAAGTGTAGTTTTTATTATATTAAATATTTGCATTGTTTTGTTTGGTTTTTTTTTTAAATTCTCGAGAGGAAAAAAAACCAAAAACTTACAAAAATAAAATATAATATTTTTTTAAATTATTTTCAACTTTTTTATAGACCGCTATATTTATTATGGACCGCTATAAAATTTAAGGACCGCTAATCCTGGAGAGATTCCCTTTCTATTTCCTTTTCAGATGCCGATATTCTCTTGATCGTCGCCTTTGTCTGGTTTCTGGCGGTCTTCCGCGGCTGCTACCGCTACCTCCGCGACCTGGAACTGCACAACAAGCGCCTCCGCTCCGTTGCTTCGAAGGCATAGAAATCATTTTCTAAGCTCACTTTGTTAACCTCACATTGTTGATTTTGTCGTTTTCGCCTACTTTGGCTAATGAATGATGTCCATTTTCTTGTCATGTTCTTTATCCTGTTCATTGGCAGCTAATTACTTTAACTTGTTCTTTCCAGCAAAATCGTCAATTGGCCGAGGGAAGGCTTTAAAATCACTTTGAAGCCGCTTTTTATGAATATTTAGGTTCCATGATGATGGCCTGATAAGTCTCGAAAAATGCAAAAAACGACATTTTTCACTTTTTCCGTGGGTTGTTGGCTCTACTGGTCAATTTCCAGTAAAATGCAGTTTGTTGTCAATTACATTATTTGTCAGAGTGAAAAGGGCTATCGAATGCGTTTCCCAAATTGGAATTTGGTGGAGTTTGAGGAAACTTACAGTAACCCAGGCCCGAAAATAGATATTGAACCAAAAGGTTCGGAATGTCATATTTGGCTCATACAAAAGCCATGTGTGGGTGAAATGATAGGCAATAGCGAGAGAGAGAGAGAGTGAGAGAGATAGATAGATAGAGAGAGATAGAGACAGAGAGAGAGAGAGTGAGAGAGAGGCTACATGTGTGTAGTTATGTGACATTACTACACGACTTCTCCCTTTTTCTTTTTTTACAACAAGTTTATTGACCAACGGAAAACAAAAGTTTCTCAATTAGATGTCATATCGTCCTCTATCGGTCCGAGTCACATTCACAATTGACTCGTCATTGCACAAATCCGTTGAACAGCAGCACTTGGTATTTACTGTCCAAAGTTCCCACAAGGTTCTTAAAACCTTCCAACAAGGTTCTTAAAACTTAATTAATTTTGAAGACAATGAAACTCACATGTTTGGTGCAATAATCGGTGTCGCAAGCCATCACCCAATAGGTTGGGTATTCGTAATTCTTGTAAGTGGTGCCTCGGACGAAGGAAGTGATGCAGTTGTGGGGACAGTCTATGTGTTTAATTTAATCTTCGTTGTAATCTTTGGACAAGCACTTGAGGGAAAGGATTGTTGGGCAGATGAGCATCAGAAGGAAGATCTTCAGAAGCATCATGGCTTTCGAAGGGACAAAAGTGGTTGGAAAGCTGTCTTTCTTGCCTTAAATTGAAAACCATTTGATGTTCTACCAACGTGTCCCCTTCCAATTGGTGTATCTAATCATCCCAGCGTATTCATTGGGGATTGCAGTCTGAAACTGCCACCTAGTCGTTTACCATCGAACAGGCGAGATATGCAAGCAGGGGCTACCATAAAAGTTGGGGCATTGGTAAAGTGGTAGCATCCCTAATTGCAAAATTTTGCGACCCGAGTTCGAATCCACCCTGAGATTTTATATTTTTCCTGTCACCAACGAACATTCAAAACAATTAAAATACCTTTACAATCGTTATTTGCCACGTTTTAGGGAATATGCGCTCGAAAATTGGTCCCAATCCCATAGTCGACGATTTTCAAACGCAATTTTTAGAACAATCGGTCGGTCCCAAAAGAATAGTTCTTTCAAACAATACTGAAGACACTTAAAACAGAGTGAGCCGTTTTCCAATTTTTTTTTAGAGAATTTGAAAAATCCACCGTACTTAAAGTTGACTAACCGTAACCCGGTACTCAAAGACCCACAATCACTTATTTTGTTCATAGGAAAAATACACACAATTTTTGTTTACAACAAAATCAAATATTAGACAATCCTAGTCCCTTCCATTTCAGGCCTCAATCAAATCACACCAAACAGGAAATTGCTTACAAAATTTGTATTCAAGCATGCGTACGCAATACTGCGTCAGGTTATATTTGTAAATCGCTCTGGAACATTGGTGACAGCGACAATACACGTGTTCTTAAATACAAAGTAATTTTTTCGACAAGTTTATTGATCCACGGAAAACAAAAGTTTCTCGATTAGAGTTCGTAATATCCTAAATCGGTGTGAGTTACATTCACACTTGACTTGCACAAATCTGTCGAACAGCAACACCAGGTATGTATTGTTCCAATTTCAGTAGGATAATTTATACACCTTCCAACGATGTTCTTAAAACTCATTTAATTCATAAAGTGGTGACGTCTACTCACATAATCGGTGCAATGATTGTCCCACTCGTGGTCACATCGAAAAACCCATCCGTTTGGGCGATTATATATGCTTCGCCTATAACCAGTGTAGCAATTGTGGGGACACTCTACGTGTTTAATTTTCTCCTCGTTGTAATCTTTGGATAGACACCTGATGGTAAGGATTGTTGGGCAGATGAGCATCAGCAGGAGGATCTTCAGAAGCATCATAGCTTTGGATGAGACAAAAGTGGTTCGAAAGCTGTATTTCTGTGCTTAAATTGACATTCGTTTGATTTCAACCAACGTGTCCTTTTTCAATTGGTGGATATATTCGTTTTGGCATATTCATTGGGAAATGCAGTCTGAAACTGCCACCTAGTCGTCTACCAGCTGGCGAATCAACACAAAGTTAAGGGAACTACCTTAAATTTCGAACCAAAAGTTAAAGGTGGTTATGTCCACTGCGGATCTTCCTGGTCTATTCGCAGACGACCGATTTTGTACCGGCTCAGGCCGCAGAAGACCGTTTTCCCCAGAAGAAAGCCGCTTTTTCCAACAGAAGGCCGGGTTTTCCAGCAGAAGACCGCTTTTGACAACATGAGGCCGCTGAAGACCGCTTTTACAGCATAAGGCCGCCTTTTCCAGCAGAAAGCCGCTTTTTCCAGCAGAAGGCCGCTTTTTCCAACAGAAGGCTGCTTTTTCCAGCAGTAGGCCGCTTTTTTCAGAAGGCGTTTTCCAACAGAAGGCCGCGTTTTCCAGAAGAAGACCGCTTTTCACAACATAAAGCCGTTTTTTTCCAGCAGAAGACCACAGAAGACAGTTTTTTTACAACATTGGGAACTAGAAGACCGCTTTTTTTCAGCAGATGGCCGCTTTTTCCAGCAGAAGACCTCTTTTTCCACAGAAGGCCGCTTTTTCCATCATAAGGCCGCGTATGACCGCTTTTTACAACAAAAGGCCGCTTTTCCAACAGAAAACCGATTTTTTCAGCATAAGGCCGCGTATGACCGCTTTCGACAGCCTAAGGCCGCATATGACCGCTTTTTACAATATTAGGCCGCAGAAGAATATGACAACTTCCGAAAAATTGAATCCTACAAGAACTCCCAAATTCTGAGGAAATGAAATCCGGATTCGGGAAGATCCGCCTGCCGTTTAGCCGACGACCTGCCGATTTCTAGACGACGAAATCGAACAAAACTCGGGCACCAGTCAAATGTTTACTTTATCGACATCTATCTTCCTTCTCCTACACGATCAGTGGGCGGTCTCCACGCCTGGGGTGAGGTAGGGGGCAGGGTACTCCTGAAATTAGAAATTTGCGGAGTTAATAATAGTTATTTTAAATGACTGAATTGACAAAAAAAATGGTGAAAATAGCTACCTCGGGCTTCCTCCAGTTGATGGCGATGGGGTCGTTCGACCTGACGACGTCGTAGTGTCCACGGTACCACGGCTTGTCTGAAATAATAATTGATATTGACCGGAGTAGTAAAAACGATAAAAAGTAGTTTCAAGATCCCGAAATTATAAAAATAACGAATTTGTGCGGGGAAACTAGCCAATAAGCTAAAAATCAGGAAGATGAATTTTTGAGCGCTTTCGTTTTTTCAATTTTACGGTACCTAAAAATAAAAATAAAACTTAAAATTAACCTCCAACTTCGTAGAAGTTCTTCAATTTGTAGATTCCGATGAGAACGGCGGCCACTCCGAAGGTGGCGTAGCAGATGGTCTGCTCCGGGTACTGCTTGAGCAGGCGGTGGGGAAGGGCCTAAATTAATACTTATTTTTAATTAAAATATATAAATATGCAATTTTAAATATACAAATATATAAGAAAAATACAAAAGTAGTAGTTAAAGCAAAAAAAAACTAAAAAAAAGAACTAACCGTCCAGTACTTGATGAGCCTGGTCGAGCGGGGTACGTGGTACCTGATCATGATTTAGATATCTGAAATTACTTGAAAATAGTAAATTTTAAAATAAATAAAGTATTTTAAAGTTTAAAATGTAAAAATTAAAAGAAGAAATTTTAAATTTTAAAAAAGAATTACAAAATGCCGATTGCCGCACGGTTTGCTTATGACGTTGGCCAATGTCGTTGTGGGACCCTTCACCACACAAATGCTTTGTAATTATTCATTCTAATCAGTCATTTTCGAATACACGTAATATTATGGCTGTATTCAAATCAAGTCAAGCAAGAAAGAAAAAGACGTTTTAAGCAAAAAATTTAGTTTATATGACTTGTGGTTATTCTCTCTCTAATTCTCTCTCCCCTCTCTCTCTCTCTCTCTCTCTCTAATTCTCTCTCTAATTCTCTCTCTCTCTCAATAATTTTCTCTCTCTAATTTTCTCTCTCTATTTCTCTCTTCCCCCCCCTCTCTAATTCTCTCTCTCTCTCTCTCTCTCTCTCTCTCTCTCTCTTTCTCTCTCTCTCTAATTCTCTTTCCTCGAATTCTCTCTCTCTCTCTCCCTCTCTCTTCCAACAAAACTCGTGTGAAAATCTTTATTCCCGACGTAATTGGCAGCAAAGCAAGCGTGACATGTGTGACATCGAACGACCGAATTCCATTCCCTACTCGGCCTCAAAGGCCTCTCCAGCCTCCTCATCAGCAGCCGCCTCCTGGTACTGCTGATACTCGGAGACCAAATCGTTCATGTTCGACTCGGCCTCCGTGAACTCCATCTCGTCCATTCCCTCACCCGTGTACCAGTGGAGGAAGGCCTTCCTTCGGAACATGGCTAAACTCAAATTGAAGTTTTAGTCTTCTGAAACAATACCTGTGAATTGCTCCGAGATGCGCTTGAACAACTCCTGGATGGCAGTGGAGTTTCCAATGAAAGTGGCGGACATCTTCAGTCCACGAGGAGGAATGTCGCAGACGGCAGTCTTCACATTGTTCGGGATCCAGTCAACGAAGTAGGAAGAGTTCTTGTTCTGGATGTTCAGCATCTGCTCATCGACCTCCTGAAGACTAAGGTTAAGTAGGTAGCTACAGTAATCACCTTCATGCTCATCCTTCCACGGAAGATGGCGGCGGCGGTGAGGTAGCGACCGTGACGGGGGTCACAGGCAGCCATCATGTTCTTGGCGTCGAAGCACTGCTGGGTGAGTTCAGGGACGGAGACGGCGCGGTACTGGAAAGGACTTTGTTTCTCTGCTTCTGGTCTGTCTGTGTCTCTGTCGCTAGAGACTCAGAGATAGGAAGTAGGTTAGAGGGAATCTGACACAGAGAATAGAACAATGTTAGTGACGTAGAGAAAGAAAGGTTATAGACGAATAGATTGGAAGAAGGTTAGAGACGCAGGGACAGGACGCAGGGTAGAGACGCAGAGAAAGTAACAATGTTAGAGACGCAGATACAGGAATTAGGTTAGAGACTCAGAGATAGGAAGTAGGTTAGAGGCGCATAGAGGAAGCAGGGTAGAGACGCAGAGAAAGGAAGAAGCTAGAGACGCAGATACAGGAAACAGGTAGACACAGAGGTAGGAAGAAGATTATAGACGCAGACAGGAAGCAGGGTAGAGAAGCAGAGACAAGAAACAGGATAGAGAAACAGAGATAGACGGTTAGAGACGCAGAGGAAGGACAAATGGTTAGAGACCCAGAGGAAGGGCAGAAGGGTAGAGACGCAGAGAAATGAAGAAGGTTAGAGACGTATAGAACGGATGGTTATAGACACAGAGGTAGGAAGAAGATTATAGACGCAGACAGGAAAC
>JAJQXH010000030.1:2972500-2975000 GCA_022343465.1 Oscheius sp. G VE-2021 | reverse complement strand
ACGTTAGTACCCATAAAATAAATTATAAAAATTATCAGGAAAAATTAAAATTATTTAATTGTAATTAAAAAAATAGTTCTTAGATTTTTTCTAAATTTAAAAAAAATAGAATTGATTTAATAAATACATTAAAAAAAATTCGTTTAAAACTAAACATTCAGAATCTGCTTTAAACAAACTTTTTTATATTATTATTATTTTTTCGTAAAAAAATAACTGAATTTTTAGGAGAACGGAAAGCTCCTGAGCAAACGCAGATGAAGCAGACGAAGGCCAAGCTCCTCAGCGAGAACCAGCTTCTGAAGAACTCTCTGAAGGAGGGAGAGGAACTGATCCAGAAGACGAAGGCTGAAGCGGTAGAGGAGAAGGCCTCCTTGGAGAAGAAGATTGAACATATGAAGGATCTCATTTCTCTAAAGGAGTAGGAGGCGAGGACCGCTTAAGTAAGTTTGGAAAAAGCGGTCTGAGTCTGCCAAAATTCATTAAAAGCGGTCTGAGGCTGCCAGGATTCATTAAAAGCGGCCTAAAGTTGTTGAAACTGTTTTTTTCTTGAATATGGAATTATCAATTCTTTCAAATTGAAATTTTTGTGTTAAAAAGAATTTTAAAAATTAAAAGAATTTTATTTTCTAATTTGAGCTTTTGGAGGCTTAGGGTTTTTTTCCTCAATTTGAATTGACTTGCCTAAAACATATTAACATCGTTTTGTTGTCGTAATTTTTTAATTTAAAAAAATTGATTTAAATATTATTTTTTTGAAAAAATTGATTTCAATATTTGTTTTTTTTTCAAATATTTCAATATAAATTAGATAATTGTTTTCTCTAATGGAATTTTGGAATTTGTTTGAAAATTGTTATAAAAATTTTAATTTTAATTGGAAATTTAAAAAAAAAACTAATAATTTTCTAGAATTTCAACTTTCAAAGAACCAAATAATTTTTCCACAAAAAAATATTTTTTTATTTAATTGACTGTGTAAATACAATTTTCTACAAATTCTACTTTATATTAAATCCTAGTAAAAACAACAATTTTATAGAATTAATGTTTGCTGTATAAATTGTTAAGAAATTAATTTTTAGAAAACCGATTTTTCAAAAATTAACGTTGATTTTCTCTTTTAAAAAAGAAAATTATAAACTAATGTGTGACATATACTGTTTTTATTTTCTAGGAGGACGGACAGCTTCTGGAGGAGAAGCTCAGACAGCTGGGGGAGGAGATGAAGGAGGCGGAGGCCAGTCAGCTCAAGGAGATTGAGCTTCTGAAGACGGCGGCGAAGGAGGCTGAGGCGAAGAATATGGAAAACAGGATCAAGCAATTCAAGTTGAGGGCGTGCATTTTCTCCGAAAACGATAAACTGTGGGAGAAAGTGGTTTTGTTGGAGAAGGACAATATGAAACTAATGTGAGCGATTGAGGTGCAATAGTTTAATAAGGTTTTTTCAGCCATTCCTTGCTCGACATCGCTGAGAAGTCTTCGAGAGCCGCGTCTTCTGGAGCCCCGCATGCTTCTACGCCTTCTGGAGCCCCTCCGCCGGCTGGAACCCCGTCTTCGGCGGCTGCTCGCGGTAGGTTCATGAGGAATTTTCTTTTAAAAATCGTATTAAAATTTTAAACTAAATTGAAAAGAAAATATTAAAATTTGCTTTTATAGCCATTTGTATGAAAAATAGATTTTTAAATCCATTTTTTACATGAAAAATGATTTTTTCTTTTTTTTAATTAAAAAAAATATTTAGAAAATTGATTTTTTTAAATTTTTCAGAAAACTAGGTTTTTGAAAATTTAATTTCGAGAATTCATCCGAGAAAAATTTTAAATTATATGTTGTAATCTTTTTTTGTAAAATTGACTTTGAGAATCTATTTATTGTAAAAAAGTAATTTTTTTAAATTATCATAAAATTGTAGAATTAAGTATTTTTCAAAATCCAAATGTTTTTCAGAATTAAACGTGAAGCGCCACCTCCTCAACTTGTCGTCGGAGCTGATGAAGGCGCTGGAGAAGTTGCCTGATGATTCCGTTGGGGGGTCGGTCGATGAGAAGGTAAGAGACTCTGCGAGTCTGACCGTCTCTCTCCCTCTCTGCGTCTCTAACTGTTTCCCTCTCTCTTCTCTGCGTCTCTAACCTTCCTCGTGCCTCTGCGTCTCTAACCCTCTTCCTCTTTGCGTTTCTTACCGTCTTCTTCTTTGTGTCTCTAACCTCCATATCTCTCAAACCTCTCTCTATCTCTCTCTACTCTCTCAATAAACCTTTTTCAGGTCGTGGACCAAATCAAGAAGGAGACGGTGGCTGTGGCTGTTTCGCCGATGGAGTCGACTCCGCCCTCCGAGAGCAGTCCCGACGCGAACAAGTGGAAGAGACCGAGCACCGCGATCATGAACGATGCCCCCGAGAAGGTGAGGTCCCTCTCTCTCTCTCTCTCCTTTCTCTTATGAAATTATTTCAGAAGCCTCGCTCGGATTAGCTGAACCAGCGGTTCATCGCCACATCTT
>JAJQXH010000030.1:2957500-2965000 GCA_022343465.1 Oscheius sp. G VE-2021 | reverse complement strand
CTCTCTCTCTCTCTCTCTCTCTCTCTCTCTCTGATTTCAATAATTTCCCTCTTTCCAGCCGATGTTCCCTGCCTCCCTCCCTCTCCCATGATGGATCAACAGAAGGAAGTGACATTTTCGATCCCGGAACGTGAGTCTCTCTCTTCTTTCCGTTCGCCGTTCGCTCTCTCCCAGGTGGCAGCGTGGCGCGTGATTTCATTTGGCGCGGCGCCCGATTGCGCCCCCCGGGAGGTGGCGCCTCGTTAGACGCACTTAGGGGTCCCACGGGGAGCGAAACCACGAGTACAACACAAAGAGGAAGCTCTTCAGAAGGAGAAAACAGAGAAGGAATAAGTAATAACACATTGTTAAAGGAACTAAAAGTCGAAAACAATTATGAATTCTTTGATTCTTTGAGGGGGGGGGGGGGTGTACTTTTCAAATCGTATTCTGTCTCTACTGGAGTTTTAAAAAACTATGTAACAACATAACTAGGGGTCTAAAAAAGATACAAAACAATAAAACATATAAAATTGACCAATTTCATAAAAAAGTGGGCAAAATTAAAAAGCGTTGCGAGAGGGATCGAACCATGGTCATTTTTGTGGTACATTTACCTTACCAGC
Source organism: Oscheius sp. G VE-2021 (assembly GCA_022343465.1). Taxonomy (NCBI): domain Eukaryota; kingdom Metazoa; phylum Nematoda; class Chromadorea; order Rhabditida; family Rhabditidae; genus Oscheius; species Oscheius sp. G VE-2021. Next base: position 2,964,395 of record JAJQXH010000030.1, on the reverse strand, counting down.
ACTGTTCCCGCAAGGAAAAGTTGAAAATCTCGACTTTCTGGTATTTTCAAAACGGGTGGTCTGTGATTTCCGGGTCCCTCCGTAAAGTGAGAGGCGTGATGTACCGGTTAGAATTCTGGCTCCCACACAATCAGTTCCTGGTTCGATCCCCTCAGTGGCTTTGAGACAATTTTAAATGTAAATATAGACAATCAATGGCCTCATTGTCTCATATAAATAAAGATACCATAAGATACCAAAAGTAGATAAGGAATAGGTAATCTCTGTAACCCGGGCGCGCACGCAATAACCCGGGGTCAAAAATTTAGCAGAGAAATGGAATTTCATCCAAGAGATGTGTAAAAATACCCTAAACGGGCTATTTATAAAGGGATTATAAGGTAGACAAAAAAATTTGATCTTGGGGTTATCGCTGGCGCGTTCGGGTTATCGCGGGCGAGCTCACAGAAATAACCCACAAATTCAAAATCGAAGAAATGAATCGACAGCTCTTTTTGAGCTAAGAAATATTGTAATTTAGCTAATTTGGACGTTTCGAATTTTAAATACAAGCCAGTCTGTTGAGTTAGGGTGGCCTAAACGGGGTCCGGCCCCTTATTAAACTAACAACGAGGGTTCGAATCCACCCTGGGGCAAACATTTTTGTTTTCTTTATAAATGATTGTTGTGTAATCTAATTATGCATTAAAGTGTTTTTATATAATTAAAACTATTTAAAGTGTTTTATGTATAGTGTGAGCAAACAAAATTTTACTTGGAGCGGATCCGAACCCTCGATGTTTGCCTGATACCGGCCATGAGCCACCCTTGCTTTTGAAGATAAAAACGAATTAACCCATTTATCTTATAGCACTTGCCAGAGTATCATTATTATTATTTTACTTAATAAATTCTGGATACACTTCAATCAAAATTAAAACAATGAACTTAAGGGAGTTTAAACCGTTGAAAAATAGCTAAAATCCAATTTTTGTGACTATATCCGGGTTGTATAGTTTTTTCTCTATCCTATTTATTACTCCTCATCCATTCCGCCCATTTATCGTCCAACAGAAAGTCAGACAGCGCGACGGACACATCCGTCTATGAAAGGAACGGCGGTGGTTGACAGCCGTTCGCCAGAAAACACCGCCGTTCCACCAGCCAACGGTAAATTATACTTTATTTTATATAATATTTAGGTTTCTAAGTTTAATGTAATTACAAAAAGTTGGTTATTTTTAAACTTAAAGCTATCAATTTGAAAAGGAATCATTTTCAAGGCTTTGTGGAAGTTCATTAGCTAAAAGAGGTTTACGACTTTTTTCAGTACCTTGTTTTGGTTTTGGGGATTGGTTGGAAAACTTGCAGAAAACAGAGAAACAACACTTTTTAAAATTCTGGGTTTGCAAGTGGGGAAGTTCTCTCTCTCTCTCTCTCTCCCTATCTCTCTCTCTCTCTCTCGAACACACAAATTATCTCTCTAACGCTCTCTTTCTTTCTCTCTAACATACACACGCAGTCTCTCTCTCTCCCTACTCTTTCTTTCTCTCTATCTGTCTATTTCTCTCTCTAACACACTCAGTATCTCTCTCTTTCTCTTTCTCTTTCTCTCTCAATCTCTCTCTCTCTCACTCTCTCTCTCTCCCTCTCTCTCTCTTTCTCGTTCTCTCTACTTCTAGCTGCTCTCTCTAACTTTCTCTAACGCTCTCTAATTCTCTCTCTCTCGCTTTATGTATCTTTGTCTCTCTTTCTATTCTCTCCCTGACTTCGTCACTCTTTCTTTCTAACTCTCTCTCTCTCTCTCTATCTCGCTTCTCTCTCTCTCTCTCTATCTCTCTCTCTCTCGCTTTATGTATCTTTGTCTCTTTCTATTCTCTCTCTGACTTTCTCTCTCTCTCTCTAATTCTCACTCTCTCTAACACTACCCCTCAAACTCTACACACACACACACACACACATAAATGCACACACCACCACTAACACACACGTGAACACTTACACAGATGCAGAGAGTACTCTCTCCACCTCGCCCTTCCAGTCGGTCGCCCTCATTACCTCATCCGATTTGTCGTTGTTGTCGCCGTAGAGAGAGAACGCAGTTCCCGTTGTATTGGCCCCCGAAAGAGTGTTTTCGCCATTCATATGCTCCCTCCCTGACAAAGACAACTTCCACGCAACTGCTCTCTTTTCTCCCAGCTCGGCTTATTCCCCCTTTGTTCGCTCTTCCGGTTGTTGTTTCCTAAATTCGAAAACGAGCGACAAACAATCCTTTTCTGCGCTTTTCATCATACACACTGATCTCTAAAACCGAAGGGCTCAGAAAATAGGCAGGAGAGAGCGTTCACTCACTCACTCACTCACTCACTCACTCACTCACTCACTCACTGTCTCTATCTCTCTCTCTCTCTCAATCTCTCAATCTCCCTCTCTAGCCGTCTATCTCTGTGTCTCTTACCTGCTTGTCTGCGTCTCTAACCTTCTTTCTGTCTCTGCGTCTCTAACCTTCTTTCTATCTCTGCGTCTCTAACCTTCTTTTGCTTGTCTGCATCTCTAACCTTCTTCCTATCTCTGCGTCTCTACCCTTCTTCCTATCTCTGCGTCTCAACCCTTCTTTGTGTCTCTGCGTCTCTAACCTTCTTCCTGTTTCTGCGTCTCTAACATTCTACAAGTGAGTCTCTCTCACTCTCTCTCTCTCTCTCTCTCTCTCTCTCTCTCTCTAATTCTCTTCCATTCTCTGCATATTCCTTGTTTCTCTTCCTTTCATTTTATCAAATTCCATTGTTTGAGATGCCTTTGTTAATTTCTGCACCAAGGAATGCAAGTCTGACAGAAGTCAACAAAAAGCATGCCTATTTTCCATATGCCGACGAGTGCCCCGCTTCCTGCGTTGCTGCTGTTTTCACATAATTTCTTCGGCTGTCCACACTTACTTCTCCCTTTCTCTCTCTCTCTCTCTCTCTCTCTCTCTCTCTCTCTCTCTAACCCACCTTTTGTGTGATGTCCTCCGTGCCGCTCTCTTCGTCAAATGTCAGCGCTTGAAAAATGGGCCAACCGGGGGCCCAGCAGATGGATTCCCGTTAGGAAGGCAGCCACATTTCAAACGCAGCCGCTTATTAGAATTCCTTTTCCATTCCTTTATCCTTTAACCTTTGTTCTCACCCTCTTCAGTTGTCTATCACCCTCCCATTCCTGACAGCCCTCCCGATATGAAGGCATTTGTTGACCGCTGGGGCCACCCCCCCCCCATGCCCGTTTGAAAGGCCTCTTCACTTTGATTTTATGAGCAGGACCCGGAGCTTATTTACTGTGCTGTTTTGGCTGCCACTGCTGCTGCAATCGGAGTATTATGGAGTGGGTTGAGAGAGACTTTGGGGCAGAAATAGAGGCAATTGGGGGAAAGGACATGTCTGGCAACAAGCAAGTGAGTAATCTCGGAGATTACTTGGCTAAATGTGGAAAAAAGCGGAAGTGAGGAAAGGAAAACATTTCTTTTTCTCTCTCTCTCTCTCTCTCTCTCTCTCTTCGTTTTCATACACAGACACACATACACACACTGAGACACATTCACACAGACACATATCCACACGCGTACACACGTGCACACGTACACACACCGAAACACATGTACACACATACATCAACACACATATACACACACGGACACACGGACGGACACATATATACACACATTCATACACACACATTCACTCACACGTACACACGTGCACAAGAGCACATGGACACACACGGGCACACACGAACACACATAAAGGAATACACACATGCACACACGGACACACAAACACACATTTACTGGAACACACATCCACACGTGCACACGTACACACACGGACACACATCCATCAATACAGACACAGACACAGACACACGGACACACATATATGTTCACATACACCCACAGGACACACATCCACACACGGACACACAAACCCATTTACACGGACACACATCCACACGCGTTTACACGTGCACACGTACACGCGTACACACGGGTCCACATGGCCACCCTATACACGGACACACGTGCATACGTCCACACCCTTAAAATAGACACAGATAACTTATCCGTTACACAATCTTTGTCTATTCTTGGAACTCTCCCCCTCACGCCTTTTTCCAATTTCAAAGAGTGCATTCAAACCAAACAATGCATTAGTTTCCTAGGAAACCTCTTTTTTGTCTAGCAAACTGCTTTCGAAACACGCAAGTCGAAGGGAAATCGCTGGACAATGAAAAGTGCATGTTTCAAAAAGGATCGTAGTGATTTCGAAACAAGTGTTTCAGAAAAGCCGGGTTATACGCCCAAGATTGAAGATTGGTCTTTATTTAAGGTCATTAGGTCCTTAGGGTCCTTAAGCCCTTAAGATACTTAAATTATTTGGCAACGTTTTGAAATAACGCTGATTCATGGTGGAAAACGCAAATTTTCGCTTTTTCGGGAATTTTCAATTTTCCTGATTTTTCTAAGATTTTTCAGGACGCTCGCGCAATAACCCGGTCCCAAAAATTATATTGATCTTAAAGCGTAAGAATGCCACCATGGGTTACGGTATTTTTAATCTAATGTTACTGTTACAACAAGAATAATTGATCCTGCCGCCTATCTTGTAATTTTTTTGTAGACGCGCCCCAGCGCTAACATTTAGTGCTCTATAGCTAATTAACTTCTTTATCATTATTTATAATTCATCTTTTAATTTACATTATTCTCTAGTAGTTGCAATCATTTGGATGTGAATTCGCAATAGAGCACACACCATTAGAGTTAGAGCGCGTTTATACACCAATTGCCAAATAGCTGGTTGGAGCCACGGCTGTTACAGTAATCAAAGTGCGTGTTTCAAAGTGTGCAATAATTCAAGTTTTATTTTTTTGCGCTTTGAGACCCATTTTTTTAAACCAAATATACACAGTTTTGCATTTTTCTGGCGCGCAATAGCGTCGAGACCCATCTTTCTCGAGAAAAGTGAGGAAAGGACCATAAAATTGCAAAAAAACGGAACTTTCACCGGAACTCCCAATAAAAGTAATCTCCTCTCTCGCGCATCTCCGAAAAATCCCCCTTTCGCGCCCTCTCGCCCATCTGTCATTCATAGATCCGCACTTCTGCCAACATTAATACCGCCCGATGGCCGAGCTTCTCCCCCTGCGCCACTTTCCCGGTCAGTTCTACGATCTCCTATTTCTTTTCTCTCAAAAATTGCTTTTCTGTCGAAAGTCTTCTGTTTCAAAACACTTTTTCCATCAAGTCACAGGGCATAATCTATTCCACATGACATTCTTCTTCAGAAAAAGGCTTTAGAAGTACAGATGACTCACTGATTCTAAGAGATAGCCTCTTTTTTCGGAGATGACTGAATGCCAATTCGAGATACGCACTTTTGCCGCAAGAAATAGCTCACCAGGCGCTTATTTATGGCCTCCCCGGGGACCAAAACACGAGAAAGTTTGGAATTTCAGACGTTGACCTTCTGAAAAGAGAATTTCTTAAAGAAATCTGTTTTCAAAGGAGAAAATCTCTCTTTTCTTCGCTTCGTCTTTGAGCATTCGTCCACTCGGGTTGTTGACGTTGAGCGTTGAGCAATTAACACAACTGCATGTCAGCAAGCTGTCAATCTAGGCTTATTAGAAAGCAACTCGGAATAATAAGAGAGGTTTTGAGGAGGAAGAGGTTTTGACATGTAGAACTCTCTCTCTCTCTCTCTCTCTCTCTCACGTCTCTCTCTCTCACGTCTCTCTTTTTCTCTTTCTCTCTCTTTTTATCATTCTCTCTATCTCTCTATCTCTCTATCTCTCCCTCTCTCTCTCTCTATTGTGTTCTCTCTCTCTCTCTATTTTGTTCTCTCTCTCTCCCTTTCCCTTTCTCTCTCTCTTTCTCCTTCTCTCTGTCTCTGTTTCTTTCTCTCTCTCGGGTTGTTTTCTCTTCTTTCATTCCTCGTACCTTACCCTTGATGTCTACTTTTAGAAACTAATCAGCTAACATGATCTCAGTGCTGGACTCTTATAAAAAACACAATTCTCTCACTATTGTTAATAAAGAAATACCGGTCTCGGTAATTACTATCCGCAACAGCAATGATATATCCCAGTTGGGTGATTTTCAGTTAGCTCAACTGTTAATCTTCGAATTTTCACTGAAATACATTGCCTATTTGTAAATTTAGAGCAAACTTAGCATTTCTTTGTCGTAAGGTAACAGGCAAAACGTTATGCCGCGGCGGGGATCCGAACCTTCGACCCATTTTCCTTACCACGCGCTTACCTCTTGCTCCATTAGCTTCAGGATCTCAGCGAGTACCGTTATCGACATCATGATGGGTAACAATCGAAATCAATTTTTCTGCTGAATTCAATATTTGATTTTAAGGATTTTAAAAGCAATAACTATGGTCAAAGTTGGGTATTGTTGCGGCATTTTTCAATTTTGGCACTTGGACAAAACTTGCCTCCGATATCATCTAGGTTTCAGTCGCGCCCGTCTGCCTGTTTTTGGCATGCTACCAATGGTAGCAACATGCTTTCCATGTTGCCTTCCTTGAATTGGAATTTCAGGGGCTTCATCATTAAAAATTTAAAACTTTGACAGTTTTAAGCTGTTTGGGCTAGCCCGCGATAACCCTCCAGATTTCCTTCAGACCGGGCTACCACGCGATAACCCTCCTGGTTTCCTTCCCGGTGGATACCCGGGCAACCCCGCGATAACCCATCGTTCTTTTGGATCGCTAGCTGCATATCTCCTGAAATTGCCAATTTTCCGTTTAATTCCACTCCCTATAAATCTCAATTTGTCTGCTGCCTGCCGCCCAATTATTCATGTTTGGGCTTTGTCTCCGTCGCCCATCCATCCATACCTTTTTCCCTCAAACGAAAGGCTCTCTTTCAAAGAAGGAAA
>JAJQXH010000030.1:2900000-2950000 GCA_022343465.1 Oscheius sp. G VE-2021 | reverse complement strand
CAAAAAACCGGAATCTCCCCCAGTTTCTAAAACCCCAAAAACTTCTATTTTAAATTTAAATTTGATTTTTATGATTACAAAAGTGCCAGCCAATCCTAGTTCAAGCACTTTGCAAAGGAAGGTCCCAATTTCATCGCAATTAACCAAATTATTGGTTAAAACACGGTAATTTTTTCTAACTTAAAAGTACAAAAAAACAAGGAATTTAATAATTTTAGCCCTTAAAAGGGGATACTTCAATTTGACTTCCTGTTTTGAGTATCATTCCAAATACACTGAAAACCATTTCTAAAATTCGAAATCTAAAAAAATTCAAATTTTACTTTTTTTTCTTGAAATTTCCAAGAATCCCACTAGGTAGGATTCCTCCTTTTCCTGTTTTCAATCCCTATTTTCCGGGTCATCTCAAATTTCTCGCCCAAAAAATCTTTATTTTCACCTAAAATCTATCTGTTTTTGTAGCCATGTGTTCCCGAAACACATCTTTGTCATAAAAAGCAGGTACATTTTGATTCTTAACGAGGCTAATCCGGGTGGCAGCAGCAGGTGTCAACTTCCACCACCTGCTGCCAGCCGGTGACGACTTCTTTTTCCTCTCGGCCGGTGTCTTTGAAGGCGCCTTGTCGTCGTGTAAACCACGTGTTATTGTTGTTCGCAAAGGGAAGGGCCATCCGTTTGTAAACCGGCTGGGATTTTCAGTCTGAGACCCTTTGGAGTTGTTGCTTTGACGTTGCCCGGACCACCCAATCAAAATCTACCTGGACCACCCAGTCAAATTCTCCAACAGGACCACCCAGTCAAGATCTACCCGGACCACCCAGTCAAAATCTCTAACCAGACCACCCAGTCAAAATCTATAGCAGGACCACCCAGTCAAAATCTACCTGGACCACCCAGTCAAAATCTACCCGGACCACCCAGTCAAATTCGCTACCCGGACCCCCCCCCGGTTTTTACCACTTTCCCGATTCCGTCAGGTGTGGCTCGTTTTCACTGAACCATCCGGCATACTCCATTAATTCTTGGATAATTTTTCAATTTACTCTCCATTTGAAGACGTACATGAAAATTCTCGTAAGTGCAGTGCAACCTAGCTGTAAATTCACATCCATCACAAAACATGTGTGTGATTACGCCGCCCTTTCCGATTTCTCGTTTCGTCTAGGTTTGGGTAGGTTTTATCTGATTGTATCTTCGATAAACCTATATCTGGTTTTTGAAACAAAAGGAGCTGCTTAAACTCAGTGCATGCGAGCCGTCACAACTGTTGTTTGAAGGTTTATGTACATACCTTTATTACTGTTTTTGACTTTTAATGCTAGACTGAGTATATTTTCCATGTCGAAAATAAAAATTACAATAAATTAAATAGTGGAATAGCGTGACAAAAATGGAATCCAATGACAAAGCAGTTAGTTTCATGTTGTAATGAAAACCTTCAGGTGGAGTTACGTTAAAAAGTGAAACTGTAAAGTGAAAAATTGTGAACGTGTGATCGTGTGGGGTTGTTTTGCTAGAAACAAAGATATTCGCTTGCTTTCCTTTTCTAAACCAAAATCTCTTTTTTTACAGAAACCGAGCCGGAAACTGATAGCGGTGAGGATATGTGTGCGTGTGCCTACGTGCGTGTGAACGTGTCATAGTGATTAACTTGTTAAATTGGAGGCAAAAAAGTCCAGTTTGTTTCTTTTTAACCAACAGTATTCTAACTTTCAAACTTTCAAACTAACAAACTAAACGACTTTTAGATAATTCAGAGCTGGAACAAACTGTACGCCTAGAATGCCCTGCGTTTACGCATCGTCTTTTCTCCGCGTCTCTAACTTTTCTTACGTCTAGATTGCACTGGGTTTACGCGTCTACTTTTTTGCGACTTTAACTGTTCTTACGCCTAGGATGCACTGCGTTTACGGGGTCAAAAAGAAGTTGTGACTGACACCCGTACCAAATCGGTTAGACGAGTGGATTGGCAATTAGCCGCTTATAAAGTCGAATAAAATCTTCATCTCGACTTTTCCTTATTGAAATTTTAATTTAAAACTCGAATTTGAATGAAAAATCGATTTCAAATTTTGAAATTCCGAAAATCGCAGATTGTTTATTGCTAACCGATCTTCGTTCCCTCTGAAGAACTCCCTCTTGACCTGTTTCCGCGAAATGATTCCAGCACTTGAGTTTCTAATTGACCGCTGTTTACAACCGCTGTTTACAAGCGTGTGAAAGGGTCGTCGTTTGAAAATCGCACGGATCAACATGGCATAGTCTAAGCCTTCGCGGGAAGCGCCCCGCCTCCGCCTCTGTTCGCGCTTGTTTTGGAGGACTTCAACCCTCCCACTTTCTTTGTGTTCCAAATTACTGCTTACGACCGGATTTTCGGATTTGCGACGTTTGGCTTTCAAAGATTAGATTATCCCCCGTTTCCCCAAACAAGCAGCCAAACCCGGGAGAAACAGAATGTTTCTGTCATGGCTTTTCCTTCCCGCATTGTGAAAATGAATTATGGTTGGTTTTTAAATAACAATTTATTTTTTCAGATCAATAAATGTTTTAGCCCACTTTTACTCGTGCATCCTACTGAAATAGTGGAATGGTGTGGCAAAAACCAAACCAAAGCACCATTGGTTTCGGTTTTGCCACACCATTCCGCTATTTCACGCAGGTAAAAAGAGTCGCGCCAGAATTTTGGCGCCCAAATGGCCTTAAATTAAATTGCAAAAAACTTTATTATCTTTATAAAAATAACTGTGAAAAATTTTGATTTTCAATAGAAACCAGAGTATCCGTGCTCCATTGCTAATTTTGCATATGATACTCAGGCACGCGCATCGAAGTCAAATTTTCAACTGATCTGGGTCAAACTATTAAAAACGATTTAAAAAAACAAAACCTTTTTTTTAATGTTTCTTATATTTATTATTATTAAACTGTTTACATTTTATATTTTTTTAAACAACAAAAAATCAAAATAAACCATTAACCACCGCGGGGAATCGAACCTTTGACGTTTTTATCAATAAACTGATTCTCTATCCACTACGCTATGGGTAAAATTCGAAAACCCCAAAAAAAATCACTTTTACTTTTTTTGAAATTTTCTATTTAACTATTTCATATTGTTATAAAACTAGAATAACAAAATACGATCCCTACAATTTTTTTTAAAGTTTTTGTTGTTAAAACCAGTGTAATTGAAAAGTCACGTGCACACGGTCACACAGTCTCACGCGCAAACAAAAAACTTGTTTTACATCAAAAATTTGGTCGAACTTGTAAATTTAAAAAAATTATTTTTTCGGAGCAGATATATTTTTGTAAAAGATTTTAAAGTACTTTTTCTATCAATCTAATATCTTTTCAAAAGATAAAAGGGAAGTTCAACGGTCGGGATCGAACCCTGGTCGTTTGTTCGGCAGTTTTAACTGGGTGGTCCTGGTATGATTTAGACCACCCTCGGTGATAACTAATATGGCTTACAGGATGGTCTTAATCGAATCCTAAAAAGCTTAAATTTGATCGACTAAACTCCTTCTTTTGAGATTTCTAAAATTTTGAAATTGAAGTTCTCAATTTCAAAGACTTTCAAAGACTCCTCTCCCAAAACCGAAGCCAGTGTTTAGCGAGTCTGTAGTTGGTTGTCGTTGGCTTTGTTTTCCGGGGGATGCGGGTCTTGAGCTGCGTGAGAGCGCAGTTTCGGCTGCGGCTTCCCGAGTATTTCCTGCCTGTGGCGTTGTTTTCCAAACGAGTCCGCTACCAAACGGATGCAGCTTCAGCAGAAGAACTTCTTTTTTCCCCTAGCCTTCTGAAACCTCTCTTTTTCAGAAGGGACCTCCGGCTCCGTCGCCTCGAACGAAAGCGAACGACTGATGGAGAGCGACGATGAGAACATTCAGATCGAGGTCCCACAACGCGGACGTCAGGGTCGCAGGTGGGATTTCTTTTTTTGTTAGTTTTTAAAATAAATTTAAAAAACTTATTTTAGTATTTTAAATTGAAAAACTGAAAGATAATTTAAAACCTAGTTTGGGTGGTTTCAATGGTCGCCGGAATTGGCGCTTGGAGGTAGTCCGTCAGGGAATGTGTACGGGGGCTTAGGCACAAGCGCATGGATTCAGAAACATCGGCAAAAAGACGGATGGGGCCAGGGAGGGAGAAAGCTTGTGGTAAGCCACTCGCACAAGGAGGAGAGATGGATGTGAGAAAGGGAGAGAGAGAGAGAGAGAGAGAGAGAGAGAGAGACGAAGAAGAGAGAGAGAGAGAGAGAGAGAGAGAGAGAGAGAGAGAGAGAGACGGGAGAGAGAGAGAGAGAAAGAGCTAGAGAGAGGGAGGGAGAGGGAGAGAGAGAGAGAGAGAGAGAGAGAGAGAGAGAGAGAGAGACGAAGAAGAAAGAAATGAAACTGGTATAGGCAGAGACAGAGAGATTAGAGAAGGAGAGAGAGAGTTAGAGAGAAAAAGAACTAGAGATAGAGAGAGAGAGAAAGAGAGAGAGAGAGAGAGAGAGAGAGAGAGAGAAAACGAGTCTCCTGCTCGTGTTTGATCTTGTTTGATCTCTCTCTTTCTCTCTCTTTCTCTCTCTTTCTCTCTCTCTCTCTGCCTCTGTCTCTGTCTCTCAGCGGTTTTCTGTTGGAAAGCGCATGGCTGGGTATATCACAATAATCGCTGCGAGACCAGGTAATTGCACTTTAACAAACAAAAAATGAGAATCGGCAAAAAAGATCCAACCCTAAGTTTTTTTGTTTTTTTTTACCCGCCTCTGATTTACGGAAATCGGATAATAACCCTGTTGGATATAAGATACATCCCCACCTTCTGAAGGATTTCATCAATTTCCTGTTTTCACCCTCGTTTTCCAATACGGATTCAATTTCACAAAATATTATTATTCATAGTGCATTTGTCACGCCCCGATTTGAAGAAAACAACCATGCGGTTTTGGCCGAAACAGCTCCTGAACGACGAGTCGATCCCAAACGTTTTTTCTATTGTTCCAATTTTTGTCCGGATAGTGAAAAAAATTTATAACAAATTAAAAATTTCCATGCCAATTTTTTTAAATGAAAATTTCAATCCCACGCGACAACGTTCTAGACAGGCCAATTTTCTGCCCCGGGTTATTGCGCACTTGGTCGCAACTCATTCAAATCCCATAAATATAGTACTTTTTGGAAAGGTTTCACCATGACAAAATGGTCTGTAATGTCAACATTTGCATTTGCAAGCGTAATTGGCAAAAAAAACCGACAAAAGTTTCACTTTTTTAAAGTTTTTCTCCATTTTGACCAGTTTGGGTCAGTTTGGGAGACATGTCACCTATGCCATCGTTTTTCACATGTTATTTGCAATCGAATCAGGTGTTAAAATGCCCAAAAAAAAATTCCAGATAAAATCGATTGAAACAATTTTTTATAGTTGAAAATGTTTTTGAACTCTCAATTTTATCAGTGTACATTATTTTAACCAGGTGGTCGGTTTACCGTAATTGAAATTTTTCGAGCATACTCGAAAAACTTCGAAAAAAAACACTATTTTTGCGGTTTTTGGGACAAATCTCGCTCAGATGATCGGAAATCGTAGTGACGGTAATTTACAATGTTTCTGGAAATTGAATTTCCAATCGATTGGTACATATATTGGTACTTTGGATAAATTTGAAAAATGACCGTACCCAAATGGCGCCTACCGTAACCCGGCACCCAAAAATGACCTGGACCCACAGGTTTCAGGAGGAAGTCAGGGTATTTTAGGGACCTTATACACAAAGTTTCAGCCAATTCTAAAACATCAAGTTTTTTCCTAAGACTTGTGGGTCAGCTTGATTTTACAGACTCTTATTTTGCTCAAAATAAATTTTTTTGTTGCTCAAAATTGAATTTTTTTGTCATACCATATTTTTTGACCAAATCGAAGAATATGAAAAAAAATTATTTGTCACAAGCCTTGTGAAATAGTTTTTTTTATGATTTGCGCTCTTAAACCATTTTATTGTTTCAATATGGTGACTGTTCCCCACTCATGACAGGATGAAGAAGACAATCGCTATTTTTTAAACATTTCTTTTAAAATTTAAAAAAATCCCTAAAATTTTTACCCTTTTTCAAAGATTGAAGTTTCCCTTTCAGATTCACCCTGAACCCGATGATCTTCGCGAAGGAGGAGCGTGAAGCCAGGAGACAGTCGCTAGCCCAGCTGAAACTCAGCTACTACCCGAAGCACATGAGCCGTGGGTCTTCCGTCGATCACATTTAATTACTCCCTGTTGCTACTGACTTCTGTTTAAATGCCCCCGATTTCCATGCATAATTCGCGCGCTTCCGCCTCTCGCGTGCAGCCCCGCAGAAGACAATAAACAGAGGGATTTCAGCTGAATCCTACGACACTGGATTGGGATTCTGCGGATGGATGCTCATGTTCCTATCGTGGTGTCTGGTTTTGGTATCCTTCCCAATTTCGATTATCTTCTGTATTAAGGTAAATTCAAGATAGTGGAAATGGAGAAAAAGGGAATTTTAGGTAGTTCAAGAGTACGAGAGAGCTGTGATCTTCAGATTGGGACGACTCATTGGGGGTGGGGCTAGGGGACCAGGTAAATAGCAAAAACACGCATACTCATACTCACACTTACACTCTCAAACTGATACTCATACAAAATACATACCCAAACTCACACATTCACATTCACATACACACATTCACACAGACACTGAGGCACACACTCACACATTCACTCAGTCACTCACACTCACACATACATTCATAAAGACAGACGCACACTCACATTCACATACACACATTCACACACTTCCATTCACACTCACATTTACACTCACACTTATACTCACACTCACACACACTCTCTCTCACACGTACACAAACTCACAATTCGCGCGTGATCCATGTTAAGTTTACGTCCACACGTTCACACCCACGGACACACCTTCAATCGCATTTTCACATGTTCGCTATTCATTTATGCAAACTGGCACAGATAATGCATATACACACATACACACGTGTACACATTTACACACACGTATATACACACTCACACTCACACATATGTACAACCACACACCGACACATAAATATTCACATATCCACACATACACTTACTTCTCACTCACACGAACACACGCACACGCCCACACTTACACAAACACAAGCTCACGCTCACACACAATCAAACACACACACACACGGTTATACACACGCGCACACTCTCTCATACGTGCACATCCACACACACTCACACACGCTCACACTCATGCACACACATACACACATGCTCACACACATATACACATATGGTATAGTCACCGCCAACCCTAGTTGAGCGAGTCTTAGAAATAGGTGAAATTATTCAGATGTTGTTATTCGAAATTCCCCTTACAACAGCAAAACTTTTTCACGAATTAGCGCTAACGGCATCTTTCGAGGGAACTAGCTTTGGCTAATGGTAAGACTATACGTGATTTATCTTTACGTCCACACGTTCACACACAGACGCACAAACATATATACATAGAGACAACTGAGTGCAATAGATATTGAAAGTTTCTAAAAGGAGAAGAAACATCTCCCATTCAGAAAAAAACGAACATTTTTCTTCATTTAAAGGATATTTTTGGTCCCGCCGCGTTGACCGTGATGGTCAAAGATGAAACAAAAATGACAAAAAATAAGAGACGAAAATTGAATAACTGCATATTTTAGGTATCTTCTTCGTCCTTCCCTGCATCGAAACCTACAACAAAGTAGACCTCCGAACCGTGTCCTTCAATGTTCCTCCCCAAGAGGTAGAGTTTCAAAAATCCCTCTCTTAACTCGTTTCCTTAGATCCTGACCAAAGATTCCGTGACTACCTCAGTCGACGCTGTCGTCTACTACCGTATCTCAAACGCTACTGTGAGTGTAGCCAATGTTGAGAATGCTCACCATTCTACAAGGTAAATTGGCAGAAATTGGAATAAAGAAGACCAAATTTAGGCTTTTGGCCCAGACGACTCTGAGGAACATGTTGGGTACCAGAAGCCTGTCCGAGATTCTTTCCGATAGGGATGCCATTGCTTGCTCCATGCAGGTCAGTTTGTTAGGCTTCAGAAGGCAAGAGTATTGGTTCAGACGCTGCTTGATGAGGCTACTGAGAGCTGGGGAATCAAGGTTGAGAGGGTGGAGATGTAAGTGACTTAGGGACTTACCTTAAGAGATGGGTTTCAGTAAGGATGTGCGGCTGCCGGTTCAACTTCAGAGGGCTATGGCTGCCGAGGCTGAGGCTACCAGGGAAGCTAGGGCTAAGGTAAGAACTTAGAGAAAGACAATAGTCTCTCTCTCTCTCTCTCTCTCTCTCTCTCTCTCTTTCTCTCTCTCTCTCTATCTCTCTCTATCTCTATCTCTCTCTATCTCTCTCCCTTTATCTCTCTCTCTATCTCTCTCTATTTCTCTCTCTATATATTTCTATATTTCTCTCTATATTTCTATTTCTCTCCCTTTATCTCTCTCTATTTCTCTTTCTCTATTTCTCTCTCTTTATTTCTCTCTCTATCTCTCTCTCTCTCTCTCTCTCTCTATTCCTCTCTCTATCTTTCTCTATTTCTCTCTCTCTCTATTTCTCTCTCTATTTCTCTCTCTCTCTATTTCTCTCTCTCTCTATTTCTCTCTCTCTATTTCTCTCTTTCTCTATTTCTCTCTCTCTATTTCTCTCTCTATTTCTCTCTCTCTATTTCTCTCTCTCTATTTCTTTATCTCTTTCTCTCTCTCTATTTCTCTCTCTCTATTTCTCTCTCTCTATCTCTATTTCTCTCTCTATTTCTCTCTCTATCTCTCTCTCTATGTCTCGGTCTCTCTCTCTATCTCTCTCTCTCTCTCTCTTTCTCTCTCTCTCAATGCCTCTTCTCCAGGTCATCGCCGCCGAAGGAGAACAGAAGGCCTCCCGTTCTCTGAGAGAAGCAGCCAATGTAATCGCCTCCTCCCCGGCCGCTCTTCAACTCCGCTACCTGCAAACATTGAACAGTGTTGCGGCTGAGAAGAACTCCACCATAATCTTCCCTCTGCCCATGGAGCTCATCGGCCACTTCATCAAGTAAAGCGGCCCAACCCCCGCTTTCTTACGGGTTTGCTAGATCAGAATTCGTGATCCCACTGTATCCTGTAATATCTTTCATTATGCGAATAAATTGGCGGGAGCCATAGAGGTATTTAATCCTGTTGGTTGTATAGTTCGAACTCGTTAACCCTTCTTATCTTGTTTGCTTGGTTGCCACCGTCGTAGTTTTCAAACTGTTAAACTACCCCGCCTTCTTCAAACAACCAGTAACTGAATGGGGCTGAAACCGCAGTGATTAGTGGTGTTTGATGAATCCGAAAGAGAGAGAGAGAGAGAGAGAGAGAGAGAGAGAGACAGAGACAGAGACAGAGAGAGACAGAGACAGAGAGAGACAGAGACAGAGACAGAGACAGAGACAGAGACAGAGACAGAGACAGAGACAGAGACAGAGACAGAGACAGAGACAGACAGAGACAGACAAAGAGACACGGTAAATTGCAAAATTTACCGAAAACCGTGAATCGCCTGCATTTTAAAGAGGAAGGAACGCGTAAAAATAATTTTTCTAATGTTGTGATAAAAGCCTAGATTTCATTCCCAGGAATCCGACAAATACCTCTTTTATCCATTTTGAATAAAAATGAACCGATTTATGAGCGCTTAAAATTTTGGGGAAATTACAATTTGAATTGCCGCCAACTCTGCGTCTTCCCATTTCCCACACTCTCTCGCCCACTCTAGCCGTGTTTCCGTGCGGCAAACGCGTAAAACGGCCGTGTAAACGCGCCCCTTTTGCAATCCAAATCTTATAAAAGGGGTATGTTTCAGAAACGTGGAAACTATATCTATTCAATAAAATAATTGTTAAGAGACTTTGAAAAATCAATATTACGAGGTCCTTCCCCTTTAAATTAAAAATTAACTATCAACCGCAATTTGAAGTGTAAAAAAGCGCGTGCGGCTTTCGGCGCGTTTAACCAAGTTTGCGATGGGGCGCGTTTAAAAAAAATTATTTTGAAGGATTCTTTAAATTTCCACTTTCATTAAAATGACATTTTATGGCAAAATATTGCTGAAAATGGCAACTAACTTAAATGGCGCAGAAATCGCCAGTTAGTGGAAAAAACCACGCGGCAATCGGCAGTGCCTGACAAAAACGGTACCCCCCCCCTCTCTCTCTCTCTCTCTCTCTCTCTCTCTCTCTCTCTCTCTCTCTCTGTCTTCCTCTTTCTCTTTTTCTCTCTGTCTGCCTCTCTCTCACTTGACGTCACTAAACATACCACCGGGCAGAAGATTAAACCAAATTTATTCCTCACAAAAAGCGCCCCGTGGCATTATTCAGAGGGAAGTGGTCATAAAACAGGCTCATCAATGAATTGGAGAGTGGATGGTTGACGACATACCTACGCCCCTGCACAACATTCCCTTCTGTTTTTGTCTCTCCTTCGGGAAATGAGAGAAATTCCAGAGATCATCGCAATTGTCTGTCTCTCTCTCTCTCTCGAGTTCTCTTTTTTCAAGCAAGAGACAGCTGTCCCGATTGGCTGTGGGAGAATCCGCGGGGTAAGACTGAACCCGCCACGTGACCCAGCGACTGTCAACAACCCCCTGTTTACCACTGTAAGCAGTGCGTCTGCCGTTTCGATCGCCTTTGTCGCGGAATCAAATGATCCGTGCCTGGCACACTGTACCTGCCTTGTTTTGTTGTTTGTTTGGAGAGAGAAAGTGAGGCAGTAGAGAAAGAGAGATACAAAGATACAGAGAAAGTTAAATAGAGAGAGAAAAAAAGAGTGGGAGAGAGAGAGAGATGGACGAGAGAGGCAGGCAGCCCATTCCTAGCCTCTCTTTTCTCTTTCTCTCTCTTCCTCTTCCTTTTTCGTTTGTTCGTTCTTTCTTTTACTTTCTTCTCGTTCTCTGTCTGTCTGTCTGTCTCCCTCTGCCTCTGCCTCTCTCTTTCACTGTACATCTTTGCCTGTATGTATGTATCTCTCTCCTCTCCCTATCTCTCCCTATCTCTCTTTCTCTTTCCTTTCTTTCTCTTTCTCTCTCAGAGGAAAATAAGAGAGAGAGAAATAAAGAGAGAGAGAGAAAAGAGAGAGAAATAGAGAGAGAGAGAGAGAGAGAGAGAGACAGACAGACAGAGAGACAGAGAGAGAGAGAGAGAGTGTGTGAGAGGGAGAGAGAGAGTCGGAAGTCTTCGGTACTTTATTTCTCTCTCTCTCTCTCTCTCTTTCTCTTTCTCTATCTCTATCTCTCTCTATGTCTCTCTCTATGTGTATCTCTCTATCTCTCTATGCATCTTTCTTTCTCTCTCTTTCTCCCTCCTAGTCCTCTCTCCTGATTGGATTAAACTTCCTTGTCCCCTGCAATTCCCCAAATCCCCTCCCCCGTCGTCCTTTCTTTGTCTCCCCAGAGTGCATGTCCTCTTTTTGAGTTCCCCCTTTCACCCAGAGTGCAGCCATTCAATTTGCCCAGCCGAGCTTCCTAATTCAACGAACACCACTAGATTCATCTAGAATGCCTGCCTTTCCTCAAATTTTCGGAGTACTTGTTTTTCTGTTTTTGTCCTCCTCTTTTGATTCCCTCCGCAGCCATATCCTGTCTGGGGAAATAGCCCTCTCCCTTGCTCTTAATTACCAACCCAAGACGAGCTGTTTTCCCTTTTGTTGTGTTGCAAGCCCAGTTGAACCAGTTCCCGCCCGCTTTACTATTCTCTTCCTGTTCCCAGCACCAAAGACATCAACAAAAACCGTGCGCGTCTAGGGAATTTTCCCGAAAACTGTATCAAAACATATTTTTCTCCGTTAATTTTTCTTTTTTCTCCTTATTTTCTTATTCTTATTAATTAAACCACCCTTTTATTATTAAAAACGGTATAAATTAATCAATTCCGATAGTTTTGGCAAATCAGCTGATATCTGCCCGATGTTTAGCCGCAACTATGCGGCAACTGTTGCAATGGGCGGGGCTAACCCCAGTCCCGTGACCTTCCATTTTTGCCCTTTTAAGGTGTATTTTAATGTTTAAATGTAAATCCAACCAACGATAATACAATACAATACATATAAATAATGTAAATACAAGAAAAAACAAGTAAGTCGACCGAGAAACGTGATTTTCGCCCTGTCGGCTGCAAAAAGCCCGGAAGATCTTTTTTTTTGCTCGCTTTTCCGCGTGCACACGTGCGAAGAACACACATTTTGGCTCGAATTCCATGGGTATTGTCCCCCGTGACGCAGATTTTACGTAGAAGCATCGGGTTGGACAAATAACTAGCGAGTCACGTTGCAGGAACTTGATATTTAAGCGGAATTAGCGCCGTTTTCCCGATTTTTTCACTTTTTTCCAGCTGGAAAATACGTTTTCCTGCTGGATATGCCTATTTTCGGGTGAATTAGGTGGTTGATCGCTTAATGATAGCCAATTTAGTTGTTTTTGACCTAGGGCAAAAGGGCACTTCCTTCTTGACGACATATTGCGTACCTTTGAAGGACACTTGCTGTTAATTTTACAGAACTCTTCCACTAGATTCGCAAAATATTAAAATTCTTTTTCGCAATTTTCAAAAATATTAACCCTGGGATCAAACCTTGGTCGTTTTTCCCACGTTCGGCGTCGGTAGATTACGCCACCTGACTTTCGTATGCGTCCACGTGCTGAATGGGAATTGAAACGCTTGGAATCACTCCAATATTTCAAGAAAACGTGCGTTCCAGCCGACTTCTGCTGTCGTAATGCCCCGGCTGTTGTTGCCAGCCGGGTGGCAGCAGTGTTTCAACCAGCCGGCTGCCCTCTCTGATTTTTGTCCCGATGTGTACTTTTCGCGAGGGGATTAATCCGCTCTTTTTCCAGTCCCCTGGAAATGTGTTTTCGCGTGTCGTTTTTCCCATTCTCAAGGAACACAGCCAGACATGCGAAATCGTTTCACCCTTAGTCAGCTCTCTAGCGGAAATCGTTACGGAAATGTTATCTCGCCTTTTGAGGGAACAGAGGGGCTAAAAGACACATCAAAACAGTCTATGCCGCAGCGAACGGCCACAGCAACGCCTAATTCTTCCGAAATGGCCACACCTAGGCGGATTTTATCTCCAAAAAACCAAAAACACACGGAACAGCTCCAGGACCAGGCCACAGCTGTGAGGAGTTGTCCTTGAACAGGTCACATCCAGTCTGATTTTCCTAGATAAGACCACAGTAAGATCGATTTCCTCTCAAAGAAAGGCCACAGCTTAGTGGAATTTCTAACGCAGGCGTGAAGTTCGGGCGCAAAATTAAAATTTGATTCTTCAGCTTTTCCCCTTATTAGCAGCGATAATCTAGTTATAAAACGATGAGTATATTAATATAAGGTGAATCTAAAATAAAACCTATTTTTCAAATTTAAAAATCAACTATCAAAAATCAAATCAAAAAAGGCTTTTGCTTTAAAGGTGTTTTAATATATTGTATGTTAAATTGCTTAAAAACAAGACCCAGTCGACGCTTTTACAGCTGTTAGCAATAAACCGTATCAGCAGTGATAAGCATGTAAACTACGCGAACATCGCGTTAATGGTCAATTCTGGGAATTTTTTCGGTAAATTATTGTTGTATCAGATTAATAAAATCACTTCTAACAAAAAAAACCAAACACTGCAAAATCCTTTTTTTAACTGGCATGTTTATCAAGATTCAATTAATTAAATTGACCAATTGACCACAGCCAAACCGATTTCCATATGGGAAACCCACAGCAAAGTGTCTTTTTGGCGAATCCGGCCACAGCTAGGCGGCTATGTTTCCTGATAAGACTACATCAAGTCCGGATAGTGAAACCCTAGAAAAGGCCACAACTGGCAGGTATGACCCTAGAAAAGTCCACTTCACGCTCTGACTCGGTCTTCTAAACCACAGCTACCACACCATATATCTCGCGTGCTAACCAATTTCCCCTTCATCGATCCCCCTTCTCCCTACATCTTCATCGGCCTCCAAATGAGGCTCTCCCTCGCAAAGTGCAGCTGGGGGAGGGACATCAGCTGGGTGGCAGCAGTCGTCTGTGACGTCCTCTTAATCTGTTTTCCACAGAACTCGCCCCACGCCTGCGACCGAAAACCGCCATTTCGCTGATCTCGTATTCCCCACACCCAACCGATAACGACCTATCGATTCCTGAAATGCCACAACAATCCACCGTTTCGTTGCCAGCAGATTCTACTCTCTTGAAGTTTTTTTCTCTTGTTGCACGTGTCGCAAAAGTTTATTTTCTCGCGGCGAGTGCTCTTTAGCCGATAAAACAATCTGCGATTGAAATTGCCACTTTTGCAGTGGGTCATTTGTCAACTCATTTATGCGAAAATTCCGGTTTCGCACGAGTTCATTAAAGTGCGGAACCTCCAATTTGGTCTCTAAGGACCCATCAAGTTGATTTAATTCCTTTTTGTTGTGATCTGAGTGACCAAGTTCAAATCGAACTGAATTTTCGCTAACTTGAACTCATGAGCAAAACAACTATGCAAAGTAAAAGTGAACTATGCAAAGTAAAATTCAGGCGGCGTATAATAGTTAAAATTTTGCTGCTGAGGAAGTAAAAAACCTGGCCGTGCATTTAGCTAAATTTTACTGCTGCCACTTCAGTAAAAATCCACGCCGTGAACTATGCAAAATTTTAATGTGGCCCAGACAGTAAAATTCAGGCCGTGCATTACGCTAAACCCTATTTTCAAAACCTAGGCCGTGTACTACATAAGATATTATTGTCGTCCCTTCAGGGAAAATCCCTTCCCTGCACTACGTAAAATATTATTGTCGCCTCTACAGTAAAAATCCAGGCAGTGCCTTAAGCTAAAATTTAGTGCCACGCAGACAGAAAACATACAAGCCGTGCACTACGCTAAATTTTACTGAAATCCACGCCTTGTACCACGCTAAATATTATTGTCGTTCCTTTAGCAAAAAGCCTGGCCGTTACGCTAAATATTATTGTCGTCCCTATGATTTTTTGGAGACAATAAAATCTACCGTTACGCACGGCCTGGATTTTCACAGTAGGTGTAACATTAATATTTAGCGTAGTGAACTGCCAATATTTTAAATAAGGGTAACAGGTTAATAATAATATTTTGCTTTTGCGGAATTCCGGTTGTGCACGCCCTTTGGGTTCATTAGAGTTCATTAAAGTGCGGAACCTCTAATTTGGTCTCTAAAGACCCATCATGTTGATTTAGTTCCGGCTCCAGGAATATTTGGCCATGCGCCCAGGCAAACTGACAGACATGCAAAAAATAAAGAAGGCTAACATTGCGGACCGTGATCACCTTGCCAAACTATGAGAAAAAAATATTCCCTAGCTCTGCATATTTCCCACTCCTTGCAACCCCGTTCCCCAGAAAACGGAAAATCAAGTTAATTCCGTGAGAATTAGCGCCGTTTGCTGGCCAGGAGAGAGTTCTCTGGACCCTGCCCTACGTGAACCGCCGTTCTTTGCCCACCCATCAGTCACTCTGACAACTGAACTCTCTCCTTCGTGCCAAAATTCAATTTCAAAAAAGACAATCGTCACTTCCAGGTTGTTATGCCAGATTATCCCCCGATTTACGTTCCACTCTACCTTTTCGAACGTGACTAGACCATCGGTATCGATCGTTGCGCCGGCCTGTTTTGCTATGCAATCATCAGCTGATCACCGAAAGAATCGCCTCTCTCCCTTCCATTTCCTCTCTTCTGCTCTGTTAAAAATCAGGGATGATTGTACAGCTCCAGAAAATTCTTTATCAGCGGGACTTCTGAGTAGACCGTTCTAATCTCCCCGCTGACTCAGCTGTTTTGCCCCTCGTCGATCGATCCGCCGTGTTTTCTCACCCTTTGTACAGTCCTTCGGTCTTCGAACATCGTGTTTTCTCGCTTGTTTTCGCTTGATAGTTTACAGAAATAACAGAAAATACCATATGACACAGAAGCAAAAGTTCTTGTGCCTCAGATTATTTGTAGTTGGATCACTTCTATCAAAATATTTCATGAAATGGCTATAATCTTTCGTGTCAGCTTTATTTTCTTGGTGAATTGGATACAGATTTTAGAAATGAATTCTCATCTATGCCTGGCGAATTAGCAAATCACAGTGAAGGTTGGATTTTGTGAACCTAATGTTTTTTTTTCGTAAACTCACAACACTAACTCCCAACAAATGAGTTTCAATCGATTTAAAACGTTTTAATGAAGCAACCCTAACTACTATATTACCAACTTAAATTACACTAAGATGGAAATGCACTGACTGGGATCGAACTAATTTGATCGGCTCGATTTTGTCAAATTGAAATATTTTTAAATCGATTTTTCAGAGCTGATTAATTTTTCAGTAAATAGCAAGATACTTTTTTAAATTTATATCACACAAAGACGCACCGACTGGGATTGAACTCTGGTAGTGTGGTTGATAGGCGGACCGATAATTTGGTCGGCCTTGTTCGGCCTGGTTCTTAACCTGTCAAATTTAAAGTCAAATTGATTTGTAAATTAAATTTTTATACAACATTATTTTTAATACTTAGAAAACTGATTTGTAGTAATTTTATAATCTATCTAATCAAATTTAAATTAGGAAAAATAAAGTGCACCGGTCGGGATCGAACCGTCGCGTGTCGCCAGTCGGGGCCGAAAATACATTTTTAAGTCGGACCGGCCCGTGAATGATGATGTGAGATATGTATGTGAATGTGTGCGTGTGTGCGTGACGCAGGCAGCAAGCTAAGGCTTTTTCTATCTCTAAATGACTCATTTAATGTTAGAAGGCAACGAGCTGACTAAGCCTCTCTCCGCCCAATTGCATCAATTCCACTTTCCATTTATTGGTTTCCTAGACTCCTCTAACGGTTCTTATCTAAACCTAGCTCATCTGTAACCCGTGCACCTGAAAATACCATACGCAAGTAGGAATAACCCAATTTTGCAATTAATTTGTAGCCTTTCTGTAGTTTATTAGTCAATTTCCAACTGATTTTTAAAGAACCGCTAAATCTAGAGAAAAATCCAACTACAACAATAATCATTCAAATTTCGCGCCCTTTTTACGGCCATCTTCTTGTTAGAAAAACAACCAAGAGACATCTGAATCACTCTGTCTGGGAAAATACCGTACCCATTGAGAGATTTTGGGCCAGGCCTATCTTCTACCCCTACTATTCGTCTCCAAATCTCCCAATTTCTCTATTTTCCCTCTCAGCTATCCTTCTAAAAACGTCATGTTTGTGCCTGTTCCCTCGGTATCTTTGACCTCTCGGCCGCATTCCTCCCGCTCTCACGTTTTCTTGATTTTCCTATTAATTTTTAATTTTCCAACCCTTTAATTTTTGCATTTATTTTCAATACACTTGCATTTTTCTTCAATTTCCTTACATTTTTGTTCAATATTCTTCCGACTTTTAATTATTCAAACGTTTGAATTCTTGAAATTGAAATATCTTAAATTTCAGACTTTTTGCGATTTTCATGCCGTTGTAGGCAGTCACTACGAGAGAGATGCTCCTCGGAATCACCATCGCCCTCTCCACCGTCGCTTCGACTGTCTGCGCACAGTATAGCGTAGAAATTGTGAGTTTTCTTTTCTTAGCTAACCAAAGGCCGCTTGGACCGCGTTTTTGGCAACCAAAGGCCGCTTGAACTACTTTTTGACAACCAAATGCCGCTTTTTGCGACTAAATGCCGCTTTTGGCAACCCAAGGCCGCTTGGACCGCTGCTTTTTTTTGTTTTAATAGCCGCTTTTCGGAAACCAAATGCCGCTTTTTGGCACTCATAGGCCGCTCGTACCGCTTTTTGGCCGACTTCCTGGTCCTTCATTCTGTTCTTCCTCGGCAAAAACTAAAATGGCCTCATTAATGTCGTCGATAGCTGAGAAATTGGTCTCTTCAATGGAAAAATGACCCCAATTTCTCACTTTCAAATGCAGGGATCTTCAAATTACCAACTAAACAACCAGGGTTCGATCCCACTCGGCGCTTTCCTTTCTGTAATTTTTAAGGACTAAAATGTGAGAGAGAAACTAAAATAAGATAATTTAAACATCAAAAATTTTAGTTTTCTACAAAAAAATTAGTAAAAATTCACTTTTTGTTAATGTTATCCTCCTCTTTCGGAAATGTAATTTCCCATTGTCCTCATTTGATTCTATTGAAGAAGATGTGAATGCGTCAACATGACATAGTTCTTTTGGCCTTTGACAGTGAGAAATAGAGGCTATTTTTCCACTGACGATGCCAATTTTTCTGTGATCGACGGCTTTAATTAGGTCATTTTGGGGGTGGATATTGCTTTTTTGCAAAAGAAAAGTGAAGGGAGGGACGCAGAAAGCGGCCTGATGTCACCAGTAAAAGTATAAAGCGGCCTGAGGTCACCAGAATCTCAGATCGTTTGCTATGTTTCATATAAAAATGCTCCTTTTCAGCTCCAACCGCCCACCGGCCGAGGTGTCCGCCACCCAGTCGAGCGCTGCGATGCCACAGGTGCCAGCTTCGGTGCCGACGTGGCCACCTTCTCCTTTGGCGCTCACGCCATCGGCTGCGGCGTCTTCGTAGAGCCGGAACTCGCCTGTGGACCCGTTACGGTACTTTTTCTTAATTTTGTTGTATTTTTAAAAAAAATTATTTTAAAAAATTAGCGTGAATGACAGAATCTTCATTCACGCTAAATCTTCATTCACGCTAAATCTTCACCACCGAGCGGTCGGGTCTTCATTCTCTCCGCCGACTAGCTGAATCCGGTCCCAGAACCTCGTCAGGGAGGGACCGTCATCGACACTACTCCCTGTTGCTGTGAGGAATCGACTACCGAAGCGCTTTCGCTAAACGTCTGCCTACACAAGAAGCACTGGGATCCGCCGGCGAGAGCAACATCACCCGCTCAAGATCTCTACGGATCCAGCCGTGATTCGGAATAAATATTTGTATTTGTATTTGTATTTTAAAAAATTAAGAAAGAAAGGAAATTTGTTTCAGTTCAACCCCAAAATAAATGGGACCACTTCATGCACGAATTTCTTCGCCATCGTCCCCAGGGGTACCTGCAACTTCTCTGAAAAGGTGAGAATTTCTCTCTCTCTCTCTCTCTCTCTCTCTCTCTCTGTGTGTCTCTCTCTGTCTCTCTAACATATTAGAATTCAGGCCTACCACGTGCAACGTGCCTCTCCCTCCTCCCTCTCGGCGCTGATCGTCTTCAACGAGAAGGGAAAACCGCCCGTCGACATGAACGGCGGGAAATTCTCCGAAAGTGTGAGTTTAAATGAAACCTCAGGCCGCTTTCCGTTTTTTTCCGGCGACCGGAAAAAAACGCCGCTTTCTGCTCAGGCCGCTTTCTGCTTGTTCTGGTAACTTAAGGCCTCTTTCTGGATATTTTGGTGACCTCATACCGCCAATATTCTAATTTTCTCCTCATTATCTTTGCCTTTTCAGGTGACGATCCCCGTTTTGATGGTAAGCTTCACCTGCATGGAGCACATCATGGAGCGCTTCCCCGCCAGCGAAGGGTGATTTTCCTATATATTTTTTCTTATTTTAATATTTTTTTAAACTTTTTAATTTAAATTTAAAAAATTTTTAAAGAAATTATTTTAATTATAGTTTCGAAATAACGAAAACTTTTTTCTTTCTTAGATTGTAATTTTTAATATTTAAACCTAATTTTGTGTAAAAAAAAATATTTGTAATTTTCTTGTAAAATGCTATTTTTCAGGTACCTGGTGCAGGTGAAAATCTCCCCCGGCTACTACGATCTCTTCCGCTACCTCATCCCCTTCGTCGTCGTCGTAGGCTTCTGCTTCATGGTGCTTCTCATCAGCCTCGTGCGTTTTACTGATTTTTGGCGGCGGACCGGCCCGGGAAAGGCACATTACTCCAATGTTTCATGCCAAAAAGCGGCATTTAATTGCCAAAGAGCAGATGAAGCGGCCTTTGGTTGCCAAAAGCGGCTTTTTATCGCCAAAAAAGTAGGTGAAGCGGCCTTTTATTGCCAAAAGCGGTCTTTAAAGAGTAAATTGTGACTTTTCCAAGCCGGTCCGTTTAATTTTTATTTAGTTTTTCTCTTTTTTATTAGTATTTTATAAAATTCAGTGTTTAAAGGCTATCCGTCTGTGCCGCGAGAGGAGGAGAATCGCCAAAAAGCGTCTCTCCAAGAGGAATCTCAAAAAGATCCCCACGAAAAAGTTCAAAAAAGGTAATTTTCTTGTTTTTTTCCCTTTTCTCTCGATTTTTCTTCTATTTTTCCCTATTTTCCGTCTATTTTGGTGATTTTTTATCCCCAATATGCTAATTTCCCTCCCCTTTATGCTAATTTTTAGGAGACCACCCGGACACGTGTGCCATCTGCCTGGAGGATTTCATCGAGGGAGAGAAGCTGAGGGTTCTGCCCTGTAGGCATAGTGAGTTTCTTTAAAATCACGCATTATTGATTGATTTTTCAAGAGATACGGTATTATCGATTGATTTTTCAGCGTACCACTGCGCTTGTATTGATCCGTGGCTGACGCAGAATAGGAAAGTGTGTCCGATGTGTAAACGACGGGTTGGGGAGAAGAATTCGGATAGTGAATCCAGCGACGATGAGAGGACTAGAAGGCAACAGGTGAGAACCACTCCACTGTTTGGACGTAAAGCGGCCTGAGGTCACCAGAAAAGAAGAAAGCGGCCTGAGGTTACCAAAAAAAGCGGATAGCGGCCTAAGGTTGCTGGAATTAGCATCATACCTTGGGAATCAAATGAACGGGGTTTCAAAAGTGAAGGGGGTAGAACCACTCTTTGGGTGAAAAGTGAGGGGGGTTATCTCAAAAATGAGTTAATACTTAAAATACACCCAATTGTCCCCGTAAAAGTGATGGGGGTTACCCCGAACCCCCTGGCCCAAAAGTGACAGGGGGTACCTCTACGACCAGCCTTTCCCAAGGTATGATTAGCATATAGCGACCCAAATACCCTTCGTAGTTCTACTTTCAGCAGCAGCCCTCCACATCGACTGTTTCAATCCCTCCGGAGCCGATCCATGTGGTTAGGGTGGATGAGGAGAATCAGACCTACGATGCCTCTCCTCCCGAGCCTTGTAAGTCTCTCTCTCTCTCTCTCTCTCCTCTCTCTCGCATATAGTAACCCAAATTTTACCACCCATTCAGTATGGGTGGTCCAGTTAGGTACCCGTCTGGGTGGTCCTAAATTTTTAATATAAAAATTATTACTAAATTTTATTATAAAAATTATTACTGAATATTTAATATAAAAATTATTAATAAATATTTTAAAAAAATTAAACGTGAAATTAGACCATTTTTCAAATTTCGATTTTTCACCAAAAGGGAGACCCTTATGTTTTTTGAAATTATTTTCGAAAATTACCTTTTTTCAGCAATAACATCCAACGTGATGGTGGAGGTCCACCGTAACTCTGCGATGGGCGGTTCTCGAGAGCAGCTGGTCGACGAGGACTTCCTCTCCGACCTGGACCATCTGAGCGACGACGAGGAGGCCGAGCCCTCGCTCTCCCAATCCCTCAAGAAGAAGATCAAAGGCCTCTTCAATCGCAGCGGCAACGAGCCTCTCCGCGACGACGACGTAAGCCCGCCATCCGTAGCCGGAATAACCCTAGAGTTACAGGATTTTGGCCGACTGAACACGGGGTTCCAGGGCAGCAGCCAGTCGGTGGCCGAGCAGCAGGCGGCCGAGAGACGACTCGTCCCGGAGAATGACGAGTGGGTTCGGTGGGAAGACAGGGGACGAGGGATCGGTTCCAGGTACCACCACGCCGATGCGGAGTACGATGACGATGTGCCAGCCGCAGCCACTGCCAACACAGAGAATACTGAAACTAGGTAAGAGCAAGGTTCTCACGGTCCGGACTGACCTTCGGGGAATGTTTCAATGTTTGAAAAGTACGGTTAAAAGGGGCTATCGGGCTTAAAATGGCACTGAAAGTCCATTTTGAAGGTGCTATATGCAAATTTTGGTGGCTGAATTCAAATGAGATCGGATCTTTTGTCAAATAGTGCTTTGACACGATCCGGTCTCAATTGACCACCCAAAATTTGCATATAGCAGCCCCCAAAAGTACTTTTTGACCTATGTTTTAAGAATCCTGGGTCCTAGCACGAAATATAGATTGCCACGGTTTTTGGTAAAAGCTGCAGATTACCGCACGGTTTTCCAGTTTAAAAAAACTGCCGATTGCCGCACGGTTTTCCGTGAAAAAACTTCTGATTGTCGCATGATTGTTGGTTTAAAAAATTTTCGATTTCCAAAAATTGGTAGGAACTGCTGATTTCCGCAAGATTTTTAGTTAAGACTGCCGTTTGCCGCACAATTTTTTTAACTGCCGATGTGCGCACGGTTTTTGGTAGGAACTGCCGTTTGCCACTCTGTTTTCTTTTAAAAATAGTTTTTTACGATAATTCTGAAATCGCAAGACCGACATAATTATAAACTTGCTCCAAAAAGCGGTCTTTAATTGCGAAAAAGTAGGTAAAGCGGCCTATGGTTGCTAAACAGCCTTTGGTGGTTGCCAAAAGCGGCTTTTTATTATCAAAAAGCCGGTACGGCGGCCTATGATTGCCAAAAGCGGCTTTTTTATGCCAAAAAAACAGGTCAAACGGCCTATGGTTGCCAAAAAGCGGTCATTATTTGCCAAAATGCAATAATCCCTTCCTTGTTGGCTTCATCACTAATCCCGATCGTCCACTCATTGTTCTGATTGCAGCGCCGTGCCGGGATACCAGTTCCGCGACCCGTTCGAGTCGCACGACGAGATCCCTGTGGCCTCCGCCGTGGTCCCCGCTGTGGCCCCCGAAGAGGCCCCGGCCGACCGCTCATAGCCTCCTCCAGTGCCTCCGTTCGACATATCTCCCGTAGCTCATTCCGCCCCCTTCGCCAGGGTACCCCACATCTGCCGTTGTATATAAGCCCTCTCCTTCTCTCTGCGATTGCTAGTCTCCAATTGTCTCCACTCTCTGGGTACATGTTGTATAATTCAAATATTGTATAATTTGACCACTTATTTAGACCTTCTTCAAGTACTGGTGTGGCCGATGTAAGTAGCATAAGACTTGTGTATGGTCTCAAAGGCTCTCTGTTTCTTGTTACTATGTTGTCTTTCCCGAAAGAGAAAAAACGATGAACGTTGTATTGTTTTGTTTTGTTTATTATAGGGGTTAAAGCGGAGACATAAAGGGAAAGACGAGGTAATCTATGAGATGGGAGAAACATGGGGAGAATAGTACAGGAGATCTGGAGTGATGAAGGGCGCACGAGGACCTGGAAATTGAATATAAAAATATATTTCAGGGATGTTTTGGGAAAATGACGGTTTTCTGCACGGTGTTTACGGAAAATCGTGTTGCTGCACGGTTTTTTTCTGGAAACTGCCGTTTGCCGCATGGTTTTCAGGGAAAGCAGTCGATTGCTACATGGTTTTTAGGGAAAGCCGCCGGTTGCCGCACAGTTTTAAGGCATAAATGCCGATGGCCGCACGGTTTTTCATAGATACAGATTATTCCTGCACATTTTAATTTAATTTTTAAAGAACAATATTGTTCTGCACGATATTTCTAATGAAAATGTCGATTTCTGCATTTGCTTTATTGGTTAACATGTCGTTTATTGCATGGTTTTTATTTAAAAATGCCGTTTGCCGCAAGGTTTTCAGTAGACACAGTTTTTTCCCTGTACTACATTTTAAATAATTCAGAAGGAATTATCGATTTCCACAAGATTTTGAAATTGCCGTTTGCCGCACGATTTTCGGTATCTCGAAATTTTGTATTTTCACCGAGTTTTCTTGCGATATCTGTTGCCACCCGCTTTGTCGCTGCAATATTCCGATTAGCGCACGAATTTTCAGTAAAATTATTGAAACATGCAATTTTTGGGCTCAGAAAACTGCACTTTTCGGGTAATAAATGGGTTGGGGATAGAGGCGCGCTCAGGGTCTGTAATGCCCATCGCTGCAGGACCACGTTCTATTGGAAATCTACCATAAACTCTCTTTTCATATAGGTTTCTCTATGAAAACATGTTTTGAAATGCAAATTACCCACCTTCAAGGATGATCGGTGAGAAGAAAAGTGTTCATTCCGTCGCACATCTTGGCGGCCTCTTCGCTGGAGAGGTGACGCAGGAGGGGCTGTCCTTCGTTCGCATCCTCCACAACGCGGAAGTTCTTCACCGAAAACTGAAATTAACACTGTTTCTTTCGTGAACTGTAGTCAGTGATCACCTCCTTCGCCTTGGCAGGAAGGATGTAGCAACGACGGAGGGCACTCAGTTTGATCACCACTACTCTCTGGAAGAGGAGATATTGATTGGGAAGAGAGAAAGAGAGAGAGACACAGAGAGAGAGAGAGAGAGAGAGAGAGAGAGAGACAGAGAGACAGATAGAGATAGAGATATATATATATATATATATAGAGAGAGAGAGAGAGAAAGAAAGAGATAGAGACATAGAGACATAGATAGATAGAGAGACTAGGAGAGGAGAGGAGATAAAGAGAGACAGAAAGTATACATAGAGAGAGAGACAGAGAGAGAAAGAGATAGAGAGACAGACAAAGAGAGAGAGACATATAGAGAGATAGAGACAGAGAGAGAAATAGAGAGAGTGTGTGAGAGAGAGAATAGAAAAAAGATAAAAGAGAGAGAGAGAGAGAGACAGAGAGACAGAGAGAGAGAGAAAGAAAGTTTACCTTTTCGGGGAGGAAGAGTCTTTCGGAACCAACGGAGCGCATCTGAAAATTGAAACATAGATTTCAATCTGATTCTGTTTTCTCTCCCATTTCCCTCTCTCTCTCTCTCTCTCTCTCTCTCTCTCTCTCTCTCTCTCTCTCTCTCTCTCTCTCTCTCTCTCTCTCTCTCTCTCTCTGACTTCCATCTTTTGCGTGTGGTCTCCACCCATCCATCACCCTCTCCAAAATCCCAAGAATGTGTTGTTTTCGGTTGTTTTTCTGTTTTCCAAAACCACAGCCCCGGGTGATTTATGACTCAATTCCTGGCGTTCGCCACAGCGCCCAAAATAGGCCGGGCGTTCGGCCGCTCCGCGTGATCGCCGCGCTGATCGAGCACTTTTCTAATCCCAGCTGACCTGGGAATTTTCCACTCGTTTTTCCCCGTGGCGTGGACCACAAAATGACGGCCGTTTAATGGTTTCGGCGCCAAGCGGGGAATTTGACGTCTAATTCGAATTATGCGCGAGAGGAATTCCATTTTCAGTCGAACGACAACACAGGCAGGTGGTGTAAAGGACGCGCGATGGACATCGGGCGAAGAACGCGGGAAACCAAAGGGCGGCCTGTGAAGAAAAAAATGGGGACGAAAGAGTGAAAATGGTAAAGGTAAGATCTTTTTAGAAATAAAAAATCATGCCAGACGCTTTTTTCGGCGATTTCTCTGCGCAGTCCTCTTTTCGCGTGCCCTCTCACCCTGAAGAATTGGCGCCACATTTGATCTACCTCATTTCTGTTCGGGACCACGTACCCTCTCACTATCCTTGAACCGGTAGAAGTTTGGACACCGACTTCACCTTCGAAATTCATATCTTGGTCTCTGGCAATTATGAGGGGCCTTGGTCTACCAGAAAGCGCAAATTGAAAGAAAACAGTTTGCCCATTGGAAACCAGGGCTGTTATCTAGTTTCTTTTGAGAGATACCTCTAGTTGATGTATTCTCATTTTTTTCAGATCGACACAAATTACATACCTTTAAAATTGTGTACACCAGACGCAAAATTGCGTACACACATTATGTGATATCGGCGAAACTAAAATTAGCGACGACTATATGTGGGCATGTGTTAAACCTTCATGCGAATCTAGCTGAATAGGCGTTATTGCGTCATCGTTGCCTGACATTTTCTGCGCGACGCGATTTTTAAATAAAAATTTTAAAATATTTTTTTTCTCGATGCTTTTAAAAGATTTTTTGGTGGTTCTTGTTTAAAAAACTTACTTGTTTATAGAAGAAATATTTAATGTTTGTTTCACGTTAAACGCTTCCTTTAAGCATGTAGTAGGAAATATTAAAGGTTCAAGTGCGACATTTTAAAGGAAAGACCTATTTGTTTTCTATAAACCCTAAAATGAAGTCAAACACGTGTTGCAAGCAAAACAACAAGGCGATAAATGTAAGGAAAGGTCTAATTTCCTTATTGGCATTTAAAATATGCTGCAGGGGGGCTATTTTCACGTTTTCCAGCTTGTTCTGAATGAAACAGAGACAAAGACAAAGGAGAATACAAAAATATCAATTTGGACCACCCATATAGGATAAATGGGTGGTCCAGTATGGGTTTTATGGGTGGTCCAGTCGTAATGACTGGATGAACTCCATGACAAAAGGGAGGTTATGTTAGCATCTCAGTTGATTTTGGGCCAGTAGCATCTCAGTTGATTTTGGGCCAGATTGGACTACCCATACTTTAAGAATGGGTGGTCCAGTCTGGGTTTTTGTATATGGGAGGTCCAGCTTTCATAAACTGATAAGTCTAAAATTTCACTTCTTCCCTTTGAAGAGAGCAGAGAGAAAAGAGAGAGATAGATAGATAGATAGATAGATAGATAGATAGATAGATAGATAGATAGATAGATAGATAGATAGATAGATAGATAGATAGATAGATAGATAGATAGATAGATAGATAGATAGATAGATAGATAGATAGATAGATAGATAGATAGATAGATAGATAGATAGATAGATAGATAGATAGATAGATAGATAGATAGATAGATAGATAGATAGATAGATAGATAGATAGATAGATAGATAGATAGATAGATAGATAGATAGATAGATAGATAGATAGATAGATAGATAGATAGATAGATAGATAGATAGATAGATAGATAGATAGATAGATAGATAGATAGATAGATAGATAGATAGATAGATAGATAGATAGATAGATAGATAGATAGATAGATAGATAGATAGATAGATAGATAGATAGATAGATAGATAGATAGATAGATAGATAGATAGATAGATAGATAGATAGATAGATAGATAGATAGATAGATAGATAGATAGATAGATAGATAGATAGATAGATAGATAGATAGATAGATAGATAGATAGATAGATAGATAGATAGATAGATAGATAGATAGATAGATAGATAGATAGATAGATAGATAGATAGATAGATAGATAGATAGATAGATAGATAGATAGATAGATAGATAGATAGATAGATAGATAGAGAGGGAGAGAGGGAGAAAGGGAGAGAGAGAGGGAGAGAGAGAAAGACAGAGAAAGAGCGCGAGCTAGCAGGTGAGCGAAAGATAGAAAGAGCTTCTCCAAGCTCGTTAGGCGACGGGTACACTCGCTGTCCAACGGGCAATCTGTTCAATCTCTAGGCAAAATAAGGTTCTGCATAGAAACTGGAAGATCAAACGGGAGGCCACACTTTTCGCGTAAAAGAGCACATATAATAAGAACTGCACAGAGAAACACAAGAATACGTGTCTGGCATGCTTTTCTTTCTGAATTGCCTAGAGGGTGAATTGATAATTGGACAACGACCATATATGCTAATGAATGACGCATCTCGCAACGAGAGTGGTTCCAAACTACAACCTTCAAGCTCTACCAGTACCTTCAATCAATGTAGGCATGCCAGCCCTGTTGTAGGAATAATGCAGTCTACAAGTATGCTTCAATTGATGAATGAATTGAACAAACTGTGGTTCGTCATGTGGCTCGTTTCGAAAGGATAGCCATCTTCAAATCGTGTCAAAACGCTTGTTCAAAAGAGAGATCAAACACCCACTTTGACAACATCACGAATCTTAACGGTTCACACGTGTATGTCCCCAGGATTCTTTGGGGCTTCAGTGAGAAAAACGGCTGCGCCAGGCGGCGTCAGTTTATCACGCGAGAGAACCGCACAGACACCGAAAACCACTCTTCTCACAGAGAGAGATTCCCGAGATGCCTTTTCTTCGGCGGCCGAGAGCCATTCTTCCGCCTTTCTTTTGGCCCAAATCGGCCCCGCGAAAACACGTGAATTCTTCTGGTGACGGGGGGGGGGGGGGCTGCGGGGTTGAAATCAGCTGACTGTTTTGTTTTCGTTTGAAATGATGGGAGGTGACACGGGGGTTTTGACGCGGAACGGTGACAGAACTGTGGTCGAGAAGTTGTTTTTGTGGGTGGCGAAGGTCATCGAAGGGCGCTTTTGGGGGGAGATAACAGCTGGAGGGAGAGAGGGAGAGCGAGAGAAAGAGAGAGAGAGAGAGAGAGAGAGAGAGAGAGAGAAAGAGAGAGAGATAGAGAGAGAGAGGGAGAGAGATAGAGAGAAAGCGAAGGCATACTTCTGTCTGTCTGTCTCTCTCTCTCTCTCTCTTTCTCTCTCACTCTTTCTCTCTCTCTCTTTCTCTCTATCCTTCACTCTCTGTTCTCTCTCTCTCTCTCTCTCTCTCTCTCTCTCTCTGTCTCTCTGTCTCTCTCTCACTCACTCTCTGCCCCCCCCCAAATGCCACCGGTCACCAAAAGATCACCCCAGCTGTCTAAATAAACTTTCTTCGTCCTCCAGAAGCCCACCGGCTGGCAGAAACTGCGTCGCGGACAGGCTGTCACGAACGCAACCCGGCGGGGTGTTCAGCGAAAGGAACGAGTCGCCCTGGCGGTCAGCGCTTTCCCCAAAACAATCAATTGGTTCCAAGGGGCTATTTTAAGAACTTATTTTAAGAACTTAAACTTTGGATGCCCTAAAAATAGATAAATGACTAACCTGATCAGGAATTTCAGTGGGAGGGTCGTCATGGCAGGGCATGCCGGTGTACATATGATTTGCGATTAGGAAGGTGGCCACGGCTGAGCCGAGAGTAAGAAGAACGGCGACTATGGTAAGCCAACAGTAGGAGGAGGAAGATGAGGATCCGGACTAGAAAGATGAAAATCAATTTTAAAATAAAATGAAGTTGGTTAATTGGCTGTTTTCTTAGCGTGCCAGTGAAAGAGTCAGGAAGAGATAGCGATAGAGAGAGAAAGAGAGAGAGAGAGAGATTCAAAATCTCCAACTTAGCCTAATCTGGGCCTGTACTCACCGCCTTGTCCATGGCCGTCGACTGGTCGAGTCGTGGCTCGTCGCGTCGCGCCGCCCATCATTGTTTTGGCTGGTGCGCTTTGTGGCGACAGTGTAACATTCGAATGAACTAGTGCCAGTTGTGGTCATTGTCTTTTCACCACACAACGCCGAACGGCAAAGACAAAAACGAAATGTTGGGGGAGAGGAAGGAATTTTGTGGTGACTGGACAATGGGCATCCATTGTCTAGTCATCAAAATTCGTCGGACAGCTTTTTTTGCTTGTAGTTTGTGATTTGACTGACTCATCTATTTCTCTCGTCTATGAATCGCACTGCCTCTATATGCCTCTCTCTCTCTCTTTATCTCTGTGCATCTCTTAAATACTCTTTCTATCTCTCAACTCCTTCGGTTCATCCAGACTGGACCACCTATACTAAACTAGACCGACCACCTATATAGATACCCAGATTCGGTCATCCATTCAAGAAGTATGGGTGGTCCAATTGAGATAGATACTTCTCTCTCTCTCTTTCTCTCTTTCTCTCTCTCTCTCTCCTCTCTCTCTCTCTTCTCTATATCTCTCCATCAGCTCATCCAGGCTGGACCACCCATATAGCCCCCCCCCTCAAATTGGACCACCCATTCTCTGATTGAAAGAGGTCCATTTGGGCTATCTCCTACAATCTCTGCTCTCTTCAAACCTAGCTAGGAACGTGAAAGAACCTTCAAACTGTTTGTGCCATTCAGAACCACCCCCATAAAAACACCAACCGGACCACCCATTTGGAAATTTTAGGTGGTGTAATTTGGTCAAATACTTCTGTTTTGTCTGTATTTCGATGGTCTCATTTTTTTGGTTATTGAGTTTGGACCACCCTCGATAGACCATATTCTTGACGACTAATTCGGACTGCAAAAAGTATGGGTGGTCCAATTTGGCCTGCATTTTTCTGTGTTTGTATCATCTCATGTGATCACGCTAGACAAGACATCATAATTCTCATCTTGCCATGCTAAGTGAGTCTAGACCACCCATTAAGAAAACCAATTTGGACCACCAATTCAGTAAATATGGGTGGTCCAATCTGCATTTCCTTTTGCATTTCCTTCTGCTTCTCTCTCTTTCCCTTTTTATCTCACTCTCTCTCTCTCTCTGCCTGCCTGCCTCTCTCTCTCCCTCCCTCCCTCCCTCCCTCTCTCTCTCTCTCTCTCTCTCTCTCTCTCTCTTCCTTTCTCTCTTTCTCTCTCTCTCCTCTCTCCCTTTCTCTCTTTCTCTCTTTCTCTCTCTCCTCTCTCTCACTTTCACTTTCTCTCTCTCCTCTCTCTCCCTTTCTCTCTCTCTCTCTGCCTGCCTGCCTCTCTCTCTCCCTCCCTCCCTCCCTCCCTCTCTCTCTCTCTCTCTCTCTCTCTCTCTCTCTCTTCCTTTCTCTCTTTCTCTCTCTCTCCTCTCTCCCTTTCTCTCTTTCTCTCTTTCTCTCTCTCCTCTCTCTCACTTTCACTTTCTCTCTCTCCTCTCTCTCCCTTTCTCTCTCTCTCTCTCTCTCTCTCTCTCTCTCTCTGACTTCCATACTTGCCTGTTTTGACCTCTCCTACATCTCACATGACTACCGTACCCTTAATTTGTATTCTTAATTCATTTATACTCTGACCCACATTTCTCTCTCCCAAAAACCTCCAAATAAACAAATACTTTATGTAAGTAGACCAATCTGACAAATAACAAATGGGAATGGGACGGGTAACAGAGAAAGAGAAGGGCGCGGGATCGCCTGGAGTAGGGGGTGCGAAAAACAAACTCAAATGAGATACCCTGAAAGGGACACGTAGGACCGCGAATGGCTGCGGGGGTATGTACAGGCCGGGCTAGAATTCTATTCTCAGTGACTCTGGTTGTATAAATTATCAATGACTTAGCCGTAATAAGGGGGTTAGAGGCGGAAAGTGGAACCGGGTCGATGGGGAAGTCACTTCACGCCCTGAAAATGACAATATAAAAAATTAAACAATGCTTTAAAACATTTTAAATCAATTTCGGTATCTACATCAAAAAAGCAAAAGAAATGACAGCAGCCGGGATCGAACCCATGACCATCTGGGCGCTAGCCTGTTGCGCTAACCACTAAACCACGCCCGCGCTAACGGTACCAGTCGCGCGCGCCTCTTACATTTGTACTCTGCTGGTTGTGTGTAGCCGTGTGGAGTAACAACGCTTCCTGAGTCGTGAATCCAGCGTCACACATCTGAAAATCAATATTTAACTTAATATTACAAATTTTTAGTCAAAATCATGCTTTTAACGGTCTTCTTATTAGGTTTCTAATGCCTTATCTGATCTATCGCTTAAGACACACTCTGTTATTAGTTGCACTCTTAGTTACCTGTCGATGTGTGCGCTTCTTGTGAGATTTCTATAAGTGCCCTAAGGCCTTAGCTTAAGGTTCCTTACCTGACAGACGTGGCCGCGGTTCGTGTGGTCTTGGAACCAATGCTGCTGCAGGGAGATGGCGTCGGGGAAGGCTCGATCACAGAAGCTGCAGTTGAGTTTTAGGTGCTGTTGGGAATCATCTGAGCGACTTTCGACGCTTGGGAGGCTGCGGGGGACATCGAGGACCACAGGGCTGTGGCAGGAACTGTCGCTTCCGTCGGTCATGGGGGTGGAGCGTTGTTCGAGATCGTCGAGGATGGCACCACGGGCGATCATTGAGGCGTTGGAGGAGAGGGACTCGTCTTCGCGGAGATCTGGAAAGAGAGGGAGTTAGAGAGAGAGAGAGAGAGAGAGAGAGAGAGAGAGAGAGAGAGAAAGAAAGAGAGCGAGAGAGGGAGACAGAGAGAGAGAGAGAGAGAGAGAGAGAGAGAGAGAGAGAGAGAGAGAGCGAGAGAGCGAGCGAGAGAGAGAGAGACAGAGAGAGAGAGAGAGAGAGAGAGAGAGAGAGAGAGAGAAAGAAAGAGAGCGAGAGAGGGAGACAGAGAGAGAGACAGAGAGAGAGAGAGAGAGAGAGAGCGAGCGAGAGAGAGAGAGAGAGAGAGAGAGAGAGAGAGAGAGAGAGAGAGAGAGAGGAGAGAGAGGCCGAGGAACGAATGGGTGGTCCGAAGTGCCCCCCCCCCCCCGATTGGACCACCCATACTTTTCGGGTGGTCCCGTCTGGTCTGCTGTATGGGTGGTCCTGTTTAGATTAATCGAAAAGAATCGATCGTGAGGACTAATTTCCACTTTTCCTAGCTAAAGTTGAAGAGACCAATACAGTGACGGAAACAAGCAAGCCATGCTGGACCACCCATACTGAATGTGTGGTCCAATTTGGGTATCGGTATGTGTGGTCCAGTTATTATCGATTGAAAAGAGGTTTGAGAAAAAAGACGAAGACAAGAGGCCAGATTGGACCACCCATACTTTTTGAGGTCCAATTGGGTTTATGTATGGGTGGTCCAGATTGGATGAACAGATAAGTTGTCTACTGTAGGGTTTTTGTAGGCTTTTCCTAGCAAGGTCAGAGAGACCACCCATGTAGAAACCCAAATTGGACCACCCATACTGAATGGGTGGTCCAATTTGGGTTTCTATATGGGTGGTCTTCATTGGCAGAATGGCTTCGGGGCTATTTTCACGTTTTCCAGCTTGTTCTGAATGAAACAGAGACAAAGACAAAGGCGAATACAAAAATACCAATTTGGACCACCCATAAAGGATAAATGGGTGGTCCAGTCTGGGTTTTTGTATGGGTGGTCTAGTCTTAATGACTGGATCAACCCTATGGCGAAGGGAGGTTATGTTAGCATCTTAGTTGATTTTGGGTCGGATTGGACCACCCATACTTTAAGAATGGGTGGTCTAGTCTCGGTTTCTGTATGGGTGGTCCTGCCATGATAAACTGAATACAGCTAGCGTTTGACTCATTGAAGAGAATTCAGAGAAATAGAGAGAGAGAGTTCAGAGAGAGAGAGAGAGAAAGAGAGAGAAAGAGAAAGAGAGAGCGACCTACCAGTGATCTCCGATCGATAATGAGCCATCACATGCGTCCTCAGACAATCCTTATTAGGGTAAACCTTATCACAGAACTTCTTAGGGCACTTGAAGAAGGTTCCATCCTTCACAGAGATATGATCCGTATACAAGTGAACCTAAACCCAATTCCTTAAGGCCTTAACCCTGATTCCTTACCTGTAGGTCCACCGGAGTATCGAAGTTAGTATGGCAAACAGTGCACTTTGTAGTGGTAGGCAATGGAGGTGACCGGTGACCATTCGCAGCCAGAATCCTCATAACCGGGGAGCTGCAGGAGCTACGAGTGGTGTCCATAGGCTCAGACATTATCTCCACAGGACGGCTGGTTGTGACCGACTCCGGGCGGGAGATTTGAGCCTGCAATGGAGGGATTGGATACAATTTTTGGTACAAAGCGGATTTCTAGGAGGGAGGGAGGCCTACCTGATCGATTACGGGACGAGGGGGCACCCAGACGTTGGCAGAGACCAGCTTCATCGCTTGGGCTTGGAGGTGGTGGGGATCCAGCTTGGATATGATGGAGTCCGATCTGAAAAGGATGGTTGCGGAAGGGGCGTGATTGCAATCGCTGATGAATGTATATAGTGAATCAGCAATGAGACAGGCAGAACGGCGGACAGTCATTGATTAGGAATGGAGATAGGCTGATGTGGATTGTTTTTCAATAAACAGTCTCTATGCCACCCACTCTCAGTATATGGGTGGTCCAAAGGCCTCCTAAACTGGACCACCCATAATTAGTTTTTGGGTGGTCCAGTTTAGGTTATCTAGGCCACCCAAACAGTAATCAAGATTAGACCACCATTCGTACTATACTTACTGAATGGGTGGTCCAATCTGGATTGTTCATTTATTCAATTTGAGTGATCGTTTACTATTTGGTTGGTATAATTTGAATCCAGTAATTTGGGAATTGAGATGGTGTCAAGTGGATTACTTTCCATTTTGATGCCGGCTGGTATGGGTGGTCCAATCTGAATCTCGCTCAACTTTGACCACCTATACTTACTCTGATTACTGAATGGGTGGTCCAATCTAGAGTATTCATTTATTAATTCAGGTGGTCGTTTGCTAAATAGGTGGTCTAATATGAATTACTGTGTACTCAATTCCCATTCATGGGCCACCCATACAGTAGTAATTTTGGTTGGACCACCACTACTTACTGACTAGGTGGTCCAGTATGCAATACCTCCATGGTCTGGTGTCAAGATTTGGCCACCTATACTAATCGAATGGGAGGTTCAAAAATAGTTACTCCTTGGGTGTTCCCCCTGGATAAACCAAACGGTTTCGGTGTTATACAAGCCATACTGGACCACCCAAGTTGGACCACTGCTACTTAATGTATGGGTGGTCCAAGATAGACTGCGTGGGTGGTCCAGTCTGGGTTATTCTGTGTATCAAATCAATTGACTAAATGGCTATGCGGTTAAGAAAGCCAGCTTGGACCACCCATACTTGCTATGTGGGTGGTCCAGTAAAGTGGGTTTCGGGCGGTTTTTGAATCAAAAATCTATTCTTACCGTTTCCTGGGCGTCTCCATATTGATTGAAGCAGCACTCCCACACCTAGATCGAAATGGAGTCGAAGTCTCGGAGAAAGAAGCCCTCGGCATTTGAATAATGCCATTCGATGGAGTTCCTTCATGCGCCTAAAACTATCTTAAGACCTTCCTTTCTCTTTTCTTACCATTCTATGGTTAGCCACTGGCATAGAAGGCATAGGAGAGGAGGTTAATTGTTCCCTGCATTCCAAACTACTGCTGGCCAGGGGCATCGGATGAGGGAGGGCCGCCGGCTGGGGTGGCGGCGCGGTGGCCCTTTTATTCTCTTCCCTGATGGCCTCCACAATGGCTAAATTCTAACTTTATAAGGTTTAGGGTGATTTGAACCTGTCAAACTGGCTCTAGCCTTCTCACAATCAGTAGTATCCACTTCATTCAAACAGGCTCCATTGTCCCTGCTTTGGATCAAAGACAAAGAATCTTCTGGAAGACGCTTCAAGGTTTCGAGCTTGGTCACGTGAGTTTTTGACCTAAAAGACGTTATCAAAAACCCTTAGGGAAATACAAACCTTAGGTGCTTTGCCAGAATGCCATGTTTCCTGAAGCCAATGTTGCAATCGTTGCACATGAAGGAGCGGGGGTTGTTAACGACTTGGGTGGTCCCGCCACCCAGGACGGATTGGGTTGAGGCTGAGGGGTCGATTGAGGCCATTGCACTTTCGTCCATCTGGGTGCCGTGGGTGACCTCCATGTGCTTGGTTAGGGAGGCCTTGGTTCGGGTGAGGTGGCGACATTCGGGGCACTGAAACTGCTTTGTATAGATTTGGGAGAGAGAGATAGAGAGAAAAAGAGAGATAGAGAGTAAGAGAGAGAAAGAGAAAGTGAAAGAGAGAGAGAGAGAGAGAGACAGAGAGAGAGATAGAGAGTAAGAGAGAGAAAGAGAAAGTGAAAGAGAGACAGAGAGAGAGACAGAGGCATAATCTTACCTGAAACATCCTATTCTTCGAGTTCAGCTGCTGTTTCTCCACATTGTGAGTCATCTGATGATAAGTCAACTCCGCCTGTTTCCGAAATGTTTTATCACACTGGTCGCATTTCAATCCCTCCTGAAACTTTAAATAAGATTTCCCTCCGGTTTAAAACTACCTCTTTCGGCATGAACGAAAAAACCATGCTGTTCTGGAGCTGAGGAGCTCCGTTGAACCTGGCATGTCCGCCGGAGAGCCCGTTTGATTGGTTGAAACTGGCGGGCAGCGTTGTGGGCTCCGGCTGGGTGAACTGGATTGCCATTGGGGCGGCGACGGGAGCTGAAAATAAAAAATTAGCATTTTACGCACTCTATCTCTGTCTCTTTCTCTCTCTCTCTCTCTCTCTCTCTCTCTCTCTCTCTATCCCTCTCTTTCTCTGGACCACCCATACTGAAACCCAGATAGGACCACCCATTCCTACTTTCTCACAATGTGGATAAGAAGATCTTCCTTTCTTCAAATATGTATAGCTAGAAAAACCTAAAAATGGCTCCATTCAGCCAATGATGACTGGACCACCCATACAGAAATCCAAATTGAACCACCCCTTCAATAAATTGGACCACCCATTCAATATGGGTGGTCCAATTTAGGTTTCTAAAAGGGTGGTCTCTCTAACCTTCTCAGGAAAAGCCTCTAAATAAGCTCTACAGTAGACTCCCTATCTATGCATCCAGTCTGTACCACCCAAATGAGAACCCAAATTGGACCACAAATTCAAAAAGTATGGGTGGTCGAATATTGTCTAATTTTCGAATTTTAAAAAATTTTCGAAGGTCGAATTTTCGATTCGTCCAAACTTGACCACGCATACCGTTATCCAAACCGGACCACCTTTTCAGTATGGGTGGTCCAGCCTGGCCTACTTGTTTCCGTCTCTGTTTCTTTCAAATCAAATAAAGAAAAGTGCTACTTAGTCCTTGCGATCGACTCTTTTCGCTTGATAAAAACTGGACCACCCATACAGAAACCCAGACAGGACCACCTCGTTTAAAAGTATGGGTGGTCCAACTAGCCTCCCTCTCTCTCTCTCTCTCTCTCTCTCTCTCTCTCTCTCTCTCTCTCTTTCTCTCTCTCTCTCCAAACTCACAAATATTCTTCTTATCCAAAAAAGGACCTCCAGCAATAGCCACAGGCGGGGCTGAACTACAATCCCTCTCCCTCGTTCCCTCCGGCCAATCGTCAATTGTAGTTTGATCCACCATCACCCATCTCGAAGGCGGCGTATGGGCACTCCTCTCCAGAAGGATCTGTTCCTGTCCGAATCTTCTGAACGGATTCTCAGCCATGTCGGCCGGAAGAGTCATCTGGTCCTCCTCATCCGAACTGGCATCATCATCCAACCGATCCGGAAGCTCCGCCATGCCATCCCTGTCATCGTCAGGAGTGGCAATCTCCAGCCTGTCTTCAGAATCACTCTCATCCCCATCTCCTTGGATCAACCGCCTTCGGTGGGTCTTCGACCCCAGGTGCTTAGTCAAATTTCCCTTTGTTTTGAAGGAAAAATTGCACTTTTTACACTTGTACGGGCGGATATCCGTATGGGACCTGAAATCTACTGCTTTAAGGAAAGTACGGTAGTTTACTTGATGTGCTTCTTCAGCATACTGGGTTTCTTGCATCGGATGCCACAGCGGTCGCAGACGTACCGGCCTCGTCCTCTGCCTCTCACATAGACGTACACCTGTAATCTCGCTTAAAGACACAACTAGAAGATTTTTTCTCGAATTTTGGGGTGGAAAGGTCACTCGCATTGTGAACTTTCCGTTTTGTTTTGGCGCGAAACTCGTACCACATAGGCAGATTAGCAGTGGGGCGCATAAACGTGCCCCACTGCTAATCTGTCGCGGCGCGGTCGCGTCACGGCCTTACTCCACTTTCCTCCAATTCTTTTTTAAAAAGTTGTTTAATGCATTTTCATTTCTTTGTAACCATTTTTTAAATTGACAATATCATTTTAAATCCAGAAAAATTAAAGTTGCACGATGTTTAGCAGCGTCGTATAGTGATCTCTATGAATCAATCGATTTTATTTGAAAAATTCTTTTTATTCTGGGGGAGGTGGGCTCTGAATCAGTTTTGCACGATGTTTAGCAGCGTCATTTGTTGACATTGTTGTGAAAAAAGGTTGAACATCACCTAAAATTTTAAATATTTTTTGTAAAAATCATTAAATCTGTTTTTTTAAAAATTAAATGTGATTTAAACCATGTTTATTTAAAGAATAACACAGAAAATAGACAAAAATTAGCTGCTCGGTGTTTAGCAGCGCAATGTGCGAGAAATGGAGGTTATAACAGCCGAAAATA
Source organism: Oscheius sp. G VE-2021 (assembly GCA_022343465.1). NCBI lineage: Eukaryota > Metazoa > Nematoda > Chromadorea > Rhabditida > Rhabditidae > Oscheius > Oscheius sp. G VE-2021. The sequence continues at coordinate 2,912,089 of JAJQXH010000030.1, read as the reverse complement.
GTAATTTTTATACGTTTTGAACGGATTTTCTATTTATTGCTGGGTTCGCTTCAACAGACAGAGTGGTCCTTATGGACTAAATATACAGATCTTGGATAATAAAGCCAGATTGGACCGCCCATTTGAAATGTATGGGTGGTCTAATCAATAGGGGGTCCAATCTCTGTTACTCTATAGGTGGTCCTTAATGATTAACCAAACTAGCGCGGTCTTTTTCCACCCATGCTGGACCACTCAAACTTTCTGCTTGGGTGGTCCAAATTATGTCATTTTTGAAGTTTTTGTTTTGTTTAATTATCCAATTAGTTATTAACGCTGAACTTTACATATTAATTTAATCCGTCGCGGCTCAAACTTACTCTTTGATCTGACGCGTCGCGCCGCGCCAGAATCACGCGTTTCATGCGTCGCGGCGCGCTCACCCATATCTTATCAGTACCTCATTTACCTCATCCGTCCTATGTCCTCCCATCAACGGCTCCGGCTTCTTCTGAACCATCTTCGGACTCCTCAGTGGCTTCATCTCAAAGTCCTCCTCATCTTCGTGCTTCACCGTGGCTCCGATACCATTCTCCTGCTTCACTTCCTCCTTCATGGCGTAGGCAGAATAGGATGAACAGGGCTCCTCCTTAACCGCAGCCACATCAACCTCCTCGATTTTGATTGCAGCCGGGGCCTCTTCCAACTCCCTAGCGGCCTCTTCCTCCTGTCGCTGTTTCAACTAAAAAAAGTACCGTATCATTTTCCACGATGGGGATTTACCTTCTGGCTGATCTCCCAGAAAGAGGAGTGGGTGACTTTGTACTGGACCATGTCTCTGTTGGCTACCGTATACCTCCAGAAGGCATGGACTCCGGTTCTTGGCTTGGGGGAACACTGGCCCATGAACATTAGGTTCAGCTTGGCGTCTTGGTCATTGACTTGGACCTGAAATGAATGGTTTAGGAAGGAGTTTTCGACTTTTTGGAGAAGATAGGGGTGGTCCGATAGTTTTCAGCAAACCATATTGGACCACCCATATTCGCTTTATGGGTGGGCCAAGTTGGGTGAATCGGTTACTGTGTGGGTGGTCCTTAAGGATGAACCAACTAGGGCTTACGGAATGGGTGGCCAAATACGGGTAAATGAAAGGGTGATCCCATCTGGTTTTACGAATGGGTGGTCCAGTCAGTGTTACTGTATGAGTGGTCCTAATGAACGAACCCAACAGGAAATGGATAGTAACTTGGACCACCCATACAAACTAAATGGGTGATCCCACCAGATAAAATAGGTGGGTGGTCCAATCACGATTACTTTATGGGTGGTCCAAATGGGCGAGCAGGGGCCTGGTTAGGCCACCTGTATTAACTGAATGGGTGGTCCAATTTGGGTTTTTGTACAATCTCGGTTACTCAAAGGGTGGTCCTTGCGGATGAACCACACATGTCATTAAACTGTTTGGATGGTCCTTTTTCGTTTACTTTATGGGTGGTCCAAATGGACGAACACGGCTTTTTTTAAAAGGCCTGTTTGGACCACCCATACATACAAACTTAGGGTGGTCTAATCGGGGTTAATTAATGGGAGGTCCAATTTTGCTTTTTCTAGGGGTGACCCTAAATGATGAACCAAACGGCTCCGCTGCTATATAAGCCCTACTGGACCACCCATACTTTATCTATAGGTGGTCCATAGTTGCTATATGGGTGGTCCAAAATTTGATTGTTTTACCTGATGCCAGTTGCTGTACATGCTCAGATTTCCTTTCTGCTCCACGAACATTGGCTGAGGCCTTGTTAGGCACACAAAGGCCTCGCTGGTGATGTTGCGACCACGGTTCCTCACACTAAAACAAAGATCATATATGAGCTTACAATAAATTTAATAATTTTTTAAAACATATAAGTAAAAAAAACAAAAAAAACTCACTTTCTCTCTGGGTTGGTGCGACCCGGCTCGGACATCAATGTGTAGGGTTTGCTGGTGTTTCCGTCCAATTCGGGTAGGGATTGCTGAAATGAGATGGGTGGTCCAAATGGAATGTTTGGAGTGATGTGGCAAGGCCTTAGAAGTGCTAAAGACTTACCTTAACAAGTTCAATCGTCCTGATCTGCGAAAGAAGTTGATTTTCAGAATTGGTTGGAGTGACAGCCGCTGGTCCCGCATTTCCATTCTGAATTTGTAGTGGAGCACGGGGAGCAGGAGCAGCTGAGGTGGAGGCTCCTTGAGGGATCGCGTAGGTTACTGCTTGGGTAGCAGGAGGCTGGTAGCCACAGCGTTGGAGCATCTGAAAATGGCATTTTACATTTTCACTTTACGGGTGGTCCAGTATGCGTTACTTTATGGGTGGTCCATTCTGAGTTACATTATGGGTGGTCCTTATGGATGAGCCAAACAACTTTTGCTTAACTAAGCCGGAATGGAACACCTATTTAAACTATACGGGTGGTCCATTCTGAGTTACATTATGGGTGGTCCAACCTGGGTTACTTTATGGGTGGTCGAATTCTGGTTTACTTTATGGATGGTCCAATCTCGCCTACGCTATGTGTGGTCCTTTAAGATGAACAAAACAGATCAAAGTTTATATAAGCCCTATTGGTCCATCGATGTTATCTGAATGGGTGGTCTATTCTGTATTAATGAATGGATTGAATGGGTGGTCCAATATGATTTACTTTATGGGTGGTCCGATCTCGGTTTCAATATGTGTGGTTATTATGAAAGAAAAAGTAGTTTTTGGTTAATAAATCAAGAATAGAAACCCAATAAAAACAAAGCCAATGCTTGGATGGTCTGTATCGATGTTTTCTCCTGCGCCAATTACCGTGTACGCAAAATAGCGTTTGATTACCGTAACTGAGCAAATGAGATGTTCTAAGGGGTTTGACATGCTTGTTTTTGCTTTTTCTTACATTTAACCTTTGATTCAACCATATTGGACCACCCATAACTGCTTTATGGGTGGTCCAAATTGGTTGTGTAAGACGCTTCAAAATCTCATTTCAACAGTAAAGCGACACGTAGGGAAGAACTCGAAGCGAAATTTTCTTTATGGGTGGTCCAATATTAGTTACTTTATGGGTGGTCCAATATAGGTCACTTTAAGGGTGGTCCAACATTAGTTCCTTTCTGGGTGGTCCGATATGAGTTACTTTATGGGTGGTCTACAATGAATTAGTTTAAGGGTGGTCCAATCTAGCCAACATGGGTGGTCCGATTTCGGGCATATGCGAATACGTAATAGTTCCTCAAATTGAATACCGTACCTGAGCAAATGAGCTGTTTTGAGCTGCTTGAGACGCCTGCTGTTGCTGTTGTTGCTGTTGAGGAGAGATCAAAGCCTGCTGTGGCTGCTGAACCACGGGAGCAGCCATCGGCTGAGGATGTGGCAGTGGGTTAGCATCCCTCTGCGGCGGAATCACCGCAATCGTAGCCCTTCTAGGCAGTCCCGGATGGACATAAGCCTCGAATCCCATGGATTCCTTCCTCTCCGGCGCCCTTGTCTCCCCAACCACGATGCAGTCTCCAGAATCCTTTCTAGCCAATTTAGGCATGCTTGAAGAGGCTTCTTGTTCTGCAGCCACTGCCGCCAGAAGTCTTCGTTTCAACGGATGACGAGAGCTGGTGGCCTCTTGGCTCTCAGCAGAAGGAGCCAAAGCCGCCGCAGCCGCAGCCAAGGCAGTTTCATTAGCCTTCTCCACCTCCATCCGTTTGCTACACCTCTGCTGATGGCACTGAAGACCAGCCTCATTCGGAAACCTAAAGAATCACTTTATCTAAAGCCTTAGTAAGAACTTACGGAACAAGGCAATAGGGACAGGTGGGAGCCACCTGCTGGCGGATCACCGGCTGGCCAGAAGTCAGACTCCCTCCGAAGGCCCTAGCTCCCTGAAAATGGGATTTTAAAACAAATTTTTAAATAGTTTGTTAATTTTTGAATTTTTGTTTAATCAAAACTATAAAATCTCACATTCAGGGGCTCATAGAGAGATTGGGTGCGACTGGAAGCCTGCAACATTCGAACGTCTCTAATTCCGGGGCTGGTCCTGGTTGAGCCTAAAAAGTTACGGTAAGCGCGCTCTATTGCTAATCTTACTGCTGTTACTGTCGTCCATTGAAGACTGTTGGCCAACTTGACGATGGTAAGGTCGTCTTTTGAGGAGGGGCTGAAAAAAGTACCCTTAGAGTTCGGGTGGAAAAATTGAAAAGATAAAGTCTACTAACATTATTCTTTTTTATATTTGCTTTATAAACTTTAAAAAAAAACTTTAAAGACTGATTTTTTTACTATTTGCCTTATTCTAGACGCTCCTTAGCCAATTGCGCATGAGGAAAAGGACCAGTCCCACGCGCGCGACCCTGGTTCGATCCCCACCGGTGCTCTAAGTAGAAAAAAAGGTTTTTATAACAATATTATCGTTTTTGTAACTTTTATAGATAATTGATAGATTTATCTTCAAGTTAGCAGTTATGGTGCAGTGTGAAAAAACGCTCTGAAAAAATGGTCGAGGGTTCGATCTCAGTCGGTGCTATTACTTTTGAGCAGCTATATAATCATAAGCAAAGTTTAAAATGTAATTTCCACAGCATCAGATTGCCTAACAAAATTATGTAACTCGCACGGCTTAGTGCGAAAGTGCGCGCGCCGGAAAAAAGCCCACGGGTTCGATCCCCGCGAGGGCAAAACTTTGAAATCAATAGAAAGTCATAATTAAACTTTTACATTAAACTCGCGTAACCTCAGATTGTTAATTTATAACATATATGGTTCAGTGACAAAATGCGCATAGGAAAAGAGCTCGCGGGTTCGATCCTTGCCGATACCTAGACTTTAAGAGCGGTTCACACCATTTATTAAAACTTGTTTATATTATGTTATAATGTTATATTAGCTTACGGTAATTTCGCATAAGTGGCTCAGTGCGAAAATGCGCGCGCCAGGAAAAAGGTCGCGGGTTCGATCCCCGCCGCGGCTAATCTTTTTTTTCGATTTATTGATTACGGTATTTGAGCTTTAGAACCATTTCACGTACCTCCTGAGGCTGAATGATAGCCTCATTATCGCTTATGAGCTTATTGATTCTATCATGGACCTCCTTCGAATTCCTAGGAACGGCTCGATCCACCGAGGCTGGGGCATTTTGCATCATCTGAATTTTTATTTTAACTTCACTTTCTTGTTGAATCGAACCATTCTCTGCTCCATCTCCTGTTTCGCAGCGATTCCAATGCCTCCCGAATGGCCCTGTTCGTTGAGAAGGGCCAGAAGCCTCTCCTGCGCATTCATCTGTGATTCGACGCTTCCGCTGGACGAGCCTGGAAATGACGTCATTTTTCCAGAGATCCCCCTGTTTTTGGCCGCCTTGAAGTATTCCATAGATTATTTGTGTCGTCTTATCGCACGAAGGCAACGCGACAGGCTGGCACCACGCCCGACCGACAGAACGACGCCCGGCTGACAGCAGACGCTGTTTCAGACAAACAATGGCGAAATTTGGAGAAAGATACTTTGAACTTCGAATAGAAATAGAATGGGAGTCAGTGGTAAACACCAAAAGTGAAAAGCAAAACGATAAAATTGCAGGGGAATCGAACCACCAACCTGCAGGTTAGCAGCCCGACCCCTAACCGCCTACACCAACAAGGTCATTTGGAACAACGCGCCGCAGGGTGACTATGATCGCGCCCTAATTAAAAGCTGACAGGCTGGGCAGTTTAAAAGTGCCATCAGGGGAAAAAGTAAGATTATTGTATTTTTTTGTGTTTTGATGTTTAAAGTTTAAAGTTTATAGCACTTAAAATAGTATTGTCCCTAGAACCGATCTTTGGCCGTGGGAACGAGGAAATTAGAACCGTAATCGGGTGTTTCCACTTCGGTGAACAATTGTTTCAAAGGGAAGATCAACCTAGAAGTAACAAAATGGTAAAATAAGTAGAAAAAGATTAAAGCAAAACATGAAAAACACAGAGAATTCGAACCAACAACCTTCAGATTGGCAGTCCGACGTCTAACCGCCTACACCACCAAGTAGCTCGGTTGCTCCACGCTGCAGGTTCGCTATAATCACGCGCCGCCGCATACACGGTTAGGCTTAATTTAAATGCGTTTTCTGGAAGAAAACAGTTTTTTGTTCCACAATTCAAATGAACCTGTGATTTCAAGAGATTCTCGACCAGGATTTGAACTTTGGTCGTGGGAATGAGAGGATTAAAAGGCCAACATCGATCTTTCCCAGAAAAGCGGAATTTAAGCCTTTTAGAAGTACAAAAGTAGACTTTTCACCCTTTTCACAACCTTTAAATCTAATTAGAGAAAGACTGAAGTTAGCGGTAGAGCGCGCCTTGGGTTGCAGTACTGGCTCAGTGGCTAAAGAAGCAGCTGCCGTGCAATTGGTCGTTGGATCGAATCCCGCCGGTAGTTATGGCGTTTTTTGTTATATTTTTTAAAGATCAGATTAACCATCTTTCTCAATCCAGAAAAACATGAAAAACTTGTTTCTCGTTTTTCCGAAGATCCCCTTCCCCCGTAATCCCCCCCCCCTTTTCAGGTCCTAATCCCAATCCAGGCTAATCCCTCCCTTTCCCTCTTGCCATTTGAAGATTGCTTTCCCCTTTAATCAGATCCTTCTTATTCACCCCCGACCAAAAGAGCGCCACATTTCGTTGAGCCATGCGGCGTTCAGGCGGCAGTCACATGGTTGATGCGAAGAGAACAAAGTTTGCACTATCTGTTCGCCGAGGCGATTTCTCGCCCCGTTTGCACAAACATCGACACACGCAGAATGCAACGTTTGGTCTTTTAAGATGGGAAAATTGGCTTTTCGAAGCGATGTTTGGGATTGAAAAGGATGAAAAAAGGGGGTACCTTGCTGAGGGGGCTGGAAGGCGCTGTGGGATTGGGAGGAGATCTGGAGAGGCTGCTGGACCGAGGCCTGGGGTTGGACGTGCTGTTGCTGTTGGTGATGTTGTTGCTGTTGTTGTTGTTGTTGCTGCTGCTGCTGCTGTTGGACTTGCTGTTGCTGAGCCTGAAGATTCAGATTGGACTCTCTGTCTCTGACTCTAGCAGCTCTGAGACATGGAGTAAAACAGAGAAGAAAGAAAGAGAGAGAGAGAGAGAGAGAGAGAGAGAGAGAGAGAAAGAGGGAGTGAGAGAGAGAGAGAGAGAGAGAGAGAGAGAAAGAGGGAGTGTGTGTGTGAGAGAGAGAGAGAGAGAGAAAGAGGGAGTGTGTGTGTGAGAGAGAGAGAGAGAGAGAGAGAGAGAGAGGGAGAGAGAGAATAGAGAGAGAGAGAAAGAGAGAGAACGAAAGGAAAATCGTTAGAGACTCATAGACAGTGAGGTAGTTAGAGATGCAGAGAGAGGGAGAAGGTTAGAGACGCAGAGACAATAAAATGGTTAGAGACAGTGAGATAACTAGAGACGCATAGAGAGGGAGACGGTTAAAGACGCATAGAGAGGGCGATGGTTAGAGACGCAGAGATATGGAGATGGTTAGAGACGCAGAGACATGGAGATGGTTAGAGACGCAGAGATATGGAGACGGTTAGAGACGCAGAGACAGTAAGATGACTAGAGACGCAGAGACAGGGAGATGGTTAGAGATGCAGAGAGTGAGACGGTTACAGGCGCAGAGAGAGGGAGATGGTTAGAGACGCAGAGATATGGAGATGGTTAGAGACGCAGAGATATGGAGATGGTTAGAGACGCAGAGATAGATAGGTGGTTAGATACAGGGAGATGATTAGAGAAACAGAGACAGCGAGATGGTTAGAGACGCAAAGATCTCTATCTCTCTCTCTCTCTATCTCCTTCCCTACCTGCTGCAGCTGTTGAAGCAGAGTCTGCTGTTGCTGCTGTTGCAAAAGCGCCTGATAGTACAGCCCCAGATTCGGACTCGCCATGGTGTTCATCTGACCAGCACCCTGAAATCTCGTCGTTTAGCCTCTCTCCCTCTCCCTCTCTCTCCCTCCCTCACTCTCTCACTCTCTCTCTTTCTCTCTTTCTCTCTCTCTCTCTCTCTCTCTCTCTCTCTCTCTCTCTCCCCCTCCCTACCGGATTCAGAAGTTGTGTCAACGCAATCTGATTCTGAAGCTGCATAAGCAGTTGATTATGCTGTTGCTGTGGTTGCTGCTGTTGCTGACTCATCGCAGCTCCTCCACCCCCTCCTTGCAAAAGGACGTTGGTCAGCAGTTGAGACAAAGGATTCGCCTGGCTCGCGGCAGCTGCCTGCTGCTGGAGAAGCAAAGCCTCCTGAAAAATGGTTTATTTATTAAATTCTAATTAAAAATTAAAATTTTAAATTAAAATAAAGTTTAAAAAAAATTAAAATCAGTCCCTGACAGACCAGAAAAGTTGGCGCGGCGCCATGTTGTAAACAGCTCACACGGGCGGATCACTTTCACAGCGCAGCTGCTTTTTTCGAGGAAAAAACGACGGAATAAACAAATTCTAAGAAAAGAATCCTTTTTCTTTCTATTTTGGTGGAAAAGTGAACGGAACGCTTATCGGCAATTTTTTATCGCAAAGTTGCAAAACACCTTTAGACTTTGGATCAGAAGAATGTTTTTGAGATTTTTGGAGATCGGAAATGGAAAGAATGACTCATTCATCAAAATAAAGAGATTATAAAGAAAATGGTGTTATTTAAGGCCTTAAGATTAGGTTTTAACCTTAAGAAAAGGAAGAAAAACAAGGAGTCATGCATCAGAAGTCAAACATTCCAAAGACACTTTCAGTAGTCCATGAGCCAGGCATACTTTAAGGAAGCAGGCTGGACTTTTAAAGGTAACTACAGTAACCTGCCCTTTAAAATAACTACTTTTACTTTAGTATTTATATAAATTTGTATTTTAAATTAATATTGTAAAAGGAATATAGAATAGAAGGTGATTCAGGTGGAAGTGACCAATTTGAGTTTGTTAACTTTAAAATTGAGGAAATTTCACTTTTTAACGTGTAAACTTTGAAAAATTAATAAATTTCAAAGAAACATTTATACATTTGCAAAAATAAAGTTTTCAAAACAAGCATTGCTGGCCGAGTGGTAACGCCCTTGCTTGGTAAACTTTTAGACCAAGGTTCGGTTCCTCTCGGTGACAAAAAGTTTTTTAATAAATTAAATTTGATAAATAACTCTTTAATTGTATTTTTAAACTAAAAACTAAAACTTGAAAAGTTCGTTCAAGTTTAAAAACCATTTCTGAACAGTTTCGACCTCGATCAATCACTTCAAGTAGACACTTCAGGCGTCAAAGTTGCAACGGGGAAACTCCCGGAAGGGCACATGTCACAAAAATGGTTTTATTAGTTTTTGAAACTTAAAACTTCAATTTAAAGGGTTTTTTTTAAAGATTTATGTTGATTGTGATGCACTGGTTAAGAGACTGGACTGCGGAGCGCACGACCATGGTTCGATCCCCGACGGTGGTTTTTACCCCCTGCCACCCTCTCTCTCTCTCTCTCTCTCTCTCTCTCTCTCTCTCTTTCTCTCTTTCTCTCTCTCTCTCTCTCTCTCTCTCTCTTTCTCTTTCTCTTTCTCTTCCTTCTCTCTCTCTTTCTCTCTCCCTCTCTCTCTCTCTCTGTCTCCCTCTATCCCTCCCAAACCCCGAGTGTAGTGTGTTCCCCAGGGAACGGTGGTCGTTATTTTCGAAGGCTCTCTCTCTCGTTTCTGGCGCTCTGCCAGTGATTCGGATCGATTGCCTTCGCCACCGGTGACGTCGAAACAGCAAAGACCGCCCGCCACCTGTCACCCGACCGCAATCAACCCTCATCACATGACGTCCCCCCCTTGGGTCCCTGAATCAGGATGAGTCCTTCAGGAAAGAGAGAGAGAGAGAGGACTCATCTCGCACTTCACCCGTTCTTCGCTCCCTCCCCTTTTGCAGAGCAGCATGGGTGGTCGATAGGGCTCCCCGCTCAGAAATCGCCGCCCCCCCCCCCCCTGACGAAAAAGCCAGGGCATTTCCCCAAATCGATGGGGTCCTCTGTCCCCTCATTGTTGTAAAGTGCCCGCTTTTAGCTCGATGACGTCAGACGCGCCGCGACGCGCCGCAAACAAACGTTATCAATTGGGAATGACACAAACAAGGCGGCGACCACCATGGAGTTCCGAAATAGACCACCCATAATGGCCCCCTCCCTCCAGGGGGTCCAGGACCACCCATGCTGGAGGCCCCCGGGGGTAGCCATGAATGAGGGCTGCAAGGGCAAGTGTGGGCGGCATTCGGGCGGCAAAAACGAGGCTGTAGCTTGGTCTCTTAGAATGCATCGATAATCTCGCTGCCCTGGGGTGCTGGATGGAAGTCCCTGGAAAAAAGATGGTCAATGTTCAGCTGGGCTGCAAAAACGTAATGGGAAATGGGGAATTGAAAAAGGAGACGAGTGGTCGTTCATTGGGTCCCAGCACGATTGTTGCAAGAGAAAGAAAAGGGTTAATTTCAGGTGCAGAGAAGTCATATTGGACCACCCATAATAAAACTGTTTGGGTGGTCCAGTTTGGTTGTCTCTTTGGGTGGTCCATAAGGATGGCATTAACTGGTCTTGTTTTATACAAGTCATATTGGACCAGCCATAAGAAAAATGTATGGGTGGTCCAGTTTGGGTTTATATTTGGGTGGTCCCTAAGATTGAACTACATGGGTGGTCCTTTCCGTATGAACCACCTATACTGAAACCAAGACTGGATCACCCATAAGAAAACTGTATAGGTGGTCCAGTTTGGGTATCTCATTGGGTGGTCCGTCCTTATGGGCCACCCATACATTGACCAAAACTGGACCACCCATAAAGTGAATATGGGTGGTCCCACGTGAACCTAAGGATGTGAGTACGTGTGTACGTGTAAATGTTCCGCACAATTTCTGTCGCTCTAAAAGGCCTTGAACACGGGATATCCCCATCTTTGGCCTTGCAAACCGCGTGCCCTTTCAAGGCTGTCTGAACGTTAGGAAAAACGATTTTCTAGTTTAAAATTGACATTTTCTAGTTTTATATTATAAAAAAGACGATTTAAACATAAATTCTTAAAATATTTGCTCGGGGAATCGAACCAACTACTTGTTTCACCCAAATCGCAGTGTTATCCATTACACCAAGGTATACCAAGGCACTTTCCGTAGTAAATCTGCTCTATTGATAAAAATCGAAAACTGGGTGGTATTTACACTTTGGGAAAAAAGGAAACGGGCCAAATTCGGTATGTTTGTGTGGCAATTGTTGGCTCAGCGGGGACAGACGGACTGACGCACTTTCGGGCGAGAGTGCAAGCAGAGCAAAACACAGCAAACATCAGACTTCACAGATACACGTGTTCTGTCACGAACACACGTTTTTGCAAGAATTTCTCTTTGTGATAAATATTTGTTCACTTTCTCTTCTCTTTAGCGGGGTAGCGTGATAGTTGAATCAATACAAGTAAAAAACTGGTCAATAATCAAATTCCCCGATAAATAAGCTATCGATTGATATGTTATACTACTTTGGTGTGCTAAGTAGATTTTTTGTCATTTTTGCAAAATGGAGCAGTTGGTAAGAGGACAGTATGGAAAAATGGGTCGATGGTTCGATTCCCCACCTCGACCAAACAGTTTTGCAGGAGGGGCAGTAAACTTCTGCAAAGTTGTTTTTTGACTTTGTGAAAAATTACAAAATTAAATTATTTTTATTAAAATTTTAATGGAAAACTATTTTTATTGTAATAGTCGTCAAAAAATGGTACCGATCGATAGATCACACTATCTTTGCGTAAAATCCAAAATCTAAGGTTTTGTGCAAATGGCGCAGTTGATAAGGGCGTGGTATGGGAAAATGGGTCGAGGGTTCGATTCCCCTCCACAACCAAACATTTTTGCATAATGAAAAGTAACCTTCTACAATGTTTTTTGTTTACTTTGTAAAAATCAATAAACAAAATAATGTTTTTGGAAATTTTGGTTGAAAACCTATTTCACTGTAAGATTCTTCAAGAACAATGCTATCGATCGATATATCACACTACATATCTCGCGTGAAAACAAAACCTACAATTGTATGCAAATGGCGCAGTTGGTAAGGGCGCGGTACGGGAAAATGGGTCGAGGGTTCAATTCCCGTTCGTGAAAATCTTTTT